>OW388291.1:88302892-88902892 GCA_936450465.1 Gibbula magus | reverse complement strand
TCACACTTTGTATAACTTTCATTTGCACACAACCAAATGCTTCCATATATGTTATTTTGTACAGGACTTCTCCTGCACTTGCTGTCACACGTTTGTAGCCTAATCCTCTAAAAGTTGGTCTAGGAGCAAGAAGTCAGGCCGAGATAATGAAATCATGGCCAAGATTATGTTATGATAGTCAAGATTTTATAAGAATGTTGATGTGGCCGATTTTAAAGCCATAAATATATACATTACAGTGTGCGAAATTATGAATTCATCAACAGGCCCTCCTGTCCCAATTGGGTTATAGATTATTTAAGACCATTCCCAGTTAATTTTCTATAAATCTCTGTAGTTCATTTACTATTTGACATTTACTTTATAATCATCTGCCAAGTGTTTCTGGTTTGTGATATTTCATCACTGCAGAGAGATTCCTGAGACAGATGCTGAGAAACTAAACTATAGTACCGACCCCATCACTTCTAAAAGTAAGGGACATTTTCACTGCTTAAAACAGCTTAATTTCACACACTGCCTTGGTTGATAACTCCTTTAATAGATATTTGATTTTTTAGAGCTTTGAGGCGAGGCCTGGCAATTAATGGAAGTCTGTAATTACTGTGATGTTGATGTGCCAACAGCTAATTGATCGTGTATTTCTAATTGGTAATTATGCCTTAATCAACGAGATCTTCTTCCCGACGATGTGTACAGTGGTCTATGAACCTACATCCAAGTCTTCCAAACTCCACATACCCATATACATACATACGTATACCTACATACATAAACACACATATAGATGATTAGTAATTACCTTATTACGCTGAATATATATTTGTTTTGCATTTAGCGTTGATGTTTTTAATGCTTTATTTTGGTAGTTTTCATAAATCTTATTTATAATATTGAAATGGAATCATGCAAAGAATACTTGTTACAAGATTTATTGGTTACGTCGGCTATACTTATTTCTCAATATTATATTCATAATAAACTTAAATATTTATCCTATATATTTATTACGCAATTTGATAAGTAGTATAAATTGAAAATGTTGTTTAGGATTTTATATTTAAATAATTAGTCCTTAAAATTATGAATTTGTTTGTAATAGTTATTTGCTTTTTCTTCTATCTCCATAACATTCATTAAACATCATTGAAGAAAGTGCAATAAAGTTTGAACCAGTTCAACAATAATGTCTGCAAATGTTCTGCAAATGTTCTGCAAAAAGTATATCTTCTCTCTATCTGAAACTATCATAGTCTTCTGTCCATCTATGCAAATTATTTATGAACAGATATAGTTCAAACAGCAAAATGTGGAAAATGTTATGCCTTGTTTCATCCAAGTTAATGCTCTGATCTGCTATGTTAAAATGGCATTAACACTATATTGGTATATTGAACTGATGTGCTAAAAAGTCGACAAATACAATGTAACACAATTACCAGAAAGAATTCACAGATGTACAATGAAGTCCATAGATTTAAAACAGGGTTCAAAGGGAGATAACTCTGCTATCTCGGCCTCCCTTATCTTATTCTGCCTCTGTTGGTTCATATGAAATTCAATACTATAGTCTGGCTGAAAACCAGGGTAAAATGAAATGCATAGCACACTGAAAATAAATACTAAAACAATATTAGATGGACAGTGGCAGTGATCTCAGTTATTGTTCCAATGCTCAAAGTGTTGTTTGTTAGTGCTTATGTAGTGGACAATAGCAGATTAGGTATCTATTTAAAGTTTTTTTAAAGAAACCTATTTTAATCTTAAACTATTGTTTTATTTATGTATAACTCAATGTTATAAAATTACCATGAAATATGTTATCACGAATTTGCATTTCACTGTTTTCATTTCAGTTTGGTTTTAAGGTAATTTGAAATTATCATGAAATAGCTGTTATCATTGTAAGTTATATATTTTAATTTGGTTTTACAGTAATTTATGATTACTAGGAAATTACTATAATATTAAATTTGCTATTCATCATTTGTTTTTTGGTACACTACAGCAATTTAGATATATTGAATAGAACTTTCTCAATTTTCAGATATATGTGTAGCATTTCTTTTGTTTATATTAATTATCATCCATTGAAAAGATATTAATTATTATGAATTGTCTGCCAAACGATAGAATGCGTGCAATATTTGCAAATTTAATGAAAAGGGCATGCAATGACAAGTGTGTAATATTTAATCACTGCCTTCTAGGTGTTCAAGAGAAGGATGCTGTTTTGCAAACAAGATACAAAGTTTACAAAATTGGTATCTTTCACCAAAATAGACAAGAAACAGCTCTTTCTAGATATTATGCCAAACATTTTCAATCTTGACATGAATGGGTGCAATAAGTGATTGTTTAAAGCTACTGCCTTTTCATCATACCTCTTATTTCAATCAGTTCATATTAAACTTCTCACTCAAACAAAGAGGCTTCCATGGTAAAAAATAATCCTAGAAATCGTGACAATTTTATATCTTGATTTATTTGGTTACAATTATGATAACAAAAATGATGTAAACAATGTATTCATTGGTACAATCAAAATAAAAACAACCATTACAAAAAAAAAGAAGAAAAACCAACAAAAACCATGTTTTATTCCTTGTTAAAGATGTTATGAAATTTTATCTTGAAACTATTTTATTGTACCAGTGAAAACATTGGCATGTTGTTCAAGTATAGCCTTCCCCTCACTGGGCGTGTCTGTCTGTCCGTCTGTCCCTCGTACATGCAACATCTGATGGTCAGACTGTGTACAAGGGTCAGACTCTGTATGTTCAAGGACTGCCGCCATGAGGACAAGGCTTGTACAAATGTACATATCTACACAGACCAAATAAAGAATCAGATTTTCTCATCATCTTGTTATTTATATCCTCATTGAGTAACTGGCATCTCATCACAAAGAAGTCTGTCATGGAGAAACCTCAGTGTTGGTAAAGTAAAGGTACACTTGATCTGCACACAGGCTGATTGCCGACTTGTCAGGGTCATCTGTTTGCCCGGATGTTCACTGGTTGAGACACTCTAGAACACTCTGGAACATCTGAACAAGGCTGAGGCACTGGCCGTCGGCCGAATGATCCAGTTGAGTTGAGCAGCTGTGAAAGGCTCATATATTTCGCCCCATGCATTTAGCTTCCCCTATGCCAGGTTGCCCCTCACATGCTAGTGCATGACGCTAAACAGAGGTTGTCATCCAGAGGTTTAGAAGAAGCGGACCTTGGGTAACTGTGTCAGCAGCACAAGGAGAGGATCAGGTCCTCGGTAGCTAGAGATGTGACGGGTATCAGGGAGAACACGGGACTCGCGTCCTTCACCGTCTTCACTGCTTCGGACAGGACTGAAATACAAGGAATAGAAAGAAGTAAAACTGTGAGATGTAATACAGGTCTTCACTGCTTCTGTGAAGTGAATAGGCCTGCTCCTTTCGATGACCGAAATGTGTTCTGAACATCCTGTACATGCGTAAAGTGAAAGGAATGGCTCCGAACACTGTTCTTGGCATGCGGAACAAGTTTCCTTGAAAGCTGCAAAGCACAGGTACACGTCAAGAACAGTGTTAGGAGACTCTCTTTTCACTCCACGCATGTACTGGATGTTGGGAACAAACTTTGGTCATAGTAAAAGAGCAGGCCGAGAGATTCAACAAGAGTAATTTTCATTACGGATGACGGCAAGAAGGCAATACTATTGTGGCTATGCAGTGCAGTATAACCTGAGTTAGTTGGAAGTACGGGTGGTAGTGCCCAAGACTAGATTGTCTCTGAAACTATCTCATGCAGCACTGGAGCACCCAATGTCTTCAAATTTGCTGATCATCATGACACTTTTTACCACTAATGCAATATATATGAAGTAGCTCCTTTTGACCAAATGATGTGTCTTACTAAACTTGATATTAGCGATATTATTGATATTACTGACAGTTACAAGAAAATTGTGAATGCTCAGTTTGAAACGTGGCTGATTGCAAATCTAACTTTGATTGTTACGAATCAAGATTCTCCATACCTTGCACAAGGAACTGTCGCATTAGAAAAGAGTCTACATTCAAAGATAAAGAGTATGGAGCACAGTGGTGCAGTGGTTAGCGTGCTGGCCTCTCACGCCAGAGACCCGGGTTTGAATCCCAGTGGAGACCCCAAAAATTTATGATCTGGGTCTCACACTGTGTTGTGCCCTTGGGCAAGGCACTTCATCCACACTGCACTCAGTCTACCCAGCTTTTTAAATGGGTACTTGAACACGGGAAAGTACGGACCTATCTGGTCATGCGGAGCGCTTAGTAGCAGCCTGAAAGTACACTTCCCTCAGGGTAATAATATGTGTAGCGCTTAGAGCATGCTAAGCATGGATTTAGCGCAATATAAATATGCATTTATTAAAGAGTAAAGAAGTAACCTGTAGATAAAATTTACCTGTAACGAGTTGAGAGTACTGTATGTAGGATACGGGATAGAAGATTCTACACAGGTGAACACAGTGCCAGGAGAGGGAAAGGTTCTGTAACACCTGGTTTAACGAGCTCAACACCTGGACCACACCCTCCTCGTACACCTTCCTGTCTCTACCTGCAGATTCTGTAAACAACAACCAGTGTTTAACAACTTCAGCAAATGTATAAAATATTACCTGTCTGATAAACCTAATCAAAAGGTCAATTTTGAAATTTTTTCTTGAATATGCCATTTAAATTGACAAATCACATTTATGAGGGGAATTATTCAAAGCTTATTACCGGTATGTAATACCGTGGGATATAGTCGTCGCCCTGTCCGTCCGTAATCATTTGGTTTCCGGAGCAGAACTCGTAAACCGTTCATGATATCTTTCTGAAACTTCACATGTGCATTACCCACCTACTGAAGTGGTGCCTTTTGATATTTTGAGATTTCTGAATTTATTTTTTTTTTCCGTTTCCATAGAAACATGTTGATTGTGGACTTTGTTCAGAGACAGGTTCGTTTCCAGATCACACCTCCAAAACTCTTCATCATATCTTCCTGAAACTGTGCATGTGGTATTACCCACTAAGTAAAGTGGTGCCTTTGGATATTTTCAGATTTCTGAAATTTTTATTTTGTTTCCGTTTCCATAGGAACATGTTGAATTTGGATTTTATTCAGGGACAGGTTAGTTTCTGGAGCACAGCTCCAAAACTCTTCATCATATCTTCCTGAAACTTTGCATGTGTATTACCCACTAAGTAAAGTGATGCCTTTGGATATTTTCAGATTTCTGAATTTTTTTTTTTTTCCATTTCCATAGAAACATGTTGAATTTGGACTTTGTTCAGGGACAGGTTAGTTTCTGGAACACAGCTCCAAAACCCTTCATCATATCTTCCTGAAACTTTGCACATGTATTACACACTAACTGAAGTGGTGCCTTTTGATATTTTCAGATTTCTGAAACTTTTATTTTGTTTCCATTTCCATAGAAATGTGGTTGATTTCGACTTTGTTCAGAGAAGAACTCCAAACCCCTTCGTCATATCTGAAACTCGGCATGTGTATTACCCACTAACTGAAGTAGTAGATATACAATTATCTGTCAAAGATGTGTTTTACAAATTATGTGGGACCGATGGGATATGTCATCTTCTGATGACTCTTGTTTTGTGAATTGGTCTTCAGTGGCAAGTTATTTGTGTTCTGAAAATGCAGAAAGTCATTGGAATTACTACATACATGCAATTTGGAGAACATGAATAACTTACCTACAGATATATTACATGAAAATATTGAAGACTCCGAATCCTCAAAGCTGTGGCAGTATTCTATTGATACTTTTGTTGACTTTGATTCAGTTGTTTGCAAGTGATAGTCTGTAAGAGAAATATAATACAAACTTTCTATTATAAATCATATTTGCATAGAAATATTTGTTAGCAAAAAACTAAATTGTTCGTGATGAAATACACTTTGAAGAACATCAAAGCCCTGAAACAGTCCTTTTACGAGAGCTTCAAATCGGAGCAGCGTCAAATGCATTATTGTAGTTGGCCTATTACAGAAATAAATAAACCTTTATTTTTATTAAATATTTATGACAAAACATCGAAAGCAAAATCCTTATGTTGACCATTTTCATCAAGATAATGAATTGGATTAGTTTTGCAAACATCATAACATTATCCCAGAAAGCAGCTTCATTCACACACTGCCATGTCACAACACGAGCAACATTATGAACAAATACATGGCAGGATTGTGATAAGTCTGACTGTCAATATCAAAACAACAACATATTGATTAAAGGCTGCCAATTTATGTTTCTGCCTACCGGTGAGTTGTCCAGCGCCCGTGAAAGCCTCCGCCTGCCACTCGACCGCTGCGTCTCTCGGTAGGCGCGGGATCACAACCACCTGCAGCAGAGGATCATGGGAAGGGGCCTCCTCACCATAGCTCACATTCTGCAATGATAAACAAATACACATTATTACATAACATCAATTCTAAATCTGCAAATCATAAAAAAAACAAAACAGTTTCTTTAACCAAACCTAAGAATCTCATTTTCAGTTTACTTTCTTTTTCTTGACGCACACAATACACGCCTTTTATAACTATGACATACCGTATGACTGTTTACAAACTGCCTCCATTCCTGTCTAGCAGTCTGTATGAAACTAGGTGAAGTCACATAGCAGATCACATAGGTGAGACTTGAGGGGGAACTCCCAGGATGCATTGCAGTGAGAACTCTCCAGAGGTGGCGGAGAGAAAGTCGCGACTCTGGCTTGATGCCTCCACTAATCAGAGACATTGAGGCTGGACACAGCGCGATCTGGCCTGCTATAAACAGTCGGTTGTTTATCTGGGAAACACAAGTTGGAATATAGTTATTAGTAATTTTCAGTCTGAAAGTGTTTCTTTGTCAAAAGCCAAATTATGAATAACCTGTTACAGTTGATTTATTAATTTTAATGATGGCTTCACCTTGGACCCTTAAAGCAGACATAATTTTTGCTTTGTAAATTAGTTTCCTATCTTAATGTGGCAGGGTGAGGCCATAGTGTTCCTACTAGCTTGGACTATCTGGATGTCCCTTTAGCTCAATTGGTAGAGCGTCTGACTCTCACCCAAATGTCCTGGGTTCGAATCCCCCTTGATGTTGAAATTTTCATTTTCACTCCTGGTACATAAACTTATTTAATCTTATATTTTCCCAAAGTTACGGACCTGTGCCGCCTGACTGTAAGGTCCGATGTTGGAGGACGCCCAGTGTGAGATGCTCTGCACATGCATCGTGTCCTTCACCTTGGAACCATCAGAGCAGACGTAACCTTGACAGTCCAGCAACAAGCTCACATTGGACGAGTTTGCAGCTTGGACACACACCCTGCAACGATTTTTGGGATGAAGAAAAACCAAATAAATGGATAGTCACCTTCTTTATCTTATTTTTTCTTCATCTCTACATCTTCTTAACCTTTAGCCTGCTGGATTGTTTTAGGCTAACACCCACTGTCATCTGGATTATTTTCAGCTGAATCGCCGTAAAATCAACATCGTTGCGAAAATTGAAATTAATAAAAAAAGTACACCATTATTCCTGACAAAAATTCACACACTTAAGGAAAAATGATCAGGCTAAAGAAATATGTAATTTTTATATAAATACTCCAAGAAATAATAACAAAATGAGCGGTGTAAGTGTAAAGTATTAGTTTTTCAGGCTGGATCTTAAGTGCCTCACAAAGAAGATGTTATGATCTTACTTTGATACTAAGAGACTCTCAATGTTTATTCTCCGTGATGGACGAGTAACCGGATTATATTCTGTTCACTGCTTGGTCATTGGTAATCCAAAATTTGAAACCAACCAGAAACAAGTTGTATGGCTTAATCTAAAATCTACAAAATTGATTGCAATGTTTATTCTAAATAGTCAATCGAACCATAATTCTACCATGACATTTTTAAATCCTTGTTTTTGATTGGTTTATTTTATGGTCGAACGGCGGTTAGAACACGATTTTTGTGAACGGCGATTTACCGTGTTTGGATACATAGTGACGTAAGATTCTAGGCCAAGCTATGTCATTGAAATAAACATGCGTAAATCAGTTATCTTCACTTTACGGTTTCCATCATGTGTTCCTTCTACACAATTTGTTCTGTGTATCTGTTTTGGAAAGTTATTATAATTTGGACCGATGTTTTAAACAGTGAAACTCAGTATAGTCGATCAAGACCGCGATAAGCCGTGAACAAACCGGTTTCGGTTCGGATGCAATGACGTCATAAGCTCAATCAGTTATGACGTCACAGGAATGGTCGCGTCAATTTGACTAGTGGTGGAGGAAAACTTTCAAGGCGGAGAAACGTTAAGATTAACAAACTTGTATCTTCTATTTGATTAAAATCTATGGTATCACTTAATTATCATATTTTATTAAGAATGAATTGTTAATTTCACTAGTTAGTATATTTCTACCGTATCGAAAACAACGGAAATGTGATGCGTCATACCTGAAGAAAAATGGGTTAAACCGATTACCGCATCACTTAGTTCACTTCCGCAGTGTCAAAGAAACACATTTAAATACGCTGATAACTGGTCATGGTAGAATGGAGATAAACCTACTGTGTTTTTAACTTTTTGTGAGTCTAACGTAGATGCGATACGGATTTTTATCATTCGAAGCCTCACGCTGACGCGTTCTGCTCCGAATGATAAAAATCGGTATCGAATCTACGTTAGACTCACAAACAGTTAAAAACACAGTAGGTTTATCTCCTAATTCGTAGACTTTTATTTTTAAACCTCTATGTATAATCATATCAATATCAAAATGTGCATGTGGGCCTAATGCACTTTATCATCCAAAAGCGATATCTACAAGCGATATCTACATTGTAGATATCGCTACAATCAAATCATCATAATTCTATTACATCATCAGTTAATGACATCACAAGGCTTTGACACAGGGATGCAGAAATCGGTCTATTTGCCGGACATGTCCGATTGTAAATCCAGTTTGACCGAATGGAAAATTGACCTATCAGACATCAGTTGACCGATTGCAGAAAAGAAAAGGAAAACTAAACTTACAAGCATTAAATAAAGGCAAACCGCCCTGCTTGTGTCGGTCATAATTGTTTATGAAATTGAAATACGTTGATCCAGTCAAGAAGTCACATTTATTCTTCACAGCACGAGGCACGACATCAATCATCGTTATATTCAGTAAATTATAATTGTCTGCAAAAAAACACTTACCGTTTGATATTTAATTGATACTTTCAGTGTCATTTAGTGACTGAAAGATGTGACCCATTTCACAACATTATTTACGAAAAGGATTTCATTAACATCGCATTGTAAACAAATTTTGTCAAAGATAAACATTGCATGAACGTGTGGCTTCACCGTACCGGTGATTTGTGAATTGGTTACAGATTGAAATTTTGCTACTTTGAATCTCGATAAATTCAATAATTTCTCAGTCATAAAACATAGGTAACATGTTGTAACAAAATATGATAGATAAATATCGATGTATGGTAAAGCTATTATATAAATTCAAAATAAATAAACCTATCAAAAACGAATAATTAGCTATATTGTTTCACGAGACGTTATGTAGTCAAACACCGTTTGTATGACGCTACGAACACGCGATCGCATTTACATGATGACACACGTTATAAAGAGGTATGCTAATTTAAAAACTCCAATTTCTCTTGCGTTTACATTAGTTCTTTTTATTTTATAAATATTCATTTACAATTGCGAAATATGTCTGCAAATAAAATATAAAAGTAATCTTATTAGAATACGTTCAAATTCGTAACTACATCTTGAATAGGAAATAGTCGTATGGAAAATAGTTGGACCACGTGCTCTGCCGAGTTGTGAGTTTATGTAAATTATATCGATATTGAAAACGAGTTCCTTTGAATTTAAAATGATTATTTAGAAGGTACATATCATTTGGTCCATGATTTGAACTTTTGAAGAACTATGTGCAATTAAATAATATGAATTTTCCCGTCTATCTTGACGCAAATTCGCTTGTGTAAACTCGCGCAAACTAGCACTGTCGGTAAATCGTAGTTGGTAAACATTGATTTTAAATTATGAACCATTTTATGCATGTTAATGATAAATTAATAGTTATCGTTAATTGCTTTCGTGTTATGTTTAATAGTACGCAATGAATGAAGAAACAACACATAGTAATACTTTATACTTCATACTTTATTCATAAAAAAAATTACTTCCGGGTTCGTCTTTTTGGGTCAAAGATGAAATGTCCGACTGGCAAAAATTTGAATCTGCATCCCTGTCAAAGTTTGACATCACTGAGAACACCGATGACAATGCTATGACGTCACAAAGTTGATGACGTAACAATGCTATGATGCCATAATGCTGATGACATCACAATGCTATGACCTCACTGAGATGACTGCTGAAGAAGCTAAATGGCAGTTTTGTGATTCAGATATGATCATTCTTTTGCTATTAATTATTGAAGAATGATTTTGAATGATAAATAAAATCTCACCCTGGTGTCTTCTGATATCAAATATATCAACACTCATTGATTAAAGTAAAATATCCTCAGCAAGCCTCGGATATTTGTAACTTTAATCAACTCGTGTTGATATATTTGATATCAGAAGACACTTGGGTGAGATTCTCTATTTCTCCCAAATAAATACTGATTAGTGCAGCTGCTCATCCAACATTTTAAATTAAAGACATTATTTGCATAACTGCTCAATTATCAAGTAAGAAAAGAAAAACCTCTTGACTGTGAAGATACACAACAATTTGGAGTACATACTTTCTCTTCACATTGCTCGTGATGAAGGAGTAAGAATAATCTCTGAAACATGGGGTACCTTCACAACAAAGAAGTTATTATTCTTATGTATATCACTTATAAACGCCCCCTCAAAGACTTGATAATCAAGAAGTCTACTAACATAAACTCGACATTTTCGCTTGGGTAACAGGGGGCTACTTTCACAATACACTAAAGTCTTTGTCTCCTGACCCCGTCGAACCCCCCTGGATCTGCCACTGTATATCTCGCAGTAAAGCAAGACTCAAGCTAATTACAACATTACAATTCCTGTGGGCTCACCTGATTGGTGGGTTGATGGAGAAGTACGTCTTGTAGACTGAGTTGACTCGGCTGAAGTCAGCCATGTTGTTCACGTACAGACACACAGACACCAGATCCTCCATCTTCCTTCCTAGACTCTTCACTGTATCTGTAATGGATACAAACTAGCATATAAAGTCTGCACCTAGTTGCCAGTCACAGTTTCATGGGATGGCTACTGACCCTGATATAAAGTCTGTACCTAGTTGCCAGTCACAGTTTCATGGGATGGCTACTGACCCTGATATAAAGTCTGTACCTAGTTGCCAGTCACAGTTTCATGGGATGGCTACTGACCCTGATATAAAGTCTGCACCTAGTTGCCAGTCACAGTTTCATGGGATGGCTACTGACCCTGATATAAAGTCTGTACCTAGTTGCCAGTGACAGTTTCATGTAATGGATACAAACTAGCATATAAAGTCTGTACCTAGTTGCCAGTGACAGTTTCATGTAATGGATACAAACTAGCATATAAAGTCTGTAACTAGTTGCCAGTCACAGTTTCATGGGATGGCTACTGACCCTGATATAAAGTCTGTACCTAGTTGCCAGTCACAGTTTCATGGGATGGCTACTGACCCTGATATAAAGTCTGCACCTAGTTGCCAGTCACAGTTTCATGGGATGGCTACTGACCCTGATATAAAGTCTGTACCTAGTTGCCAGTAACAGTTTCATGGGATGGCTACTGACCCTGATATAAAGTCTGTACCTAGTTGCCAGTCACAGTTTCATGGGATGGCTACTGACCCTGATATAAAGTCTGTACCTAGTTGCCAGTCACAGTTTCATGGGATGGCTACTGACCCTGATATAAAGTCTGTACCTAGTTGCCAGTAACAGTTTCATGGGATGGCTACTGACCCTGATATAAAGTCTGTACCTAGTTGCCAGTCACAGTTTCATGGGATGGCTACTGACCCTGATATAAAGTCTGTACCTAGTTGCCAGTCACAGTTTCATGGGATGGCTACTGACCCTGATATAAAGTCTGTACCTAGTTGCCAGTCACAGTTTCATGGGATGGCTACTGACCCTGATATAAAGTCTGTACCTAGTTGCCAGTCACAGTTTCATGGGATGGCTACTGACCCTGATATAAAGTCTGCACCTAGTTGCCAGTCACAGTTTCATGGGATGGCTACTGACCCTGATATAAAGTCTGCACCTAGTTGCCAGTCACAGTTTCATGGGATGGCTACTGACCCTGATATAAAGTCTGCACCTAGTTGCCAGTCACAGTTTCATGGGATGGCTACTGACCCTGATATAAAGTCTGCACCTAGTTGCCAGTCACAGTTTCATGGGATGGCTACTGACCCTGATATAAAGTCTGTACCTAGTTGCCAGTCACAGTTTCATGGGATGGCTACTGACCCTGATATAAAGTCTGTACCTAGTTGCCAGTCACAGTTTCATGGGATGGCTACTGACCCTGATATAAAGTCTGCACCTAGTTGCCAGTCACAGTTTCATGGGATGGCTACTGACCCTGATATAAAGTCTGCACCTAGTTGCCAGTCACAGTTTCATGGGATGGCTACTGACCCTGATATAAAGTCTGCACCTAGTTGCCAGTCACAGTTTCATGGGATGGCTACTGACCCTGATATAAAGTCTGTACCTAGTTGCCAGTCACAGTTTCATGGGATGGCTACTGACCCTGATATAAAGTCTGTACCTAGTTGCCAGTCACAGTTTCATGGGATGGCTACTGACCCTGATATAAAGTCTGTACCTAGTTGCCAGTCACAGTTTCATGGGATGGCTACTGACCCTGATATAAAGTCTGTACCTAGTTGCCAGTCACAGTTTCATGGGATGGCTACTGACCCTGATATAAAGTCTGTACCTAGTTGCCAGTCACAGTTTCATGGGATGGCTACTGACCCTGATATAAAGTCTGTACCTAGTTGCCAGTCACAGTTTCATGGGATGGCTACTGACCCTGATATAAAGTCTGTACCTAGTTGCCAGTCACAGTTTCATGGGATGGCTACTGACCCTGATATAAAGTCTGTACCTAGTTGCCAGTCACAGTTTCATGGGATGGCTACTGACCCTGATATAAAGTCTGTACCTAGTTGCCAGTCACAGTTTCATGGGATGGCTACTGACCCTGATATAAAGTCTGTACCTAGTTGCCAGTCACAGTTTCATGGGATGGCTACTGACCCTGATATAAAGTCTGTACCTAGTTGCCAGTCACAGTTTCATGGGATGGCTACTGACCCTGATATAAAGTCTGTACCTAGTTGCCAGTAACAGTTTCATGGGATGGCTACTGACCCTGATATAAAGTCTGTACCTAGTTGCCAGTCACAGTTTCATGGGATGGCTACTGACCCTGATATAAAGTCTGTACCTAGTTGCCAGTCACAGTTTCATGGGATGGCTACTGACCCTGATATAAAGTCTGTACCTAGTTGCCAGTCACAGTTTCATGGGATGGCTACTGACCCTGATATAAAGTCTGTACCTAGTTGCCAGTCACAGTTTCATGGGATGGCTACTGACCCTGATATAAAGTCTGTACCTAGTTGCCAGTCACAGTTTCATGGGATGGCTACTGACCCTGATATAAAGTCTGTACCTAGTTGCCAGTCACAGTTTCATGGGATGGCTACTGACCCTGATATAAAGTCTGCACCTAGTTGCCAGTCACAGTTTCATGGGATGGCTACTGACCCTGATATAAAGTCTGTACCTAGTTGCCAGTCACAGTTTCATGGGATGGCTACTGACCCTGATATAAAGTCTGTACCTAGTTGCCAGTCACAGTTTCATGGGATGGCTACTGACCCTGATATAAAGTCTGTACCTAGTTGCCAGTCACAGTTTCATGGGATGGCTACTGACCCTGATATAAAGTCTGTACCTAGTTGCCAGTCACAGTTTCATGGGATGGCTACTGACCCTGATATAAAGTCTGTACCTAGTTGCCAGTAACAGTTTCATGGGATGGCTACTGACCCTGATATAAAGTCTGCACCTAGTTGCCAGTCACAGTTTCATGGGATGGCTACTGACCCTGATATAAAGTCTGCACCTAGTTGCCAGTCACAGTTTCATGGGATGGCTACTGACCCTGATATAAAGTCTGCACCTAGTTGCCAGTCACAGTTTCATGGGATGGCTACTGACCCTGATATAAAGTCTGTACCTAGTTGCCAGTCACAGTTTCATGGGATGGCTACTGACCCTGATATAAAGTCTGTACCTAGTTGCCAGTAACAGTTTCATGGGATGGCTACTGACCCTGATATAAAGTCTGCACCTAGTTGCCAGTCACAGTTTCATGGGATGGCTACTGACCCTGATATAAAGTCTGCACCTAGTTGCCAGTCACAGTTTCATGGGATGGCTACTGACCCTGATATAAAGTCTGCACCTAGTTGCCAGTCACAGTTTCATGGGATGGCTACTGACCCTGATATAAAGTCTGTACCTAGTTGCCAGTCACAGTTTCATGGGATGGCTACTGACCCTGATATAAAGTCTGTACCTAGTTGCCAGTCACAGTTTCATGGGATGGCTACTGACCCTGATATAAAGTCTGTACCTAGTTGCCAGTCACAGTTTCATGGGATGGCTACTGACCCTGATATAAAGTCTGCACCTAGTTGCCAGTCACAGTTTCATGGGATGGCTACTGACCCTGATATAAAGTCTGCACCTAGTTGCCAGTCACAGTTTCATGGGATGGCTACTGACCCTGATATAAAGTCTGTACCTAGTTGCCAGTCACAGTTTCATGGGATGGCTACTGACCCTGATATAAAGTCTGCACCTAGTTGCCAGTCACAGTTTCATGGGATGGCTACTGACCCTGATATAAAGTCTGTACCTAGTTGCCAGTCACAGTTTCATGGGATGGCTACTGACCCTGATATAAAGTCTGTACCTAGTTGCCAGTAACAGTTTCATGGGATGGCTACTGACCCTGATATAAAGTCTGTACCTAGTTGCCAGTCACAGTTTCATGGGATGGCTACTGACCCTGATATAAAGTCTGTACCTAGTTGCCAGTCACAGTTTCATGGGATGGCTACTGACCCTGATATAAAGTCTGTACCTAGTTGCCAGTCACAGTTTCATGGGATGGCTACTGACCCTGATATAAAGTCTGTACCTAGTTGCCAGTAACAGTTTCATGGGATGGCTACTGACCCTGATATAAAGTCTGTACCTAGTTGCCAGTCACAGTTTCATGGGATGGCTACTGACCCTGATATAAAGTCTGCACCTAGTTGCCAGTCACAGTTTCATGGGATGGCTACTGACCCTGATATAAAGTCTGCACCTAGTTGCCAGTCACAGTTTCATGGGATGGCTACTGACCCTGATATAAAGTCTGTACCTAGTTGCCAGTCACAGTTTCATGGGATGGCTACTGACCCTGATATAAAGTCTGCACCTAGTTGCCAGTCACAGTTTCATGGGATGGCTACTGACCCTGATATAAAATCTGCACCTAGTTGCCTTTTGGAATAGTGATAGTGTAACGAAAATATTTGTTGATGACGTACGTCTGCTGTCGGCAAGACCTGATGTTTTGCTTCTCACTGGCTAGGGAAGTGTGTGGTGGGCATGTGTGAGGACTACTTTGCATGAGCGGAGGGACCTCCGTGTCTGTGTCTATAAAAGACGAGCTCGGACGCGTGCTCGACACAGTCACAGTGGAAGCTGGCCATATGGGTGCAGTGCAGCTCAGTTCAGACCCCGTTACAGCGCTCTTTTGGTTCAATCAGACACTCACTCGAACTCAGATATATTTATAAACATTTTCAGTCACGTTAGAATAGCCATAATACATCTTGTCATATATATATATTTATGAACTTGTGTTGCTAGTTCTTATCCCGTATCATAATATCCAGTCATACATGTTTTTGACATAAGCCATGTGTTTTGTGTGACCTTTGGAGGCAGCCATTTTGAATATGTTAAATATGCATGTCTTTTCTGTCTTCGGACTGCTTTTATAAGACGTCTCTATAATTGTACATTCACACAGTTTTCACTACGAACCACTGAAATATGTATTGAATAAACTTATGTGCAGGATTTATTTGTTTGAGTTTTCCTTGATGTTATTATTTTTTGCATGGGAAAGATGATTGTCTGAAATCTGATATAACATGAGTTGCACGCATAGAGACTATCTACAAAACTTATAAGTGAGAACAGAGATTCACATAATTTCTGGGGCGGGTAACAATCGAGCTCACAATAGACTATTCAAACCTAGCTACTATTACTTTTGCAATAGTGATAGACTATTGTGACCCTTTATTTCAATCAAAACACTCACATCAGCTGTAATCTTCAAGGTCAGATTATTCTTCTACTAACCACAAAGTTTATCCATGACACGTCTAGTTGTATCTTCAGTTGTCTCCCCTTGTTGCTGTATACCAGCAACCCCAGACACGCAGAACCATCGGTCACTTCGCCAGGTCTGGACAGTGCTTACTGAACAAACATTCATTGTAGAATTAGAACATCAGAAGTCCCAATGCAAACTCTAAGAAAAAATATTTGCATACTTCAAGACCATTTTTAGCTTATTTTGATGAATTTGAGGCTTTTGTAAACAATAAATGTTTTTGGATCAAATGCATCAAGTGCAGAGGTGATCAAGTGTCCCAAGCCAGTGGTGTGTCACTGTTTCAGAAAACAAAACCAATATCATATTCAATAGATTTCTTGGATGATACATAAAAACCAAGAATATCTTTGGACGTAAGCATCGATGAACAGAAAGTAATGAAAACATAAAAGTAAGTTGGTAGACCAAACATCATTAGTTACTGACAATTAAAATTCTGATCATCTCTCTTAAAATACAACTAACGTGAAGTCACAAACATACTTGTTAATAAAACGAATGTAGTTGAATGAAATGATAATCTTGTTCATGACCAATTACCATCAAGAATCTGTTCAGGTTGCAATACAGGAACACAAGACTGGGTTTGAGCTTCAAATTCAAGGTCACTTCTCTCCTCCTCGTTGAAGAGTTCCGATACAAGATCGCTACCTCGCTTCATTGGTAAGGAACTGAGAAATTCTTTTGTTGAACATGTCTGGAAAATATCCTGTCTTTGCATTAACACAACAAAATCAAGGTGTACACTGTGTTGTTTCGCGTTTGCAACATCATTTCCATTGTAACTTTGTTCAAAAGAAGTATGACTGAGAAAAGATGTTCCTAATTTTAATTTCTTTGTAATAAAAGTATCTAATTCATATGCATCATATGTTAACACACTTGAGAGAACTTCACTTAAAGCTGTACTGGGCTGATAAACGAGAAAATACATTCAGTTTTGCATTGCACAGCAATTGTTTACTATTTGATGAAGGACAGAAACCTTCAAAAACTGAAAAACAATTCAATATTTCCCACCTTTACAGGTTTATCTTCAAGATGCATGTTTTTCAGATTCAAATATCCCACGGGTGCGAAGGCATCCTCGGAATGTATCACTGTTTCAGCTTTGTCTCTGAAATACATTATAATTGCAAACATTTTTCACATACCGGGTAAATATATCAGTAGACCTGTTATAAACAGTAAAGACTAACATATAAATAATAAAGTCATTGCCAATCAGTCTCGATTATGGTTCGGACAGTCACCAAATTTACAATCCAAATATGGTCAATGTGTACCTACACAAAACTTAATTACTGCACCTCTGCATGCTACGGAAGAAGTAACAAGGAGATGTTAAAGATGTGATGACAACCTAAGCCTGGCCTTATAGACTTGATGAGCTTTAAATAAAATTATGTAAAATGAAGATTTTCATAATTCCCATGAGATAAGAAATATAGCTACACTTCTTTGGATACATATATTTAACAGACAATACTTTGATCCTCTTGGAATTGTATACATGTTTCCTTTAAATTTCTTGAAAATACACTAAACTCTTTTGCTATTCAAATTATCTTCAAGATCTCCCTACAAATATAACAATATTAGACCTAATGAGCTTATAATACTAACATGACTAATTTCTTGTTGAAGAGCGGACAGTCAAGGGTAAACGTTTCAAACTCTCCCCCTTCCCCGCAGATATGTAGACCGAACTCTGCTTCCTGAAACATAATGTCATCATCATCATTATTCAGCAAAGCATATTCTGTTAAATTGTAGAAACAACATGCTTTATCCCACCTCATGTAAAGAATGTCGATCCCGGATTGGTCCACGTGACCATTAACAAATATCAATAAACACCATCATACGGGTTGTGTTTTTTAATGATATTTTGAGACATGCGGTAAGATAAATATGTTATATAACATTCAGTTTGTTTGTGTGACATCTTAATTAATCAGACCCTTGTTAGTGTCCTATGGCTCGTTGGATAAACACTAACGCGGGTCTGATAAATTACGATGTCACCCTCCATTGAATGTTATAACTAATAATATTTCAGAAAGAGATTTCAGCTCTCATTAAATGTTTTGTGTTAAATAATATCAAATATGTTGCAATTTTTGAATGATTAAAGAATTACAAATTAGATTATATATCTTTTTATATTATTACATTATATATATATAATATTACAGTATGATCTTAAATTTTAAATTTTTTTTTTTTACCATTTTCTGCATATGCGGATATATTTCAGAGAGGTATTTTCCAAGGTGCTTCTTCGGTTCAAGACCTGTAAAATAATCATAGTTTCTGTACAAACTATACATCACATGATGTTATTGTTCACTAAAAGCTAATGATTAGATACCAGACAGAATGTACATAGACATGCATGACACAGCGTTGATGGTGAATCCACACCACCCAAATATACTTCATGGATTGTTTGAAAACGTTGCTGAATGTTGAATGCTGGTGTGCATTTCTTTAATGAGAATTCTGGATCTACATCCTAACGTTGATAAACTAGATTAGAGTTTGCAGGTCACTGCAAGAGGACACCCATCACTAAAGGTCTTGCCTTCTGCACAGCCACAATAAAATGCATTTTTTTGTTATTGATATGCCTTAAAAGACAATTGAACATCAAATTCAGTAAATTGCATTTACAACTAGAACCATTCAGATCTCATGACTATCACTTGGATGACTTCACACAATTTTGGAAACAATGGAAGGGTCAGTTCTTACCTAAGGCTGCCACTTTGATGAGAACTGCTTCTACCTGACACTCGATCATCTCCTGCATCAGCTCTCGTTGGTCTCGTCGCCATAGATACGCTAACGATATCAGGCCGAGTCTCTGACATCTGTGAATTAAATTATATGGCAACTTAACAGATTTAAACTTAACAATGTTACATCTATGAATAAACATCTGGGACAGACAATATACAGAGTAAGGTCACATAATTGCAGAATTTGACCAGATGCTAAGAACTTAACATTTTTGGCGAGAAAACACAAATGCAGGTTTCAAATATATAGGAACTTCTTAGACTTTTAGGTTTTCAAATGGAGAAGTTGTCAATATGTCATCAGAAATCAAGAAGTTTTCTTTACATGAATAAATAAAACAAATCCATCAAGAAATTTGTCCATCCGATCGAGTTGCTTTTTCGAAAGTGATGGGCAACAGATGGCCTTATGTAGGGAATTCATCTGTTGACATTTGTCTTTATTTTAGATCACAATCTGTCATTAATGACATCATTATGTTACTAAAGGACAACTTCTTCCTCTTGAGCTGGTTTAGTTAAGTCACAAATTGGAAAGCTGATGTTTTCATCAAATGTAGTTTTTAAAAAGACTTTCATGGACATGATAAGGTGAATGGACAAATGAAGATCTTGTTACGTACACATTCTCTACTCTGACCCGCTGGTAATCTGATAATATGGCTCCAGTAGAAACAGCGTCAACATCTACTTCACTCTGCATAAACATTGGATAAAAACAGAACATGAAACAGCATCTGTGATTTCATTGGACTGACACAACTGTTTAGTTTGAACAAAGAACATTTAACAACAAATGGCACAAGACAACAGGAAATTTCCCTCGCTAGACACTCACGCCCAATCTCGATCACTGGATAATCAAGCCTTGCTGTTTATATCCAGCTTTTCTGTGCCAGTTTAGCATAGTGCGCTCTGACAGAAAAAGCGGGTTATACCTTTTGAAGAAGTAGGACCAACTGACCATATTGGTTTAGATGTAACTCTTGGACTAAGATTGTCATAAGCAGCATTCATTATCATAAACATACATTATAATAGCACGAAGAGAGCTTCGAAAACTTAATCTCAAAATGTACAACTAATATCACGGCCAGTTTGATAGAGTGGATCCTTAACTGTATAAAGGTTTGACAAGATCAGTGTCGCGGAATTACGGATGGACAGATAGAAGGATTACATGAGCAGACAAAGTCAGCAATATCCCGTGCCAAGTGGGGAAAAGTTGAGGGGTTTTGATTCAAGAGATTCAGAGACAAATACAAAAATCATGGAACAAAAACCCCAAAAACGCACATCGACACATGTTCATTGTTCCACACACTGAGTTTTGTTGAGCTATGCCTTACAGTTTTTGAGTTCTGCTCCGGAAACAAAAGTCCTAGTTGCATTTTCAGGGAAATGGGGGAAATGAAAATGCACATCTACACATGAAGATAGTTCCATACATCAAGTTTCATTGAGCTATTCCTTAGGTTTTTTAGTTCTGTGATTTCGGGACGGACGGTCGGAGCCAATTCATTGTGCATAAAGCATTATGTCCTTGGCAACAATTGCGAGGGATATGTGAAAATGAATTAGACAACTGCGAGACAGATACTTGTTCCTCACTCAAATAAAAGAGGGTTTCTGGAATAAGTAATAAAGATGAAACACTTCATAGATCATTATCTCATTACTGTATACAGTCAAGCCGCGATAATCCGGCCACCGATAATCCGAATCTCGCAGTTTCCAAACGGTAGGAAGATGTAACCAAACTAATCTCTTTAGTAGTCCTCAGTACCCAGTAGTCCAAATATTTCACTATCCGAACGTTTTTTATGAAAAACGGAAGCGTTCGGATTATCGAGGCCTGACTGTATTATAATGCATTGATAACACTTCATCTGACATCTTGAATGGGACTGTTAAATAACATGAAAATAACATATTCCTTTTAAATGTTGAAATCCTTGACTCTGAATCTTACTTTTTGCAGCCAAAAAATATACTTCCTACCATGACCATCTTGAGCAGTTCGTACAGATCCTCCACCTCATCATCAGTTGTAGGGGAGTAGTATCTGCCGATCTCCCTCGATGAACCCTGTATAAGTCTCCGGTAGAGTGGGAGAGACATGGCCTCTGCGTACAACTCTATAGCGTGATGACCAACTGTCTGATACATGTAGCTGTCCAACTCATCTGGCCAACAATAAAACAACATTTTCTATTAAAAGTAAATTACGACAGAAACATGAGCAATCGGCTCTAAACTCATCATTTGTATGATTCATTATTTCAGGGTGAGGACTTTCTGTATTTAAAAACATAAGAGTTTCAATTTGACCATCACCAAATTCTGTCTTACAAATCTAGAGCTCTCAATGAGGGTCAGAGAGGTTGGTCTCTAACAATTTATGATCCCCATTGGCAGTGAATGAAACATAGCTTAAAAACTAAGCAGCTCAACCGCGTCATTTTCTCCATTAGATTGGTGAAATTGAACAAGAACTTTAAACATAGAGCAATATTCTCTGTAGCTCATGTAAAGGTTGAAAATCTGAGAGAAAAAAGTTTCTCAAATACTACAATTGCTACAAAAAAAGACAAGAATATGTCTAATAAAAACAAAATCATTTTTATGCCAAACCCCAGATGATAATGATGCAATATTTGAGGGGTTGAAATGAAGACCAAATAAACAAACTAATCCCCTATGTACAAGGTACCTCCAAGATGTTCACAAGATTAAAATATTTACACTTATTTACAGTTAGGCCTACACATGTTAAAATCAATCATTTTATTTTATCATTGTTCTATATAGTCATTTAGGCAATGACTACTTGCCCTCAACAGGAAGTCAAGATATTGAAAGATGTTCCAAACCATATCTGAAACATTGAATGTGAAAGTTGATAAAAAGAAACCTTTGTCTTTTGGGTAGAGGTTTGCTAGTGCCACGATCTGATGGCCCTCTGATACACACTGCATCATGTTGTAACAGCTGTCCTTCCCACCGCTGAAATAGATACATATTTAAATAATTATAACAACATTGACTGTGATGTAGTGCATTTACAATGTTTTGAAATGATTTGATTGACCAAATTTAACGTATTGCTGTGACTTTGACAACAGCATGAAGGTCCAAAAACATATGAAACAATATGAACTATGAAGCTTGGTGTAAAAACAACCCAGAGAACCGTTCTTGATATATCTACTGACGAGGTTAACACAAAGCTTCTGATGCTGGTGAATTCAATGCTTCACATTGGTTACCAACTGAGCGTCTAGAACAATGAACATAATTCATGGAATCTGTTTTGAGATATGGCACTGACAAGGATAATTAAGGGAAAATATCCCTGGTGTTGTCACTAGAGATCAGTGTCAGATGCCCACATGATGACTTCCATTTGCAGTTTCAGATGCTCTGATTACTGACTTTGTCTACACTCAAGTAAACTTTTTTCCCGCTTGTATAACCATCGCTGCATTTTAAAAGGGCCGTTCCCTCAGCAAAATTCGCCATCTTGGATTTTGTGCATTATGTGAAATAAAAAATGCTATATTGTACCTAATTTTACAACTTTTTAATAATAAAAGATAAACACTGATAGAATGTTCATATAGTAACACATAACATGTCATAAAACTAATAAACACTTTGCTGTTCAACTGCCAAACGCAAGGCATAACTCTTGCCAGTCTGCATTACTGGCTGATTTAACCCTTGCGGTATTTCCCTCGCTTTGTTGTGTCAAGACAGTGAATCGCTGCACCAGAAATCCATAGTGGGCCTGGATTTCTAAGCACAGATTTCTTAAGGATATACTGCAAGGCCTAAATCAGCCAGTAATGGAGACTGGCAAGAGTTATGCCTTGCAATGGGAAGTTGTTTGCTGTTATGCCGTAGCGAACTTTACTCCCCTCGCAGCGCCGATGATTCATCAAAATAGTACCTATATAATATATCATATTAATCATGTATGTGTAGCATATTAATGTGAATGGGGATACCCTCTCGAATTTTATTTCCACAAAAAATACCCAAACAGAACCCTCCTTTCAAACAGTTTTTCCTACCGGTAATTTGAAATTTTGTTGTTGGTCCTCAGATATCAATCATTTTTGCAGAACTTTAGAGAAAGATATACACTTCTTATGAAATGTGTTCTGTATTTGAGTTCACTTTGTGGATTAATTTGTCCACCATTGGTATGGTAAGCCAGGGATTATTCCATGCAACATATGTAATATAGATAAGTATATAGGCCTATACCTTTATATATTTTAGCATCTGCTTTTATGAATCTATGCAGTATATTGCAATGCCCAAGCCTTTTCAGCTTTTCAATGAATAAAAAAAGATAAAAATAGAGCCATGGGCTCTGTAGCTCATCAGAATTTCATTGATTTACTATCTAAAGTTGAATATTTCAGTTATTTAAAGAGCCATCACGGATGTTGATGAAAAAATCGAAAATTTTCCAAAAATCTATCTCCGTGAAGTAAATACACTTAATTTTTCCCTAATTTTCCCAACTTAAAATAAGCCGAGGAATTGCATTAATTAGTAAAGGTGTTTTCCAGTCTAAATATAGATCCAGTCTATTATTTTCAAGCGCAAAGCATTATGGTCTAGCTCACACACAGTAAACAAAGACACGAAAGAATAACCAAAAATATGAGCAATGAAAGAAATCGAAATATATAATTTGTTGATGGTTATTTATTTAACATTTCATTTAATTATACATGTATTTGCTACAGATATTGGAATAATTGTTTTACCCAACTAGGTATTTTACTTGAACTTTATAATTAATGAGAGTAAAAATTTGTCATAATTTGCTGGTCTTATCTCAATTAAAAGAACATTAAACAGGAAATAATTTGTATATTCTCAGGACATTTAGAGACATAGTTTGTAAAGCAATCGTCACATTCAGTAATGTGTGACAAGGGTAACTTGCAAGAGAGACACGTGAAGCACGTGCAGCATATGGGTTGTTATGGCGACTTGCGCTAGAGACGAGCCTTCACGCTTCGGAAGCGCTTGCTATTTGTGTAGTACGTATTACGCAAAAAAGGGGACTCTGTTTATATACGTCAGCTACCCGTAGCGAGCGCTAGTCGAAGTGATACTTCTCTTTGAAACCAAATTGCAATAATTTGTAGTGATGTGAAAATTATTTAACATATGCCATGTTGTAGATAAAAGATTTCTCTTGAGAATGACGTTATAAGTATATTTTCCCAAAATTTGAAACACTAACATCCTTGATGGCTCTTTAAACTTTGGAGAAGTAGGATACTTTTACCGTTGCAAAGGGTCACACTTGTTCAGAAATGGCCCAAATGACCCCCTCACGAGATCACAACACTGCATAGAAATGTCCGTGATGGCTCTTTAAGTTATTGTTTACAAGCAAAAGAAAAGTTCTTAGATCATGACCACTGTGACCCCATTTGGTTTTTAAGGATGTGAACCCTGTGACCCAATTTGGGGTCATGAAATCTACAATTTAGAATCCCCATTGGTCAAGGAGTCTGCACACAATTTTTCAGCTCTCTAGACCTTTTGGAACTGGAGAAGAAGATGAAAATAGGTTTTTAAGGATGTGACCCCTGTGACCCCATTTGGGGTCACGGGGTCACAAAATCTACAATTTAGAATCCCCATTGGTCATGGAGTCTGCACACAACTTTTCAGCTCTCTAGACCTTTTGGAACTGGAGAAGAAGATGAAAATAGGTTTTTAAGGATGTGACCCCTCTGACCCTGTTTGGGGTCATGGGGTCACGAAATCTACAATTTAGAATCCCCATTGGCCAAGGAGTCTGCACATAAAATTTCAGCTCTGTGGAGTCATTGGTTCTGGAGAAGAAGTCGAAAAAGCGAAAAGTTTACGGATGGATGGACGGACGGACGGACGGATGGACGGACGCCGGACACCATGCCATGCCATAAGCCCATCGGGCCTTTCAGGCCAGATAAGCTCAAGAGTAATGGCAATGACTAAATGAAGATAAATGTAATTTTCAACTCCTCCAAACTGAGAACTTTTATTTTCAATATGATCACTAAGGAAAGAGCAACTGCATGCGCGTATGCAAAGATACTTTAAGGACAAAGGACAATTTCTGTATAAGCTATCTTTCATCTAACTCATATAAAAATAAGAGATCAATGCGATCAGGATTTAATAGTGAAAACTGACAAATAGAATCCTCCGCCGTTGCGGCAGTTCATGATCATTTCAGGGTATTCCGGATCACGTGACAACATGAGGTCGTGCCCGGCTATTATGCCTGTTAGGACAAAATAGGGGAATTGTCAAATAAAAACACTAGTTCAAGTACACACATGCGTGAAAAATATTAATTATGATGTATATATTACGAATAACAAGCATTGCAATCCAAAACAATATTTTTCTTGTAAATTTGTTTTACATTTATTGCCGTGTAGACCAAAATAGCGTTTTCGGACCAGAAACACATTATTATTTGTAGATATTTAAAAATTACACAACATTGTTAATATATTTCGTCAATTCAACAGTTATCAATTGTTTTTGGCCTTTCAAAGCTATAATAATCTTCCCTAAATTATGGTGATCCGGAACTACCTGAATTAAGTTGTCCGATCAATTGTTTATTTCTTAAAATGTATGGCGGATATAAAAATCATTTGCATTGTAATTTACAGGTGTGAAGTGTTAAGGTAAGCAAAGAAATATTAACATTTAGCAAGTTGATTTCATTGTTTCTTAGAATGGCCTGTCCTTAATAAGTGACCTATTTCTGACGCGCAAGCGACAGCTGACCACAATGATGGTATGCTCATTTCAGGGCACGCAAATAAACTCCCGACTCCCAAGAAGTGAAATAATTATCTAATCTTGAAGAACATAATAGCACCCAGTTTGGCCGCTGGCCAGTTCGGCCGCCGCGTATCTTGCCCATTTTGGCCCCCGCTACATCCGACAAGTAATTGGCCTAGTTGATATTTACCTGTTTCACCCGCCACTATGTCTGCTAACCATTTGTCAATAACATTCGTCACGTAAGTATTTTCACCATTATGCAAATGATCCACAACGAATATAAACTAGAAATATTATTGATATATAATATTGATGTCACATGACCTTTATACTCAACCGAAACCAGTATAAACTATTGCAATATGTGTATACGTTATGTGCAAAAAATATTCGGATGGTGACCAAGCTTATTTTCGTTTGTATGCTAATTTAGTATAGAATTTAGTATAGAAGTAGTATTAGAATAAATATGTTTTGTTGATTTTTGTCCGGTCCCTTTCACATTAAAGATACATCCATTGTGTTTCATAAAATTGTAGCCTATTTGGTTTTAATACGTCAGAAATCATTACTTTTACCTTTATATCGTTGGTATACTGAGTCGACTGTCATCAAAATCGCAATTTTTGAAAACAGTCAGTTCTTCTTGTTAAAATAACACAATACAAGTTCGGTAAATGATTATGTGACCCCAAACAACACAATGGATGCACCTTTAATCAAGTATATTTATAATCATTTTACACAGAGGTCTATGGGAAACGTTTTTACTTAATGTACACGTGTAGATAAATCGAATGACATAAGTAAAATTATCGTCAGAAATGTTAATGAAAAGTATGTACTTTAAGTTTAAAGGATAGATGAAATGCATTTTTCTCAAGAATGACAGATGATTACCTCTACGTATATTGTATATCTGAATCAATTGAGCATAAAATCGAGACAATATACACTTGCAATTGATAATTAAGACGATTTTAATTCACCCATTTTAACACTATCGCAATTTGTTCGGCGAAACCTTTTGAAAATGCTCACTGAGGCGTGACTGTGATAAGCGATAGACGGGGCGGCTAGATAGCTTCTCCGCCGATGTCTCGTTAATTAATTAATGATAATTATCACTGCCGCTAAATGAATTTATGAGGTGTATTACATCGCCAAAAAGACATGTTTATGTAATAATTGTGTAATTGTCATCTGCGGAATTACCTAGTTGGATATCTAAACATTCGATATATGGGAAATTTAAGTTGGTTTATTGAAGATATCTTTGTGAAATTAACAATCAAAATGTTGCGAAATTACGTTGAATTGTGACTATCGCTGAAAATCAAATTCCTCCACATACGTCACAGAAGTCATCCCTTCACGGGTCACACCCCCGCAGACTTTCATTCTGGTCGCCGGGGCTAAATCAGGCGGTTTTTTAAAAAGCCGTATATAAGTAATTTATGGACCGATTTCAGAAATTTAAAATCGAGCAATTGTCAAATTGACATCCCATTTTAATGAATCCGATTTGGACCATATGTCATTTCATCCATCCTTTAAATGATTTCAAATCAAGTTGAAAAAATTACATTGATCCAATTATATTTGTCTTCTTAAGACCTAAAACACTTATCGGCGGCCGAAATGAGTCAAATATTCTCATATAACCATCGGACCTTCGGATGAACTGGCGGCCGAACTGGCCTAGCGGCCGGGGGATGCAGAAAACTCGTACCCAAAACGAACTCGTACCCACCAGGAATTCGTACCCACGGATAACTCGTACCCAAAAAAATCGGAGAACTCGTACCCACTTATTTTTATATAAATAGGAGAGGCATGTATGATGTTTATTTCATAGTTTCGTAACATAACATAATAACACAATTTATCATCCAAAACTGGCTCCCACAGTAGATATCGCTTGTGTGAGATCAAGCGATATCTACAAGCGATATCTACAAGCGATATCTACATTGTAGATATCGCTACAATCAAATCGTCATAATCCTATTACATCATCAGTTAATGACATCACAAAGCTTTAGCATCACTTAGAACACTGCTGACAATGCTATGACGTCACAATTGTGATGACGTAACAATGCTATGATGCCATAATGCTTATGACGTCACAATGCTATGACCTCAGAGAGATCACTGCTGAAGAAGCTAAATGGCAGTTTAGCGTTTCAGATGTCAGTATTTGGCTAATAATTGTTGTAGAATGATTTGTAACTTTATTCAACTCGTGTTGATATATTTGATATCAGAAGACACTTGGGTGAGATTCTCTATATAAAACCATAGTTTCATACTACAGATAGATACATACTTTCGTAATATAAATTACTTTCGTATTTCGTATTTTACATGCATCGTCATCCTTTATTTAAAACATTTGATGAAACATGTGTTGTCTCTTTCTACCTTCTTTGTTGCATACTACACACTCTGCCATGTTGACAAGTGTAATTTCTAGTAGAAAATACTGGTAACTTATATCCTGACGGTGTTGTTTTAGTTAAGTGGATATTCTCTAATAGAGTCAATACTGTCACCCCATACATGGCCCCCAATTCACAGGGGTTCGAATCGCTGTTTTGACAATATTTTCAAATTTCAAAATCTAGATTGCTGCATTCATCTGATGTTTATGTACGATATTGTGAGCTCATGTTCCAAATTTGAGCAAAATCGGTTAAGAAATAAAGATTTGAGATAAATATCCCCGCTATTGATATAAAGACACAATAGCGGGGATATTTATCTTCCGTCAGGAAAACTGCAGAGTTGTTTATTACTTATTATTTATTAAGTTATTGTTTTTAATTGTAGTTACAGACAAATACATTATACTTGATTGATGATAATATAATACATTAGTTGTATTTATATCATTAATACATCTAATACCAAAAATAAAAAGTGGGTACGAGTTCTCCGGCGGATTTGGGTACGAGTTCTCTGATTTTTGTGGGTACGAGTTCGTTTTGGGTACGAGTTTTCCTACAGCCAGCGGCCGGACCGGGGCTATCCGTCCGGATTACCCTAACGCACAGTATAATTACGTACTGTTCAATTTCTTTTCAAACTGAGTGAAAAATCTTCGCAAAAGATGTAAAACCTAAATAAACGTAATGCAATCTAAATTTATGTTTTCATTTATCTACTAATCATGACAGGAAAATAATACCTGATTAAGGCAACAACCCTCATTGTGTTGGGCGTGGCCTTTTATTATTCTAACTGTAAACATCAAGATCAAAACAACTCCATGTGCTCACACCGGAAGGAAGTTGACAGGTGCTCACGCATGCGTATTCATTGTTTCCACGTCTGATGTTTTAGATGAGGAATTAGCCTTTTTCGATGAAAACTAACTTTTGGTAAATGTTCCATCTTAATTTATCCGCCTGAATCATTATTTTGTTATCTTAACCTTTATTAATCAACAAATGGTGAAATATAATTTATGTAGAGTCGTTATTGTATTGAGTTTGGAAGTGACAGCAAATTCTCGTTTTCGCCTGGTTTGTTTATGTTTCATATTTGTTGAAAATTAGATCGCATTATGTTGTAATTTGATTTCCATGTAAGAGCTTCGTTAATAATAGATCAATTTTGGAGTAGAACTGTCTCTTTAGACCATTTAATGGCCTTAGGCTTAGCCTATCCAGTGTTGTCACAAAATTCTATGTTCAATGTTGTTCTTAGATAAGATACTGGGAAAATTGCCTCCGGGCAGTACTGTACAGTGTGCATGAGCTATTGCCTTAAAATGTTGAGAAATAAATAGAGATTATCACCCAAGGAAGTGTGTCACATGACTTTTACGAAACGAGTGTGATTTTTTGTATTGCCCGAGCGAGAGCTATACATAAATTTGCACGAGTTTCGTAAACGTCATATGGCACACTTTCGAGTGTAATATTTTCTTTATTACCCAATCTATTCCATTTGATTCGTGTAAAATTAGCCAGGAAATGGCCCACTTTCTTTGCGACGGCAAGCTACAGTGACGTCACGGACAATCGTTTTATAACGTCACAGACGACGAAATACGGGAAGCCGCGGTGAAACAATCGTTGCTAGGCAAACATGATATGTGCACATGTGCTCATATCAATAATATTAACTCGGTTATTTTCAACCATATGGGTAATAAAATACTTTTACCATTGTAAAGGGTCCCATCTATTAAAAATTGGGATTACTGCACTTTAATGGGCACTAGTAATAATCACTGCACTGCACTAACCCTTTTGCTGGACAAGTTCATCCTAAAAGATCTTTGACAGTTTTATGACATGTTATGTGTTACTTTGTGGATACTCTATCAGTGTATGTCTTTATTTATTACAAAGTTGCCAAATTAGTTACAAAATAGTGTGTTTTTATTTCACGCAATGCAAAAATGTCCAATATGGCGACAGAACCAAGATAGCCAAAGACATCCTAGGGCTAAAGAAGTCTTATGCCAACAGGAATCCAATGCATTCAGATTCTATCCTTGAATGGATCCCCCCAGCTGAACACCTACCATGCTTCAAACACTATGAACAATGCTTGAAGCTAATAAAAGCACACTCTCAATGATTGTTCGGATACAACACTTAAATATATTGACAGCCATGATTGGACATTTAGCTTAGAAGTTTAGTAATCACAGGCATGCTGTACATGCACTTGTAATTTTCAAATCCCTTTTTTCTGAAGTCCTAAGGAAGGACATTTTGCACAATACTGTAATTACTAATGTGATAAAGAAAAAACTGATCAAATCATATGTTACAAAAACACCCTTTTTGAATGATTATGAACATGATTATGAAAGAAAATTTTATGTGATTGTACATTGTTTGTTGGTGTCAGATGATGATCACTTATTATTTCTAATCTTATATTATATATCCACTTTTTAACCTCATACTGTTCTTTTGTAAATAGTAATGACTCACTTATAAGAAAATTCTTCCAAAATTTAACAGCCCAGCGCAAAAAGTAAAAAGTAACCATGTTAATGAATATCAGGCATGCCTCAGGCCTTAGTTATTACACACCGCCGTTATGTTAAAACTAGTGGTGTATATTATTAGCTAACTTTCTATGGTGCATGCTTTACTGTTATTTATGTAATTGGCACTTTAATGAAAACAAAATTTTTTGACCAGTAGTCTGCATTAGTAATTGATTCATTGAATGATAAGTGTTAGTATTCACATTAATCATCAGTGTCATCACTAAAACTTCTCCATTTGTATGTGCAGCTTCTAGTAAGCTCTGAAGGATAGAATTTGCAGATTAAATTTTGTTGCTCTAAATTTAAACAAAATGTTTGACAGACTGAGACTTGAGGAAGATGTCTTGGCTGACGGCTGTGACTGGTAAAGCTGAGGACTTCTTGAACAAACTTGACCAGTCTGCGGCAACCACCTTCCACAAGGAAGATGAGGTTCAGAAACCACCGACAACTCCCAGCTCACAGCAGTTTTCTGTTGGAGAGTCAGAGTCTTCAAACTCTTCATTGTTTCTCTCTGCATCCCAAAGTGTGCCTGCACGGTTGAAGGATTTGAAATCAGTTGACAAGACATCCGGGTACGTCAGTTCCCCTGTCAGACAGACCCCCCTTCGATCTGCTGCACCAGCCCCATCTCCAACACCAGCTACTGTCAAGTCTCCACCAAGTGCAAGTGACACTAAGACCAAGAAGGACTCTGACGAGGCACTGTTTGAGTTCCTTAACAGCAAGGACCCAGTGGAAGCAAGCAAGAAGAGAGCAACACCGGTCAGCAGCCACCATCATTCTCGACAGTCGAGCACTTCGTCCACTGTGTCTCACAAAGAAGTGAGGTCCCCACCAGTGGATGTGCCCGGGGCTCAGCAAGATGTTGCAGCTTCAGCTTCAGAACATGCTAAAGGTAATCCTTCTTTTTTTCAATATGATCAATATGGAGATGTAATGTTATCTTGAAGGACTAATTAGATTAATGGACCTTTCACACTTACCATGGTTAAGCAGGTATAAACCAATTGTATCATTTCTGGCTGGTTGTTGAAATAACCGGGATTCAAAAAGTAGCTTGGTCCCATTTAAGGTCTGGTAAATTTCTATGTAAGCAGTGTAAGAAATAATTCCCGTTCAACTACAAAAGGTTACCAGGTTAATTTTCATATGTTAAGTTGACGTCTTCATTCCTCTGGCTGTGTTGAGTTTTTCAGACATTTCACTTAGATATATTTAACGTAAAATATAATCCCCAGCCGTCTTTTACATCTCTCAACATCTCTCTATGCCCAAACAGAAGGAGAATCTCAGCGAGAGAGCCCAACAGGATCCAATGCCTCGGCAGATATTGAAGCTTTGGCTGACGCAATGCATGAGAGTCCCGCAAACAGTGAACACAGCAGTGCAGGAGAGGTGGACAAGGGGGATAACTCTCAACTTTCATCCCTCGAACTGGAGAACAGGCTACTCAGAAATGAAATTGCATCCTTGAACCAGGAAATGGCATCTTTGATACAGAGGGCAAAGGATGCTCAATCAGGTTAGAATATGAAGAGAGAAACAGACAATTTAATTTGATGGTACAATGGTTGTTAAGCAGATATGTTTACTAGTCCGGTAGCCCATGGCTAATTAAAAAGCTGCTGAGCTTGTCCAAAAGGCTAGTTTCAATTGAAAGATATGATCCTTCAGATGCATTTGACTAGTTGATATGACTTTGGATTTGTACTTTTGGAAAAAAACTAGTCCGAATTGCTAGTGTTTTGATAAGGTTAATTTTGACCCCTGTATAACCCTTATCATAAGCCATTTACCTTCAGGCCAAGTTAATATTTCTGGAGGATTTCAAATAGATAATTTACCTCAATATGATTTCACGAAAAATGCAGTCGATTTTGACCAAAATGGTCTGATTTGAAATGGAATAGTGATTAAAGTGTCGATGGTCTTATGGTTTGTTTAGTATATGTAACTTTAGACTTTTACATATTCTCATATGATCCTTGCAACAGAGCTGGTGAGATGTAAGAAGAGACTGGAAGACTTCCACAACTCTGCGTCAATGCACGACCAGCTGGTGCGAGAGTTACAGGCCCGGGAGTCGGACCTCAGCGAGTCGCTTACGGCCAAAGACTCGCAGCTCGCTGTGCTCAGAGTGAGGCTGGAAGAAGCGGACCGATCTGTCAAGTCTAAGGAGAAGCATATCGAGGAGCTTCACTCACACCGGGACAGGTAAACATGTGACAGCCCCCCAATATATACACACTTAAAAAATCCAGTAAGCCAAACAGACTAGCCAGATATGCAACTGACCCAATCTGGAATTAAGCACCAATTGGCTGGTGGGTTGGCAGCTATTTGAACACTGACTGCATGGATTCTCAATGATTTAATAAGCAATATGTTATGAACATGTCATTAATCCTTATACATTTAAGATCTTAAAGGACCCCACTGACTACATGTATCCCTCATACCTTTGATGATCGAGTCTTTGCACTTAGCACCATGTTAACTTGTTCACTCAGGATCCTTCAGGACCACACTGACTCGAGCGGGATGCACAGCCAGGCTCTGGACTCCCTCAAGGAGAAGCTGGTGGAGGTCGAGGACAGTCTGAGGAGGGAGAAGGAGGCCTTCAAACTCGCTCAGGTACGTGGGCTGTTCTCGTAATTGTAGTCAGTAGCATTGTCTTTGTCCGTCTTTCAATCTGTCCTTCCTTCAAACTCACTCAGGTACAGGTTTCACACAGGCTATTATAATCAGTAGCATTATTATTGAAGAATGAAGATATTTAATACAATGAAACATTGTTATATTTGGGATCACATTTATTAGGGGTGTACCAATAGATTGACCTATGTATTTATCGCTATAGTTTCTGTGTCAATAGTACACTATCGATAGTAACTTTAAAAAACGACCAATAGCATCAATATCATGGCTTACTATCGATAGTTCTGTTGTTTACGGGGGCCGGATAGCGCAGTGGTTAGAGCGTTCGGCTTCGGATCAAGAGGTCCGTGGTTCAAATCCCGCATGGGGCACGTCAACTTTGTCTGCAGTAGAGAACTGTTCTACACACAGTAAGGTTTGGGTGCAATGCTGCACTAAATTTCAGTGCAGTACCACCCATGGTTCGCTAGTTCCAGCCCCTGCTCGTAGGTTTCACCGCAGTGCATAGCCACATGGCATTGCAGGCTTTCTCCCTGCCATAATACCAGCAGCCGCAATATAAATAAAATACTCTTGAAAGCAGCGTTAAACCCCAAATCACCTCACCTCACCTGTTGTTTACTTGAATCTAAAAGTAAATTTGCCAACAAATGTGTCTTTTAGTTTCGAAAAATGCTGGAACACTATCACAATAGTCCTTGTGGGTCAATAGTCACCCCTAACATTTATTACATCACATGTATTTCTAACAATTTCTAAAGCACCACCATTTGTCTATTGATATATGTATTCTGGTTTTCTCAGCAAAGGTTCTTTATATTTTGTGATTCCTTGGTTAAAATACTATAGTAACTTATATGTTTTTCAGCAAGAAGCAAGTAATCGACAGTCCCGTCTGGAGCAAGAACAAAAAACAATGGCAGACTCGCTTACCGCTGCAGAGAGAAAGATTTCAGAGGAAAAAGGTTTGTGTCTCAGCGCAATGATAGTACTTTAATATGCTACGTTAGTGTCTGGAAATCAGCAGGTCACAATTTGATGTGCACCATGGAATGAACAAAATATGTATTCTTTTAACCACTCTGTTAATATCTGTGATCCTTGAAGCTGTGCACAGTTGAAATTATGTAGTCTTTATATTCAAATATAAAAACTAATTCATTTTTTCTCTCCAGAAAAAGCGTCAACAATTGCCACCCAGCTGAAGACTGCCAAGTCAGCAGCGGATTCAACGAGACAGGATCTGTCAGATTACAAGGAAAAGGCTTCCCGCATTCTACAGGTAGCTAGCTGCGTAGCCAAAGTATTAAAGTTCACTTCAGCTGAAACCTATAACAACTATAAATAAGGAAATTAAACTTTTACCTGTTGATACAGTTATATAATGCGAAATGAAATACTGGGATCTATCTGTGAAATAAACTGTCTATCAAGCTACAGTGAAGATATCTGATATTTTCACACCAACTAGTGACAATATAATAAAATGTCACTGTCTAGTTGCTTGAACTACTTTCACTGTTTAAGCAAATAAGAGTTACTTCAGTACATACGATTACTTTATGTAAAACATCATTGTTAAAATTGTGTAATTAAGAGAGTACTTAATGGATTTGGTCAATACCAGCTTTATTCATCTCATAACATGGGTACAGTTGATTTTTCACTCACTGAGCCTCACCCTTATTAAAATAATATTTTTGTGCAGAGTAAGGAGCGGTTGATAGCAAGTCTGCGTGAAGGTTCTGGTGCAGTGGGAGATTCAGTGGGCGTGTCCAGTCTGGAGTACGACTCAGTGAGGCAGGAGAGAGACATGTTCCGGGATGAACTCCAGCAGACAAAGATGGTTGTAGAGAACCTCCGCACAGAGTTCCAGGTGAGTGGGATACTAACATAGACAGATCTATTCAGAGAAAATACCGTTGTTATTGTGAATCTTTGTCCCCCAGGTTGTAGAAGCTAAGCTCTAGCATGATAGGGACTGTATTTAATCTAAATATTTCAGAGAGATTTAGTTTATTCAATAAGACATTTCAAAATTGATCATGTTAGAGTGAGTATTTGCATAAGATAGGAGAGCAGGAGAGTGAGAGGCCACTCATAGGAGGGACTGTAGCCGCTTCCCTCCATGACACTATTTATATTATTCTATTATAATGAATGTGAAGTAATGTAATGATTCTGGAGTGACAATGATTGGTCCTCTCATAGGAGGAGGACTCTACTGCCCACGTTGACACTTTGTATTTCTGATGTTTTATGACGTTCTGTCATGATTCAGGAGGTGGAGAGCCAGCTGCAGCAGGAGAGCGACTCCGCCGGGGACCAGATCCGCTCCCTGGAGGAGCAGGCGGGGGAGGAGCGGCGGCGACGTGAGGACACCGAGCAGGAGCTTCTCAAACAGAAACAGGTGGTCTACTTAAACTTAATACAAAGTTTCAGTGTTTTTAGGCGTGCAAACTCAATAATAGTTTAAGAGGGATGTTTTTATGTTTTATCTAACATTTGATGGAATCATTGCTTTGAATATCTGTCAGTATGGTCATCTTTGTTAAATGCATTCTGATGTATTCGAATTTGAAAAACTTAGTCACCTTGAGATGGAAGATTGAGGTGTCTCGACTCATGCATATATTACGGTTTTATTCAGGAGCTGCAGTATGCAATCGATGAGATCAACAAACAGAAGACTTCCTTCCAGTCAAGAATTAAGGACCGGGAATCTGAAATAGAAAAACTCAGAAATCAGGTACTGCAATGTTTTTTAATGCTTTTAAATACTTCTCCTAATAACTAATAGAGAATACTAAACGACGTCCCGTTTAATAACATATTTATGAAACGAGTGGATGGTTTTTGGTATCTAACGAGCGAAAGCGAGTTAGATACCAATACCATCCACGAGTTTCATAAATATGTTATTAAACGGGACAGAGTTTAGTATTTTATTTATTACACGCTCTAAATTAATGAAATATGTAATTAAAGTTCACTCTTCAATCATGTAGATGTGCGTAGGGATACATCTCTTACCATGGACGCATAACGCCATCTCACTAAACACCAAAAATAGACCAAGCTAATATCCGTTAATAACAGTTTCAATTTTGAACAAAACAATTTCAAAACACTCGTTACATTGTGTTTATGTTGAAACAACAAGAATCGCATGATCTTATGAATGATGTCAGGTGAGTGTGACGTCATCGGAATGCGACTGTTTTCGATTCAGTTAGGCTAGTTACAGCTGTACGTAGCTGCGGTTGCTTTGCCAAAATAGGCTCTGTAACACCAAGATGACAATGATACTGGGGAGTAAAGTTACAGTTCTGCTGCTAGCTTTATCTAGCAAAATTGTGGGGATCAGTGTCCTTGTTGCCGATGACGGCACAAATTGCTAACAGAAGGCGTGAAAATGGAGTTCCGACATTTTAGTGAACGTTAAAATGTTAGGCCTAGGCTATATAAACATTGACAGTTACCTTGAAGCATTTTTTATTCATATATATCTTGGTATGGTATCCTCTGTAACAACAGACAGACATGAACAATGCCTCCACAACCTGGAAAACTTACGTGTCGACACGAAGTTACAGTAGTTGTTTACATTCTAAACAATCTAACCTATTCCGCAAAAAAAGGAGAAGAAAATATCAAAACGTACCTTATATGATTACAATGTAGTCGCATTAATACTCAACTGACGATTGTCACATGATTCGTGGGTTGAACATTAAGTTTATTCCTTATGAATTTAGAATCTAGATCTAGACTACGTCAAGTTGTATGACAAAGCCATGCAAATGGCGGTCAAATCGCGAAAACGCTAACGAGATTCAAGGGAACTAACTCTGAATCAACCCAGTGATACTGGTTGACGGTAAATTGTGATAGAAGCGTCCGTACAATATTAATCGTAACGACGTTGTGTGAAAAAACATGTCCCAAGAAATCCAGTGCGAACCCAAAGGCCATGTGACTACTGGAAAGTAGTTCCGACTGCGATCGCTTTCACGTGCAATGTTTCACAACAGTGTTGAATAACATTTCGATGTTTCACAACAGTAATATCTTCAACGAGAGTGTAATAAAAAGAAATATGTATGATGTAATGTCAAGTTCTTGTTTTTCTAAGAATTAATCCCCCTTACAGTTGATGACAAAGAGTATCAGCAGCTCGTCCGAGAGTGAGCTGGAGTCGCGAGTACGGGCGCTGACCGACAGCTTGATTCAGAAGCAGACTATGCTGGAGGCTCTCGGCACCGAGAAGAACTCCCTCGGCCTTCAGCTGGAGAGAATGGAGGTAAGTAGTTGTCTCCCTTTGATCATTTTCCCACTTTGACCCTGCACACTATTGCTGAATCAGCCAAACAAAGCAAAGAAATGCTTGTTCCCATTCTGCATTCATGGTATCACAAGATTCAAGGGAGCACACATAGACATGTTTCCAATACCAAATTGGTTGTTTGGATATTGATTTTATTAGAATACTCACATGAACATGGGAAAGACAAGGATTTTAAGTAAAAAGCCAGTCTTAAATTCACACGCTTAACTTATGCCTTTAACAAGTGTATTTTGATTTGTATTAAAATTTAAAATTGAACTAGAATTTCAATATAATTAATTGAACTTACAAATTGTTTGATTCAGTTCATATTATATCAAACTTCTGTATTAAACAGTTTACTTCCGTGAACTTTAACATACCGTATCTGAATCCATTTCATATTATATAAAAATTTGGCATTTAAAAGTGGACTTCCGTTTTGCAGCAACAGTACCGTGATATACAGGAGTGCACACGGTCGACGCCCACCGTTGTACATGTTAACGATGATGAGGAAGGTAAGCTAGGTAACGAAGCTCTCTCTCTCTACGCATGAGGTGTCTGTACTAACCTGTTGTTTTGTTGGGTAGTTTGCTGGTGTGACATGTTCTTGTAGTATAGTTTGTGTACATTTGTTCAATTGATTTAAGGTGTATAAGCTGAATGTTGTCATTAAGTTGCTGTGTTACATTGACAAGAAGTGTGATAACTTCCAGGCTGAAGATTTATAAATAAATGCCATATTGATACCTGGGACCCTTGTTAATGTCTCGGTGGCCTAGTGGATAACCTGTTGGTACAGTCAGTGCTGGCATTTGTTGTCAGACTCAAGAAAAAGTTCTTATAAAAGCATTTATGCTATTTGAGATAATGTGAGGAGTGGGAACTTTTGTTTGTTTCTGATGGAAACAAACAGAGTAATTGATATGGGTATCCTCTACTGTTTACAGTGTATAGCAGTGACTGTTTGCTTTTTCACATTGTCAGTATTTTGGGGACAGCTTAGTGGTTAGCAGAGTAGTTTAAGAATAAATAACCTTAGGTTACCCAATGCCAATGTTAGATTTTAGGGCTTGTAAGCTCACACTTCATTTCTTATCTCCCTTAGTTCGCCAGCGACTTCCTGGTTTCATGAAGGAAGGTCCAGCTGATCATGAAGTGACGAGAAGGATGAAGAGGGCTGCCAATGTTATTGACAAGTTCAGGTTAGAATTCTTTGACTTGTTTTGGTTTGCTGCATATATTGGAGTGATTGGGTTATGTATTCGATCATCAATATGCACAAGGAAACCAGACCAATTTGTTTTGGTTGTGCTGTGGTCAGACTGCTGCAGGAATGCTTCAATTGCTATTATGAACAAGTGTTAGATGTCTGTGGTTTTTTTTATTTATTTTTTTTCTTTTTTTTTTTAATATTTTTGTTAAACTTTTTTTTTTTTTTTTTTTTCTTTTTTTTTTTTATTGATCCCAAGAGTACATGTTCATACATCAGTTCATACGCCAGTAGGTTTTGTCAATCTCCTTCGGAAAAGATATTCACATTGGGCTTAATATATTAGTGGATTGGGAATATAGAAGACCATTTGTTATCATGGTTATGAAGTTTATTGTTTTTAGTTGCAATAACCTTTTCTATATTGAAAATTTCTTTCAAAACAACCAAATACCCTTCTAGTTTTGGAACTTGTTGTCTAATACCACATATATGGATATATTTTTTGGCAGATATTATTATATGATTCAATAGTCAAGTGTTCCAAACAAAACAAGGTATTTCGTTATTTTGATTCTGAAATCCATTCGATGATTAAACCAAAGTTCAATATTGTTCCAAAAAGTTTGTATTTCTCTACATTCCCAATAAACATGTGAGATATTCTCATTCCACTCATTACAGAAACAGCAAGTTAAGTTGTCTACAAGTTTCATTTTGAATAGTTCTTTTTTGGTATAAATAATACCTTGTAAGAACTTGTATTGAAATTCAAGTAGTTTGACATCCTTCAAACCATTTCTGTAATTCATGAAAATCTTATTCCAATCAAAGTTCACATCCACAAAAGAGGCTTGCCACTTAAGGCATACTTTGGGTAATTGCTCATTAGAAATCAGAATATCATAGAATAATCTAGATCCTTTTAAGGATTTCAATAAATATAAATGACAATGGGCTATATGTAAATCAAAAATAGGGATATTCCTTGATTGCCTAATTGTATTTTTCCAAGAATCAGGTATTGTATTTAAAAGATGAAGATAATTCAAATAAGTACCTTTAATGCCATATGTTATTTTCAAGTCATCAAATGATTTGAAATCTTCATTGTTACAAATATCCTTAACTGTATGTATACCTTTCATTACCCAATTTTTAATGTAGAGAGTTGGGTCTTTGGAATTATGATTTAACCAGAGTGGTTGGGGTAGAATTTCTTCAATATTTTCAGAGTTAACATGAATCTTTTTACAGTATCTGTTCCAAACTTTTAGAACATCCCTCCAGTATGGGTTATCAATTCTAAGTATTTGCTCAACATTTGCACCCAATTTAAAAATAGTTTCAAAGGGAATATTGCAAGGATTATCTTTGCATTGTTTTTTACATTTTGATCTGAGATTAGATAGTTTCAATGCATCACAGAAAGTCGCAATGTCAACAATCCTTAATCCCCCCTCTTTGTAATTTTTAGCTCATCAGGCCTGAAAGGCCCGATGGGCTTATGGCATGGCATGGTGTCCGGCGTCCGTCCATCCGTCCATCCGTCCATCCGTAAACTTTTCGCTTTTTCGACTTCTTCTCCAGAACCAACGACTCCACAGAGCTGAAATTTTATGTGCAGACTCCTTGGCCCATGGGGATTCTAAATTGTAGATTTCATGACCCCGTGACCCCAAATGTGGTCACAGGGGTCACATCCTTAAAAACCTATTTTCATCTTCTTCTCCAGTTCCAAAAGGTCTAGAGAGCTGAAAAATTGTGTGCAGACTCCTTGGCCCATGGGGATTCTAAATTGTAGATTTCGTGACCCCGTGACCCCAAATGGGGTCACAGGGGTCACATCCTTAAAGACCTATTTTCATCTTCTTCTCCAGTTCCAAATGCTCTAGAGAGCTGAAAAATTGTGTGCAGACTCCTTGGCCCATGGGGATTCTAAATTGTAGATTGTGTGACCCCGTGACCCCAAATGGGGTCACAGGGGTCACATCTTTAAAAACCTATTTTCATCTTCTTATCCAGTTCCAAAAGGTCTAGAGAGCTGAAAAGTTGTGTGCAGACTCCTTGGCCCATGGGGATTCTAAATTGTAGATTTCGTGACCCCGTGACCCCAAATGGGGTCACAGGGGTCACATCCTTAAAAACCTATTTTCATCTTCTTCTCCAGTTCCAAAAGGTCTAGAGAGCTGAAAAGTTGTGTGCAGACTCCTTGGCCCATGGGGATTCTAAATTGTAGATTTCGTGACCCTGTGACCCCAAATGGGGTCACGGGGGTCACATCCTTAAAAACCTATTTTCATCTTCTTCTCCAGTTCCAAATGCTCTAGAGAGCTGAAAAATTGTGTGCAGACTCCTTGGCCCATGGGGATTCTAAATTGTAGATTGTGTGACCCCGTGACCCCAAATTGGGTCACAGGGGTCACATCTTTAAAAACCTATTTTCATCTTCTTATCCAGTTCCAAAAGGTCTAGAGAGCTGAAAAGTTGTGTGCAGACTCCTTGGCCCATGGGGATTCTAAATTGTAGATTTCGTGACCCCGTGACCCCAAATGGGGTCACAGGGGTCACATCCTTAAAAACCTATTTTCATCTTCTTCTCCAGTTCCAAAAGGTCTAGAGAGCTGAAAAGTTGTGTGCAGACTCCTTGGCCCATGGGGATTCTAAATTGTAGATTTCGTGACCCTGTGACCCCAAATGGGGTCACGGGGGTCACATCCTTAAAAACCTATTTTCATCTTCTTCTCCAGTTCCAAAAGGTCTAGAGAGCTGAACAGTTGTGTGAAGACTCCTTGGCCAATGGGGATTGTAAATTGTAGATCTCGTGACCCCGTGACCCCAAATGGGTCACGGGTCACATCGTTATAAACCTATTTTCATCTTCTTCTCCACCTCAAAAAGGTCTAGAGAGCTAAAGATGTTCTGTGCAGACTCCTTGGCCAATAGGGATTCTAAATTGTAGATTTCGTGACCCCGTGACCCCAAATGGGGTCACAGGGGTCACATCCTTAAAAACCTATTTTCATCTTCTTCTCCAGTTCCAAAAGGTCTAGAGAGCTGAAAAGCTGTGTGAAGACTCCTTGGCCAATGGGGATTGTAAATTGTAGATCTCGTGACCCCGTGACCCCAATCTAGGTCACGGGTCATGACCCAAAAACCTATTTTCATCTTTATCTCAAGTATGTAAAGCTCTAGAAAGGTGAAATGTTGTGTAGAGACTCTTTGGTCAAAGGTGATTCTTAATTGTAGGATTGGTGACCCTGTGACTCCAAATATGGGTCACAGGGGTCATGATCTAAAAACCTATTTTTTGCTTGTTAACAATGTATTACTTGAGATAACGTAGATATTCAACCTAAGATAATAAATCAATGAAATCCTGATGAGCTACAGAGCCCATGGCTCTATTTTTTTTCAAATTATCCCTTTTAATTTTATCCGGTTTTCCATTCCAAATAAATCTGAAGAATATGCTATCTAATGAAGAGATAAAGTTTGTTGAAGGATTGGGTAAGGTATATAAAATGTGAACAAGTTTTGACATAGCCAAAGTTTTTATAACAGTTATTTTACCAATCAGAGTTAAGTGTCTTTTCCTCCATTGTGCAAGCAATCTATTAATTTCTTCTATCTTTTTTTTTGTATTGATTACCCACAAATTGTCAAGATCATTGTGGAATTTGATTCCAAGTACTTCAAATACCCCACTTTGCCATTCTATTTTAATGTCTTTGCACAGTTGTTCATTACTATCTCTCTTAGAGCCTATCCATATTGCTTTCGTCTTATCTATATTTATTTTAAGCCCTGACATTTTATAAAATGTATTAATTTCATCAATAGCAGCCCTTAAACTTTCTTCTAGGCCATCAAGAAATAATTCAGTGTCATCTGCATATTGATTCAATTTATACTCTGTATTGTCAATAATAATACCTTTTATATTATTATTACTTCTAATCATACAACCTAATATTTCAGCAACAAAAATAAAAAGATATGGCGACAAAGGGTCACCTTGCCTGCATCCGCGTTCATTTATGAAAGATTCTGAGAGTTTACCGTGTTGAATAACACATGATGTTGTTTCATATGTCAAAATATTTATCCACCTAATGATTTCAGGGCCGAAACCAAATTTTGTTAAAACCAAATTCAAAAAATCTTTAGATACTGTATCAAAAGCCTTCTCAAAATCTATTAAAAGCAGTAATCCTGGTATATTTCTTTTTTTAGTTTCAAACATTAAATCATAGAGCAATCTTGTATTTTCGCTGAGGGTTCTACCTGGTATAAATCCGGTTTGGTTAGCATGTATCAGTGAATCTAACGTTTTCTTTAATCGGTTAGAGATACAAGCACTAACAATCTTATAAAGCGCATTCAGTAAAGTAATAGGTCTCCAGTTCTTTAAGATAGTTTTATCTTTATTAGCTTTAGGTATACATGTAATTACACCTCTTTTCATTGTTAGAGACATTTGATTTTTTTTAGAAATACTATGAACAAATCTAAAAATCCAAAATTTTAGTTCCTTCCAAAAGAATTTAAAGAAATCAATTAGGAAGCCATCAATTCCAGGACTTTTGTTATTTTTCATGTTTTTAACTGCCTGGGATAATTCATTCATGTTAATATCTTTATCCAAATTTGCTCGTAAGTCATCATTAAGAGTCGGTATTACAATCTCATCCAAGGGGGAAACGTCTTTTTCACAATGTTTATCTTCAGAGTAAAGCTTGTAGATGTCTGTGGTTGATTGTACCTCTCTTGTACGTCTATTGGATGACATACAGGCAATGATTGCAGGACATAATTCGTAAGGAAACTGAACATACGAACAGTATGACCTGCACAAAGGCACAAAGGGGCTTATGCTTCTATGATAAATTGTATCATTTTCTCTGGGAGAAATAACTTAAGTGTGTTTCATCATAGTCATTGTTTGATTTTGTTTTAAGAAACATGAATTGGGCTTTTTATACATGAACTATTTTAATTTTGATCTTTTAATCTAATCTATCTTTGATCTATGCACCATTTTCTAAATTTTTTCGGCCCTTATTGTTATATTTATGGACAGCAGTACCAAACTGACGATTGACTTAACTAATCACTTTGTTTCTTCAGTGTTCGTCTCGGTATCTTCCTGAGGAGATACCCCATCGCAAGAGTCTTTGTTATTGTATATATGGTAAGTATGGAGAGCATCTCTCACAAGTATTATTTGATAATAAGTTTGTCATTGAGTTGAGTAACAAATATTAATCGTGCTCCATCAGTGTATTTGAATCCGCTACTCTACTACAATACTTTAATTATACAGTGAGATCTTGTTTAACCGGACCCCTTTTATCTGGAAACTCAGGCATCCGCACAGTAGTATTTCAAATCTTCTCTATTTATTATATGATTGCAGGTGAAATACCGGAATCTATCAATGAAAATAAACCGTGTTATCAGTCACTAGTGAAAATAACAATGGAACGTGTTATCAGTCACTAGTGACTGATATAACAATGACCTGACGTCATAAAACAATGCTCCGAAGCCATGACACGTTCATGACGTCACATTGTTGCTGAGGCGACAGGCTCATTCTGGAGCCGAATTAACGTAAATGCAAGTCGTTTTCGGTGAATATGCAAGGATTTGGTCATATAATAAATAGAAAATTTGTCTTTTCTTGACAAATACCATGTTTATCTCATCTCGTGAGATAGAAAAGTTATATATTTTCACTCGTGGCTGCGCCACTCATGAAAATATAACCTTTCTATCTCACTCGATGAGATAAACATGGTATTAGTCAAGAAAAGACAAATATCCTCTAAGTATTTCTTTATAAATGATGATTTGCGTAACCGCACACCTTGCTATCCGGTCGATTTTCAACTATAACCAAATCTTTCAGATAAACAATGTCTGACTGTAATCAGAATTGAAATTTTTAACACATTCATTAATTGTGACCGCAAATAAAAGAAAACATTGTGTTTGACATTCAGGTTTTGCTGCACCTCTGGGTGATGGTGGTGTTGTTGACGTACCAGCCGGAGATGCACGGCGCAGACTACCAACCCAAACCTCCGGAAGAGGGTCACTAGGGGTCAGAGCTAAACTTGGTCATGTGATAATTATGGAATAGTGGAGAGGAACCAAGTTTCTATTGCAATAGATAAATTAAATAACTGATGCCAAATTAACAAAGCTTCTTTAAAACAAAGATTTAAAAAATGTCATACATTGTGACTACCTTACTAAAGGCCTGTATTCACGTTATGTTGTCCTCTGAATTTCAAAGCAGTACCATCAATGGTTTGCTACTTCCAGTCAATGCTTACAGGTTTCACCGCAATACATAACCACCATGACTTTGCAGACTTTCTCCATGCAATAATACTAGAAGCCGTGATATAAGTGAAATACTCTTGAAAGCAGCATTAAACCCGAACTCATTTCACCCAGTGATAAATTTACAAATCTGACATGTAGAGTCCAGGGACTCCCTACCACAGGCTATTGTGAGTCCCTGCAGATATAAGTAAGCAAATGCTACATTAAAACCCTTTAAGTCCAGGGCACTCGCAGCTTACATTGTTACGAGTCATTTCCAAATTGTTAGAGCGTTTGATGCAGGACAGAGGGGTAAATTTATCACCGACGTTGCGAGTTGTAGTAACAACTTGTGTGATTCCACCTGCAGTAACATTTACAACTTGTGTGATTCCACCTGCAGTAACATTTACAACTTGTGTGATTCCACCTGCAGTAACATTTACAACTTGTAGGTTCTCACGCTGCAACTCGCTGAAACAATTTGAAGTTTTTACAACACAGGCCTCCAGGAAGCTACAATATGACTCAGACTGTTTAATAACGAGAGAATGTATATACTCTGTGAAATGATGCCTGAAGCAAATTATGTCGTAATAAGGTGCAGATGTATAACTAACTCCTATTTGAGTATTTGAGTAAAAGAAGTGATAGTCTATCGATTGTTAACTGAAGCATTATACCCTACCCGTCAAGTCACACATTGACATGCGTATACATACATGTGATATGTTGGTCTGTTGCCTGTACAGTGTAGATAGATTTAATAGGAAAACAAGACTTTCCGGAATACATTTTCTTTATTGTATACAAACACTTCGAATTGAGTTCACAGATTAATTTACAGATGTTGATTTTGGCTTCTTTGCCTTGGGATGTATAAAGATTTGGTAATTATCGTTTATTGATGATGTCGGGTTACAGGCTTTCAAGAAATTTATAGATCATGGTTTTAGTCTTGTGGTAAACGATTTGGACAGAATTCTGAGCTTTTGTTTGAGACTGAGTTTGTCATATGCTGAAACTATGATGAAAAACATGAAGAGGAAGGACAAACAAATTGAGAGAATATCCTGGAATTAAATTTCGTCCTTGAACACTTTTGTGAGGAGAAGTGAATTTTGTAAACAGTTTGCTTACTTCAGCGTAAATATGTGTTAAAAACTGAAATTATATATATTTGATTAGTATGTTTAGGCTAAACATTAGTCTTCAGTCCCTCATTTGTTCCATTTATCATGGCTTCTGATTAAAAATATTCACTTTGAATTGGAAAAATATTGGGTATTTCTATTTTATAATAAAAATGCATAGCTCAGCATTATTCCTGAGAGTAAGATCACGATAGATATTATGACAACTGTTTCATGATCTGTTGTAACTGTATTATAGTCCATGTGACCGACCGATATTACAAGTTCTATCTGTCCGTCTAAAAATGGGAGCTGATTTTTGTCATGATAGATTACACTTGAGTTCAGTCACTTTAGTGGAAATTTCGTGAAAAACAATTGTCCAGTTTTAAACTGAAAGTAAAATAAGTGGGAGGTATTGAGATTGCATTGTTTAAACTTGCTCACATGTGATAGACTTGCTTTGGATTTTATTGGATATAAGTTAACAACAGACCTACTATCGATTTAAAAAGATTTATATATTTTCCTTCCATATATGCTGTTTTTACTTGCCAAGTAAAACCTAAATAGAATAATATATATGAAATACATAAATTATACTGATACTAATCATAATGTAAACTGTAAATATGCCATGTGATATACTTCTAATTGAACATATGTTTATATGTCTTTCATTTTCACTTGGGAAATGTTTGTGAAGATAAATTCACAGTGGTATTATTGTTGACAGCTGATTAATAGCTGTACAACACACTGTATAGCATGGTTTTTGTTTGATTCATCTATTGTTGTGTTTGTTTGAGAGAGAAAGAATCTTCTGCGTATATGTTCTGCAGGCCCTGTGTATTTCCAGGGGGACCCTCCGAAAAATTAGGTCGTTGAACTTGTCTTGTTCAGGGGTAATTATATATATATGGAAAGCAATTTAGACAAATATATATATTTGTCTAATTTCCTTTTTATTTATTCCACATCAAGTTCATCAGAAATTCTTGAGTTGTACACTTCATAATGTTTCAAATATCACAAATTGCCACCATATTTGCAGATAAAGCTCTCTTGTATAGAACCATGTCCGAGAATGCTTATCTCACTTGATAACCAGTGTTGAGTACTTTATGTTATGTATGTTAACAAGCCTAGCTTAAGGGCTCTAAATATTCCTTGTAATACTTAGTTATAGTGTGCGTTACAGCGGGCTGGCAGCGGTTGTTCATTGGCACAGCATAGTTAGACACTCGGTAGAGTTGAATCAACGTAACTGTGAGGAGGAGGATGTTGTTGGTAACAGTAAAACAAATTACGATGAATACCAATTCATCATTTATATGGTTTATTTTGCCATATGAAATATTTGTACGTAAGGTTTCCATCTTAATTGACGAAATAGGAAGTTTTTATTTAAACAGCCCAGCAGTGTCTAGATATTGGGTGAAAATGTTTTTGTTTTTTTATTGTCTTTTGTTGTATTTTTTGTTTGAATGTTAATGAATGAACTGTAAGCAAACAGAACTTAATGCTTTTGTTAGAACATGTTATATTATTCAGTGTACAAAGAAATATATTTAAATCTTGTAAATATGTACAGTGTGCAGATGTTGAACATCTAAATGGGTTTTAAATATGTAAATGTATACTTTATGTACCATCATGGTCCTGAATAAAGGGGATTGATTATATACTGCTTTGGTTTGTTATGTACTGGGAAAGTGACAATAGCTTGTGGCAGCCTCCATCTTTATGTTCCATCTTGCCATCTTTCTCAACCAGCGTGTCAGCACTTGGAGTTGAAGTACCATCAGAAATATGCGGCACAGAAAAGGTTGTGAAATGCATTAAGACTTATAATTATTAGCCAATGATAGAGGCTGGCTTAAGTTATGCCTTGCGTAGAAAATTGTGTTGGAACGGATGGCAGCACCTCAATATAACAGCATTCTTCAATGTCACTGACAGTTGCCACAGTATTACATTTGAGGGCATCCCTAGAGTATTTGGTTGAAGTCGCATATGTCAAATGTAATCTTACCGTTTCTGAAAGTTACCTATTTCATGCTCAGAGGTACAGTATAATATAAAGGTGTAATTTTTAGCTCATCAGGCCTGAAAGGCCCGATGGGCTTATGGCATGGGATGGCGTCCGTCCATCCGTCCGTAAACTTTTCACTTTTTCGACTTCTTCTCCAGAACCAATAACTCTAGAGAGCTGAAATTTTATGTACAGACTCCTTGGCCAATGGGGATTCTAAATTGTAGATTTGGTGACTCTGTGACCCTAAATAAGGGCCCCAGGGGTCATAACCTTAAAAGCTATTTTCATCTTCTTCTCCAGAACCAATGACTCCAGAGAGCTAAAATTTGATGTACAGACTCCTTGGCCAATGGGGATTCTAAATTGTAGATTTGGTGACCCTGTGACCCCAAATAAGGGCCACAGGGGTCATAACCTAAAAAGCTATTTTCATCTTCTTCTCCAGAACCAATGACTCCAGAGAGCTGAAATTATATGTACAGACTCCTTGGCCAATGGGGATTCTAAATTGTAGATTTGGTGACCCTGTGACCCCAAATAAGGGCCTCACAGGCCATTACCTAAAATCCTGTTTTCATCTTTTTCTCCGGAACAAAAAGATCTAGAAGGCTGTAATATTGTATGCAAACTCTTTAGCCAATGAGGATTCTAACTTGTAAATTTGGTGACCCTGTGACCCCAAATATGGGCCACAGCCTAAAAAACCTTTGAAAATGATTTTTGAACTGATATTTTATGACACTTCAATCACAATTATTAGAAATATATGTCGACTTGAGATAACAATCTACATTGTGGACATGTTTGTCAAATTGATGTAATCAATGTGAAATGAGAACTATTGAATAGCCTATGAACTGAAAATTGTGACAAGTTATAGAGGACTAAATTGAAGAGGAGTTAAGAATTCTATTATTTTACATGAGATATGTGAACTGCATAGGACTGGTGATGAAATAAGATAAGATTATTTTCATCTTCTTCTCCAGAATGAAAAGACCTAGAAGGCTGTCATGTTGTGTAAAGAGTCTTTAGCCAATGGAGATTCTAAATTGTAGATTTGGTGACCCTATGGCCCCAAATAAGGGCCTCACAGGCCATTACCTAAAATCCTGTTTTCATCTTTTTCTCCGGAACAAAAAGATCTAGAAGGCTGTAATATTGTATGCAAACTCTTTAGCCAATGAGGATTCTAACTTGTAAATTTGGTGACCCTGTGACCCCAAATATGGGCCACAGCCTAAAAATCTTTGAAAATAAATTTTGAACTGATATTTTATGACACTTCATTCACTATCTATTTGAAATATATGTCGACTTGAGATAACAATCTACATTGTGGACATGTTTGTCAAATTGATGTAATCAATGTGAACTGAGAACTATTGAATAGCCTATGAACTGAAAATTGTGACAAGTCATAGAGGACTAAATTGAAGAGGAGTTAAGAATTCTTTTATTTTACATGAGATATGTGAACTGCATATGACTGGTGATGAAATGATAAGATAAGATTATTTTCATCTTCTTCTACAGAACGAAAAGACCTAGAAGGTTGTCATGTTGTGTAATGAGTCTTTAGCCAATGGAGATTCTAAATTGTAGATTTGGTGACGCTGTGGCCCCAAATAAGGGCCTCACAGGCCATAACCTAAAATCCTGTTTTCATCCAGAACAAACTAGAAGGAATATTGTGTTCAGAATGTTTAGATGACAAGGCTTAGAACCGATAAAATTGTGCAGAGATTGTTTAGCCAAGGTGATTCTAAATTGTACTATGTACCATGATATTCATCACATTGCCTGTTCTCTTTAAGCCTTATACAGTTAGATCAGTGCTGCCAGTGTTTAGTGCAAGCAAGAATCTATTACATAATATGGCGGTAAAACACAAAAAAACACAGCTGGCTTGTAACCAGAGCCAAGGGGTCAGAATATTGCATAATCTCCTGTGTGTTGACCTTGCTGAGTGCTCTCTCTCAATTTCAAGACTAAGATTTGTCAGGGTTAGGGATTGTGCATTATATTGAGACAACATATATCTGTCTTCATCATCAAACAAAATAAACTCTGATGAGCTACAGAGCCCATGGCTCTATTTTTTGGTTTTTATTGAATATCGGACAAGTATGTTTTGACAATTGAGAAGTTCCTTGGATCTTGAGTTTGTATGTGGTAAGCATGGAAACCTGTAATCCCTGTTGAAGTTGGACCCCTTTATGATGTTTCAAATGAGGCCAATTTTATGTGTAAAGCACAAACGGTAAGGTATTTGCAGATGACAATTTTTTGGATAGCCATATGATACATTTCTCCCTACAGAGCATTTGTATCTGTAACCTTTGAGAAGACAGGGCTTCCACCTGTGTGTTGCGAACATATTCTTTGGAAGACACGTCAGTCAGCAATGTACAAATTATTGTTTTAAATGGATAGAAATAAGGTTTGTTGGGAGTGTTCACCTCTAGGGAATTGTTCTAGAAGTGAGAATTTTGACCAGATTGCAACAGAGGTTACTTGGGAAGAAATGTCTTAAGAGAATGAAGTACGTAATGTGTGAAAATATTCCTGGTTCTCGTTCTTGTCTGACCAAATATCAAATGTGGAAAAGGAATTCTCACTCGTTGATAAATCTGGTAGGAAGAAACAAAAGTCAACATCAAACCGTGAAAAGTGAAAATTTATTCCTCGTGTCAAGCTATCAACGAGCAGGAGCCTGCACCTAGGTAACTACAGTAGCTTACATTAGAGTATCAAAATGGAAAAGAAATTTAGATTAAAATACAGGATCAAATGACACACTCTAAGAAGTTGACAACTGTAATTTTAGACCTACAACCTTTCATTCTAAATAAATACATATTTTGGAAAGCATTGAAATTGTGTTAAAACTCAATTATTTGGGTAGTAAACATAAGACACCTCTTGCCCTGTTATTGCTTTGGAAAACAAGTTTTACGAAAACAAAATAATTTGAAAGAACAATTCTGACATTCATAAATAGTTAGTGAAGGAAGACTGAGTAAAGTCAAGGAGGACAGCAGCTGAAATTGTTCTTCAAGTATATGACAAAATAGTCTTGTCAAACTTACCGTTTACAATGAAAGTTTGAAGTTGAAATATGATCAATCAATGAAATAATTCTGGAATGACGGACACAAATTGTACTCAACATTGTGAAACCAATAACCATTAATAGGAAAGATTCATTCACTGTTGCACAACAACACAGATAAAACTTAATGAAATTTATAATTTTATTGCAAACCCATATTTTCCAAAGGTTTGTATGGCAAATAATTATACATTTCCATATCAAACGTTTGGAATGTGAATTCACTTTAAGATACAAAGATTTCAGGAAAATAAGATCAAAGAACTTAAAGGGGCAGTAGCACGTTTTTTCGCTGAAATAAGTCGATGAAATGTATTTGAAAAATAATGTCACCAATAGTAAAACACCCTTCTCTCTTTGGAAAACCAAGTTAAAAATGAGTGTACATGATTCCGTAAAGCCTTGGGAATCGTTTTTTGTCATTCAAATAATAAAATGTGTTCACAATAAAATGGCCGCCATGCAATTGTTGTTTAACACGCAACACCGTTATTACCACTACGAATAATTTGTTTGTGTAATAAGATGTTTTACCCTCAAAAGTAAATATAAATGATATACACTATCATTATAAATGAGAAATTTGAAAAAAAATAAAATTTGCAAAAAACGTGCTACTGCCCCTTTAAAACAAAATGGTATATATAGGTATTTCTAGTTCTTTCTGCAGTTGTCATACTGAGTCACAACTCTAAAACATGTATTATACTATATGTACGTTCCTCAGATTACCAACAATCTGCTATTATCTATATTTCACAGACATGATGTGTTTAAACAATATACAACAATATACAATGGTCATGCTCCGTATATCTCTCTACAACCCTGTCGTATTCATCTTATAGTCTCTGCCTTAAACACACAATCTATAATCACTACAGAATTAATTGGAATAACCTTGTTCCAAAATATGTCCACCTTCCTACGGCAGGGTACCTGCATTTGCTGTTGCCAAATTATCCGAGGTGTGAAAATACAGATATTTATGAATCAAAGTGTTGTCTCAAATCTTCTTTGAACAATATGATTTGATTCAATACAGATCACAATATCCTTTTCTTATTTTGAATTTTGGCTAAACAAGCTAAAATACGAAAAAAAATTTAAAGTTGAAATACAGAAATAAATATTTCTATTTATTGTGAGATCTAGACTGTCGTCACACCTCTACACACTGAGGGAACAGTGGTTCTTAAAGTGATTTGAATTATTGAAAGATTTAACAAACAAAAATCAACAGAGTTCGATTACTTTGCTTTATTTGACCGATGAAAAGCATTTCATTTCAAAATATTCAATCTGAATATTCTTGCATCCAAACTTGTAATATATCAATAAAGTATTTGTTTTAAAAGTTTTAGAATACCGGTATACAAATATTATGTAACATTAATCAAGACATTCTCTCAATTTTCAGAGAAAAACCATTAATTTGACTTGGCATGAAGATGAATATGAATGAATAAATTACCTACATAAGGAACATGAAATATATTTACAAACAAAACATGTATTATACAAATAAACAACACGTGACATATGTAGGAACCTTCTATTCCATCCATTCAAACCTTTACATATAAATCCCTTTCGAAATGTAATAGATATAATCATTTTGAATAAACAGAACAACATTTATCTTACAATACTAAAGTTGTGTCTATTCTGAATAATATCGAAAATGTACCAGTAACAAAACAATGAAGTTGCATTGAATTAACAAGATCTACAGTTTAGTCCTATTTTGTCTGCTTGTATCTGATATCACATAAAATCTTTTCTTACCGGTTATAATCTTTCACCAACTATCAATCCATTCACAACATAACTTCTCCATTCTGTCACAGTCCCGCTTGGAATCTTGATTCAACAGATTAATTAATTAAGGAAAAAACTTAAGTTGCATGTCTTGTCCACGGAAAATTAATTATCATGACAAACTAAGAACTGAAAAGTACAGGTAATTGCAACAGTAAAAACGTTGCACACAAAAGCTGACCAGTTGGTTACAAATGAGACCCATTCACAAAGAAATACTTGCTAATGAACTTTAAAAAAATCTCAGTAAAATTATAGATTAGTGTTCAACTTTTACATTTTTCTGCTTTTTAATATTTGAATATGAAGATTTGAGCACCTTTAAAAATGGGCCCCAGAACCAAGGAGAGACTTACAGTCACACTAATGAATACTATACAAGATAGTCTCGTAATGAATACTATACAAGATAGTCTCGTAATAAATACAGAACAAGTCTGACGCTGGTTCACGGAGCTATACCTGCCTCGCACATCGCTATGGTTACTGTTGATAACTTGGCTACACGAAGTGGTTGCATCTGCTCAGAGAAGATCGGATTCTGCGGCGATAGATTTCTTGACCCGAAGCAGCATGGATGTGAGCCACTGATCGAGGCGGGAAATACTGTCATACTCCTGGAGGGCCTGCGTGAACTGATCCACATTCTCCTCCTCACATGCCTTCAACAGATTCTGCAATACAAGACAAGTTGACATTATCAGCGTTGTAAAATATTGTGCACTAAGCTTAGCATGTGTAACAAGTTATGTACTTCCATGAGGTTCCCAGTAAAACACCCACAAATTAGTGGAAAATGTGTTCAATTCATTGACACATCGTGTGAAAAACCTAATTGCAAAATCTGCAAAATGATCAATGCCACAGACAAATTCTCTAGCTCTGTAACACACCAGGTTTTCCGTAAACGGAACTACACCAGTCAATCTTGCAATGTAGTATACCTGCTCAAAGTGCACAATTTGTCACAAACAATATGTGGGAGAAACTAAGAGATGTTTTCATGTTAGACTCTCAGAACACTTTGCCGACATTAGTCACAACAGGGACAAACCTGTTGCTATGGATTTCAATCTCTGACGGCCATGGCAAGAATGATCTCAAATATGAGATCATTGCACAACTCAGAGAAGACCCTGATGTTGTTGCTAAAACCACCAAGAGAAGATCTCTTAAACTCATGTGGATTTTCAAGCTCCATTCCTTTCAACCGCAAGGAATCAATGACAAGATTGTAGGCTGAAGTATCCACTCTGGTCTTCCTACTTACTTCCATGAGGTAGTTGATAAATTAAATTTATTACCCGTATGGTTGAAAATAACCGAGTTAATATTATTGATATGAGCACATGTGTTCATATGACACACTTCCTTGGGTAATAATCTCTATATCGAAAATATCTGAACAGCACAAGTTTAAACTTTTGGGATATCAATATATAAAATCCAACACTGCTGTAGGATGCTGATGATGAATGGATGAAATTTAGTAACATTCTCCCAAATTTCAGCAAGATCTACAAAACTGAACTGAACTGGACAAAGGGCTAAAGATGAAAAACATGAGAAAGAAAATGAACATGACAAAGAGTCATCAGAAGATGACACACATAAGGTCCCACATAATTAGTAAAACTCATCTTTGAAAGAAAATCTTTAAAGTACCATTTAAGTAGGTGGGTAATACACATGCAAGGATTCAGGGGGATATGATGAAGGGTTGTGGAGTTATGCTCCCGAAACAAACCTATCCCTGAACGAAGTCTGATCAAACATGTTTCCATAGAAACAAACAAAATTAAAAATTTTCAAAGATCTTAAAATTTCAAAAGGCACCACCTCAGTTAGTGGGTCATACACATGCAAAGTTTTAGGAAGATGTCACGAGTTCTGCTCCTCAAACGAAATTAATACGGCGGACGGATACACGGACGGACATGGCGACGACTATATATCATGGTGTTACATATCAGTAGGATAAAAAGAAAGAGACACACCTTGACTAGTTTACACTCCCTGGATTCAGAAAACGCGGGGAACATATCCTCGTATTTCTGAAGACAAATCTGAGCGTTGACAAGGTCCATGCACATGTGACAAACCGCCGCTCGGAAAAAGTAATCCTTAGCGCTGTATTTCAGTAGTGAATTGTCCATTGCTGATATTCCGACCTGGAAGATAAATTATAAGAAAAGATGATCACACTTTAACTGCTGAATCAATTTGCGTAAAATGGTCAATTTACAGGAATAACAACTTCTTAACAAAACCCCTAGATTTGACATAAGCTAATGATAGAATCTTCCGATTAATATTTAGCCTGCAGGTAAAAGGTAAACTTTCTAAGCTTAATTGTAACATGACTTCGGTGTATCCTTGAATCTGATTGGTTGAATTACTTGGGGCGAATCACCGTGAACTTATACATCATATTCACCAGATCTGGCCCGACTCAAACTTTAATTTTTCTATTTCTGTTAACATGTGTGTCGTACTCAGATTTGACAGGTGTCATTGTCATTTTCTAACTTGTGTATACCCGTATAGAAGAAGAAGAAGAAGAAGGGTTTATTTGTATAAAAGGCAATTTGACCCATAGAATACAGAGTGGTCTCCTTCTTATACCCGTATAGGTCCTAAATAACTTTCAAAATAAATTAGGTTCAAGTAACTAAAATGTTTTCAACTAGTTAAATTTGACGCCTTCTTCCATGCGGCAGATTTTGCCGAATGCCGTTGCCATGGCATGACGTCATAGTGATCAACCGTTTTGACGTCACAATACTAGCGTCATTGTCACAATGGTTTAGGGCAAGTCTAAGATATATGTTCCAAGGTCTTTTACTGTGTTGATGTCGTAGATAAATGTTCATTGCCATCTAAAAGGATACGTGAATATTGTGACTGTAGTTGAGTGAAAATGTTCAGGGTTACGTGTCAATTGTTACTCATGTACATATTACGCCGAGTATTCACATTTATTTAGACTTGACCACACATCGTACAGAAATGGAACAGTCGCAAAGTCCTTTCCACTCAAAGATAGGCACACAAAAAGAGTTCGTTTTAAAACGCCTGATAACTAAGGGTCATGTTACAATATCGATAAATAGTTGAGTTTGTAAAATTTCCGGGATTCATTGCTTTTCAACACCCGCAAATTTCAGCGTTTAAAACCTCCGGCTAACACCGTCGGTTTTAAACTAAATTTGCGGGTGTTGAATAGCAATGAATCCCGGAAATTTTACAAACGCAACTATTTATCTTATAATTGTTCGAATGTCAACAGTTTGTGCACAGTGCACAGTTTGACTGCATTAGTTTTGTGCATTACGAGTGGCCAATTGACAGGAATTATAAAATTATTAAGGTAATAATCCAGGAAATGCCAGTGATTGAAGTAAGACATCCTGGAATATTCTGGATAAAAGGTTGACTTTATAACACACTATAGTTGCAGTCTGTTTATCAGTTTGTGATTAACGTGAATTGTCTAGTTTTCAATCGATCACATACCTGTTCGTATATTTCCACTGCTTTTTCATAGTTTTCTAGTTGAGCTGAGAACTGGGCTACCTTTAACAAACACTTGTTGGCAGAACTGAAACAATTACACAAACATTTTAAGAAAGATATTTTATTTGTTTATGAAGTAACATGTTTTGAAATGATGTCAACTACAAGTCACAATATAAGCAACATAACTATAACATATTTTAATACTGCATACTGGGCTGGCTGAGGGAAACTACTTCACCAGGTAGCTGTACGTGTCTCACCTGTTGGACTCCTCTCCCTTGTAGTAATCAGCGGCTTGTTCATAGTTCGCTACAGCCTGCAATCAGAGATAACTACTGTCAATATTGAAAGTTCCTGTATCAATCTGAACTAGAAACATACATGGTTAGTGGCTTATATTTAACAACCATTCAAATTGATGTAACCGGTATACTTTTGCATGACCAGAAACTGACCATATAAGGCATTTCCCATTAATTTGTGATAATTGTCAACATTTTATCATAGAACTTCAAATGTTAAAAACCACTTAAAATTGCAATCCTGCCACAAAAAGACCATATTCTCAAATTATAGATCATATTCTAGCATTATTGATTCTTGGGGAGAAGTCATTTAAAGGAAATCTCAGTGTCCTATGTCAAACGGTTTCGGAAAGGAAGTTAAAGGTTTTAGGGGAAATGGCCATATTTGTGGTGGGGTCAGGACCAAATGTACGTTCTCCCATAGCAGCAGGGTACCTCTACACAAAATTTCAGCTTAGAGGGTACAGCTGTTCTTGAAGAGAAGAAAATATGGAAGGTTTACAGATGATGGAGAGACAGCGGCCATGTCATAAGCCTATAGGCCTGGTGAGCATCAGAAGATGACATATCCCACCGGTCCCACATCACTTGGAAAAACACATCTTTTACAGATAATTGTATATCTACAGGGTTCGAAATTAGCACTAGTCCGGTAGCCCATGGCTAGTGAAAAAGAAGCTGGGCTAGTAGAATGTAAAAACTGGTAGTCCGAAGGACTAGTTAAAATTTGAGGTGAAATGATCATGGAGATGTATTTGGTTAGCGAGAATAAGTCTTTTTAGAAATGCACTAGTCCGTATGCGAACCTGTCTCTTAACAAATTCCTAATTCAACACGTTCTATGGAAACGAAAAACAAATTTTTTTTTTAGAAATCTCAAAATATCAAAAGGCACCACTTCAGTAGGTGGGTAATACACATGGGAAGTTTCAGAAAGATATCATGAAAGGTTTTCGAGCTCCGGAAACGAAATGATTACGGAAGGACAGATGGACAGGGTGCCGACTATATCCAATGGTATTACATACCGGTGGGATAAAGATGTAACTAAAAGGGAAATGCAACTAAAAGAAGAAGAAAATATTATTGTTTACCTGGTCCATGTCTACCAGTTCTGTTTCACATATTTCTGCAATTGTCATGTGATGTTTGGCAGCAATTGTAAATCTTCCCTGGAAAACATAGTTTTAAATTTCATTACACCTACATTTTCTAACTAAACACTTTATTTTACAACCGAGTTTTGTATAAATCAACCATTACTTCTTTCATCTTTGACTTAGTTAACTGGCAAAGTGCTGGTAATATTGTTTCAATCACGTAAACATAAGAGAAGATAACCCATTCACTTTTGTGTAAAAATGTGTTTCCCTGTGTATGAGGTCGAAGACTCTCCAAAAGCAAAATAAAGCAAAGTTTCAATATGTACATAAAGACTCACCATATCAGTATAGATCGTCACTGCTTGATGCAAACATTTTATGGCCTCTGGAGAAGAGAAGAGAACATATAATACTAGATGTGATACCGGTAGTTTCTTCTCTGCACCATCTTTTAAAAGTATTAATCAATAAATGAGTTTGTAAGGAATCAGAAATAATTTAATGAAACCGATAATTAACTTTGTAATGAAAACTAGAATACCAGTTCACTTCTTCAAGAGGCATTCTAAACACTGGCGACGTAATGAGAGAGATGAATAGTATAATTCTTAACAGTGTCTTTCAAACTATGACTATGACTATAACTTTTCAAACTAAAACAATTTCAATTAAGATTTACAGCTTACGCAAATTATTCAGATAATATTCATGTATAATATTAAAAGTAAGGGAATACATATTCCTTTAGTTTAGGTTCAGAACAGTTTCAAATGTTACATTTTAACAATGTAAAAATATTAAAATGTTCATAATGAAATGGATTTACCATTTGGATCGCTCTTCCTGAAACAGTTGCCTGCATCTACATAGTGCGTGGCAGCCTCGTGACGACTCCCCAGTTCTATCTGCAGTTGTCCAGCCCGACAAAACGCTTGTCCTGCAGCTAAACACACAAATCATGTTTGTCATGATAATTATAAATTTGCTAAAGAACAACTGACAAAAATTAATATGCAATTAGAGGGATATCCATCATTATTACTTCAAATATTTAAAAGTATGACAAACTCTTAGAAAACTGATTATTATGCAATATAGTATGCAAGAACAATATATAGTAAATCAGGAAATAATGATGGATTTATAAATACAATTATTATTTTCAATTAACAGCTTTGTTTATTCTGCTGTTCTTTGTCAATAAAATTATCTACATAGTAATTTTTAATATTAAAAATGAGTCATAAATGCTTATAAATTACCTGCCCATTTCTTGGCCATTTTGAACGAGTTAGCAGCTCGGACGTAAAGCTCTGCTGCTTCCTCATTTTTTGAAGAACCACTGAAATTGAATCCATTTAATAAATGATGATAATAAGTTAATAATAATGAATGTTTACTGTTTAAATTATTTATTTTAAACATCATTAAATACAAAATAAATAACAACATAACATTGGGTTAACATTATCCTAAAATGTAGCTAAAATAGTCTTTATTTGTATTGTACCATTGTTCTTAAAACCTGTGATGAATGTCACTCATGTAACTGTGGTGATAATGATATATCTAATTCTTAAATCTGAACAATGATTCTAAACATACGAATATGTAAGTGTACTAGTAAGTGTCCATCAATAGTGTTTTGACAATTTAATATTTTGTTTATGAAAAAAAAAACCTATCTAATAAATTATTCGAATTGTTTTTTTTTCATTTGTATATGACTTTCAAAATGTAAGCTAGTTTATTAAAATAAAGTCTTCATAAAAATGACATCTGACAACAAATATTGGACATACAGTTTTCATGATCAAAATAATCAAAATTAGCTATATTATCAGGAATTGAACATTAACATTTTGAATTGTTAGCAACGATATTTTATTATTATTAATCTCCTACACATCTGGCCACTGATACAATGTATAAACGATACGATTTATTTTATAGATGATAGGCTGTTTTATCTGTGTCATTGCCACTGTCAGTTGAGGATTTTATTTCTCACCCAAACAGACTTCCGAGGAAACTCTTTGCGCCTTTTTGTTTCTTTTCCGCTTCCTGCATAAGCATGGCTCCTCTTGTTTCTGGGTCTGACATCTTGTCTGTTTATATCGCGCCAGTCGTCGTTTTATTGAGAATTTCAGATTTACTAATAATCTATTTCTGAGACCCACATCGCGACTATCACGTCACTTCCCCTACTCCCACCATACAGCGCCCTCTAGCAAGTGCGAGGAGGTAACTCACTTCCGGAGTCGTAAATAAAGCACTAATAAAATCCTTTACTGTTTCTGTTATTGTGAAACGTCCATCTCCATAATTTGTGTTGAATGAGGACACCGTATAATTTCTTTATTTTGTGTTATATATACGATTCTATTTGGAATATCAAAAGGGTCATACGGAAACCTCGTATAGGCGTTTTAAATCTTTTGATCTTTATATGCTAAGGCACGTTTCTCATGAAAATAATTATATTTCACAAACGGAAAAGAAATAAAACCAATTGCAAAACAATCCTCACATTCAATAAAATGGATTTTTTTTTTAAAACGAATGTTTAAGGTTCGGTTAAGCAACGTGAACACATTTCCCGTCTTCGAATTATTAAATGGTGTTCACAAAATAGCCTCTAGCAGTTTTCAAATTGACACCGTTTTCTAAGACTACGGATAATCGGGTCATTTTAATGTGAATGTAAAGAAAAGATATATTGCATAATCTTTTTCTATTAATGGCAAATTTTAATACATCGACAATGAAAAAAGTGCTACAATGCTTTTTCTTCTGTTTGTGACGACAACTATTTATAATCAAACCAATCATGAAGACGTTAAGTAAATATCTGTTTTTGTTTGAATTTTTTAATGTCATTTTAATAATCAATTGAATTTTTTTTTCTGTAAGAAAGCAAACGACACAGCTATTTCTGTAAAATGAAGAAATGAAGTGTCGTAAAATGACCTAATCTTCACACTGTCGATAAGCATTCTCTGTAACCGTTAACATTTATGACACAGCCTTCACGCAGAGATCTGACAGTTCGATGTTGAAGCAAACTGTATCCAGGTTTTTAAATCAGCTCCGTGATGACGTCTGTGTTCGGTTGACTGCAGGCTTACCTTCTAGGGAAATATCCTATATATTTGAATTACAGTCTCTGATACACAATCCCATTGTCCTTGCATAGCATAAATCAATCATTATTTGAATCATGATAATTGGCTTTGAACAAAACACACATTTTAAATAAGTATGAAAGTTACCAGATAATATATTATTAATTCCATACATTTTATGCTCTTATTTAAAAACAAACAGGTAGTGTTTATTTCTCTTCATACAAGTGATTATTTATACAATTTGACCACTTATGTTTTCAAATGAAATCTTTGATAGTCGATGCAATTACATGTGTGCACATTACATTTACAATACCATTGTATGACCATTTCATGTGTATAACCCCCTGAGTTGTATTCTGTTTCATTTGTTTGACAGCGACGTATAGTATCTACATCAAAACGTCGACTATACAGAATAAAGCAGTTGTACATCCATAAATTAGTTCTTAATTTTTCAAATTTGTAAATCTATATTCATGTATGCAGTTTTCTTATTTAACTATTCGAGACCGGTCTCTTTTATTTTTTTGGTACGATAAATCATCCCGCTTTCAAAAATGCAGGAATACAAACAGCATTTCTATCAAATATGCTGTCAGTAAGTTATTACAAATGTACGATTCCGCCTATTGTTTTGTAGGTGACCTTTTTTCTTAGAATTCTTGGTGTTCTCATTGCATGGATTATATAGTGGCCATAGCTTACATGATGAGTATATTCGTTACAAATCAGAACGATATTCTTATTCAGTGTTTAAATAACAACAAGTCTTGTGTAGCTCTATAAAACCCTGTTTTTTTACACCTCAATGTCCCCTAAATTTCTAAGTTGGCCTTTAACACCACTTTGAGAGAAAAATCTGCACTTACATTTTGTTCTCGCCTACATTGTCGACACAGGGTCAGTATGCGTGACCTGATGAACCAAGTTCTGGGCTTTGTAACTTGGTTACTTTTAGTTGACGGGATATTTTAAACGATTTTATATACGGTCGGACGGGGACGGTTTAAGAGCTTTTTGGACGGATGAACGCCGGACGCCGTACCATGCCATGCCATGCCATAAGCCCACTGGGTCTGTAATAACAGAAAAATGGTTTACAAAATAAATATTACATACAGTAGTTGTTAGACCCTCAATTCTTAGTTTTCAATTCTCATATCTTCTTTTTCTGAACAACCATTTCTCAAAGCACATGTTCGAACTCACATGTATTGCCTTAAGAGAACATACAATCTCAAGAGTGTTGTTCAAAGCCAACTACAACTGGTGTTTAGGTTATGACCCATATTTGGGGTTACAGGGTCACCAAATCTACAATATAAAATCCAAGGAGTTTTAACTTTTCACATTTGAGAAGAAGATGAAAATACTTTTAGGTCATGACCCCTTTGACCCATATTTGGGGTCACGGGATCACAAAATCTACATATATTTAGTATCCTTATTGTTTAAGGACTAAGGAGGCTGTACAAAACATTTCAGTCTTCTAGAGCTTTTCGTATTGGAGAAGATGAAAATAGGTGTTTATAGGCCATGACCCCTGTGACCCACAGGGTCAACAGTTGAGAATACCATCGGCCAAGGAGTATGTACACAACATTTCAGCTCTCTAGAGCCATTTGTTCTGGAGAAGAAGTCGAAAAAGCGAAAAGTTTACGGATGGACGGACGGGCGGACGGGCGGACGGGCGGACGCCATGTCATGTCATACCATAATCCCATCGGACCTTTCAGGACTGATGAAATAAAATGTAAATGTTGACATTTGAGGTACTCCTTCTGCTCTAACAAAAAACTGAAGTTCGGAAAAAACTGTCGGAGTTCAAACCCCATTATCAACCGAAAGTTGTCTTTTTGCCCGTTGTTTCAAAACGTTCCCGAAGTTACGTTTCACTAATTGACGCGCGTCGATTACATGGCATTTGAAAAAAAATTTCTTTCACAATACTGAGTCGACTACCATCAAAATAAAAATGTTCAGCAACAGTGAATAATTCTCGATAAAATAAGACCATTTATAACGTTTAGCATATGTGACCCCCAACAACACAATCTATGCACCTTTAAGATTATGATGCATCATTGTACCCAATGTATCAACAACTTGACTTCCTTTGTACATAATGTACTGTATAAACGTGCTTTTGGTGTTGTGAGCTTGAACCCCTTAAGTGTTAATTCACTAGAATGTTGTAATGTATTGAAGTAACATAATTTTGGTTGAGTTTTAACAAATATGAAATAGTGATATTCATAATATAGTTGTAAGCTTGATATATATTCAAATACCAAGCATAATTCCTCCTATGGAACTTCATCGAAGTTTATCCTTTTACGTGATATCATGTCGTAAGTTAAAACTAGAAGAGGTAGATATTTGAATTCGACATTGGATTGAACATTACGATTGTGTGACTTTGGTTCTGAGAGAGGTATTTCTGTGATTAAAGATCATTTAATTTGGGGCCAGATATCATCCAAGCAGAGTAGCTAAATTCATAAAGCAGAGCTTGCTTCAAATATAATCTTGAAATGTTCTGCCTCCGTACTTTGAAAGTAAATGCTTTTGTAAGGTTGACGAGGGACTCTGTGAGCTCAAGTCACTGATTTGAATACAATAGTCAGTTCTGTTCTTAATCTGACGTGATAAGTTTGAAGCAGCACACAGCCTCATTGTTCACTAAGAGCCAATTAGCACCTCAGGTGAATTCAGGGTACACGTTCCACCCGTCGGCGAGGCACTATTCAGTGAAGTGAATCCCAGTTCCGACCCCTGTCATGCCTCCCCATACAGCAACGAGGATAAAAGTTCGTCTTACTGTGCATATGACTCCAGATTGTTTGATCGTCCGTAGTGGTGTGAGTTCTGCCCGAGTGGGGTCTCGGGGAACATTTACACAAAAGATGAAGACATTATGCAGTACTCGTATCGTATTTCTGCCCCGTCACTGCGAGCTTTTATCTCCGGATTCAAAGCACTGGCATGTTCATCCGCCAAGAATTAACATAATGATTGCAGGCGCATCACACTCGCCGATTATAGCCCCTCTAAGGGTAGACATCCACATAATCCAGTTGTTGATATGTATAAATACATAAAAAATCTTCCGCTCTGATCAGATACAATGGACAAAGGTCTTGATGGGGCATTACCTTTCACCGTCTCTCCTTGTGATGTATATCATGAATATGCTAAATCTATTATTCTTGTTGAAAAAGTTCTGTGGAGGAAATAGGAGATGGATGTTAATCTTAACATTCACGATTGCATCAGGGCAACAGAAAGTTGAAAACCACGAAACAAAACTCTACAGTGGACAATTCTAATGACAAGAAGTTAGCGATAATAATCAGATACCATATCAAATTATAGAGACGGGAGAACCGCGATCAAGCGTTGACGCTAAATAGAAATAGTATTATATCTAATGTTAAACAGACAACGTGAACTGCGTTATAGGTGGTTTATTACAGGACGGCGATGTTGTGGATGATAATTAAATGTCTGTATCTTCACCCTAGTGACGTTCCGGTAGAGTTTTTGAATTAAAGATGCATCCATCGTGTTTCATAACATTTAATTTGGTTCTAATACGTGTTGGTTACAGTATAAATAATTTCACTCAACTTGCATATTCATCCCTAATCGCCAAACATATCTTACATAATTACTAGTTTCCAATTAAAATCGAAAAACATCATTATGCATGTGGAGAAACCGAAACTACACACCCCACTTACATGCATAGTAGTTATATGACCTATGTAACATTATCAATCCTAATTTGTATTTTTGTCTGTTGCAAATAAGATTCCAAAATTACGTCTGACTAATTGGCGCGCGTCAATCGCGGTATATTGTCCAGTTTTCGATCATAAATCACTAGTTTTACCTTCATATCGTCAATATACTAAGTTTACTATCACCAAAATGGTAGTTTTCGGTAACAGTCAGTACTTCTCGATAAAATAACACCATTTATAGCGTTTAGAATATGTGACCCCAAACAACACGATGGATGTACCTTTAAACCGTTTTCAAGCATGATGTGAAATCACCGTTACCATATCAGGCCCATATGAATAACGTAGGCTAACTGAACGCGAACACTCCATGCATGGCGAGATATGAGGTTATCTCCTCGTGTCCCGTCCAGTAACACGTACTGTTCAACGACATGCTGCTTACATTACTGAACTAAGACCAAGAACCAACTCGGAGTATGCAAAACCCTCACTATCATCAGTGAGAGCAAATATTGACACAACTGGTCATACACTGTCCAGCCACATCATACAGTAGGATAAGTGTGCGTATGTTTATTGTTGAGATGACCGGTCAGCGCGCACCTGCCGATAGTGACCACCGTCCCTCCATATAACGGGCACCTGCTAGCATTGACCAGAAGAGAAAGAATTCCGAGCACCTGTGGTCATTCTGGAAATCTTGGAACCGGAGGTGCGAACCCGTCAGAATTCCAGACCAAGCTGTAAACAAAGATGAATGGGACATGATCAACACGGACGCTTCGCACAACGACATTAAGTTTTATTGTAAGATGCAGTACCAGGCTATATCACGTCCAGAAACACATAACTAAGCAGTTAAACACCGCTGATGTACTTGTGAATATCAAACTCACGTGGGGATATTATTTGAGATGAAAAGTCCAATACAAATACAATCATGAAACTGTAACAAAGGAAACAGGGAATCACAATTCTATAATGACATTTTAAAATCCTTGTTTTTGATTGCTTTATTTTATCGTCGAACGGTGGTTCGAACACGATTTTTGTGAAAGACTGACGCGTTCGGCTCTGAATGATAAAACTTGGTATCGAATCTACATTAGACTCACACATGTTAAAAACACAGTAGGTTTATCTCCTAATTGACAGCCACTACCTTCTCACATATATATCATAGACGTTTAATCTCGCGAATGTCTGATGACATATAGGATGTAATTATAAACTGATAAAAATTCTAGTGAGACCAACCTACACTATCAAGTGAACTGCCCGGTCGGTTATACATGAACGTATATTATGTGTGTTGATGTCCGACAGAGCAAACTGAAATTAGATGCTCAAAGACTAGGGCGTTTTCAGACCAATGGTAATAAAGTTCCAGTACAAAACATGCAATTCAGGAATGCAAGGGTTACAAGCATGTGGTTTGCTTAAACTTGTTTTTATCGACAACATGTAAAACGAATAAGTCACAATTCATGTGTGACACTAACAACAAACAATTGAGTATTGTTATTGATATTAATGCATATATTACACACACAAATATAGGCTAGTGGGTTTGTTTTACAAAGTTGACAATAGTTATATTCATTCGTTAGGAAAAAAACAGTGCGAGTACATCATTCCGGATGTATGCTGGACAATAACATAGTATCAGTGACGTTTTAGAAATACAGAGAATATGTTGGTTCTTTAATGGAACTTAAACGTGGTAAAGTCATAATCTAAATATCACTCCACACAAAGAATATTGACTTTTCCAAAACGTAACAGATACAAACACGTATATTTGAGCAGAAAATACTTTTCTGGTGTCTTATCCGATCAAGAAAAGCTTGTGCAAGTGAGGATTCATTGAGGTATTTTTGTATATTATCTTTTTATTTACATATAGAATGAATTACGACAATTTGAACTCGTAAGTTTCCACAATGCTACAATAATTGTTATCGAACCAGTACCCTAAACATTCATTCCAATACCAAACTTAGATAACTGTCATCCTTCTGACCGACAGACGACCAAAGGAACTTCATGTCAGCTGATAGCTGTTTAAAAACAACCTTATGACATAGTATTGCACTATATTAAAGTTGAACCGTACATCTGAGTGTAAAGCAAACTAAAAAAAACCTGACTTTACGTGAAAATACGGAATTTATCACATTTCCAGTCTCAATAAACAGCACAAATATGATTGAAACAAAGTGATCCTGTTTTGTAAATTCCCCTCAATCCCAGTTTGTATGCGGCTGATTAAGTTAATCTCAGTTAAGACTCCCTGTGAGAACTGTCGACACTGGCGACTCCGGGCATTGTCCCGAGCGGCGCAGGACAGTGTTTCCCCAATAGTCGGAGCGTTTTGTCGCACCTCCAGGATCCTCTCTCAAACACGGGATACACGTGTTGTCAGTACTGGTCTGTCGGGCACTCGTTATCAGGATACCTTTTTTTAGACACTAATGTAGTAATTAGGCAACGATTTGATTTTTTCTCAGTCATTTATTGACATTTTGAGCGTTGTTCAATTCTTAAAATAAATTGAAATTTTGAAAGCATGGTTTCGCTGGAATTAGTATACCGTTTCAAAGATTGCTTAATTGAAAACTGTTTAAGGATGTGTACCGAAGTGTCGTTATTGTGTAATTGTCTAAATGAATGAGAAGTGTATACATTGATCGCTTCTAATAAAACAATTCACAAAACCTATAAATAAATGAATTAATACATTAAAATAGATATACCAATACTGGTAAGCAATACTCGATTCAAACATAAAAAGAAAACATGCGCACCTCCGTTTTATGTGAAATGCGTATGTACATATTCCGTGTTCACGGTTCAATACAAGCCAGAATTATGAAGCCGTGCAAACACAGAAAAGCTACTTATATGCGAGAACTACCCAGAAGTCATGCCAAATTCTTTAGTTAAGCATGCACAGACGTCACTCGACCGAGAAGGCAGTTGGTGGGCCGCAGGAATCGTGACTTATCAGATGAAGATCGAACAACTGGGTAGCCAATCAGACCGCTTTAACCTCTATCACACGTCTCTGTCGGTGAATACAAGCTTTTAGCATGCGTCCAATGTGCTGTAATAGGACATCTGCAAAATGAATAGAACAAACCGTCTTTTTCAACCTTTCTGCATAGAAGCGTAATGAGGAAGGGCCGAGTACGTCCCCTTGCCGTACCAATTAGCTGGTAGTTGAGCGTTGATTTCTCTTTGTGGGACGGTGAGACGACTGAGTGTGTGCACTCTAATACGTAAGGCTCCAACCCTCAAAGTAAATAAAACCTGATCATATTCCCGTATATAGACTTGCTTGGTTCTTAATACACAACTAGTTTGAACGAGACTGGGTATTATATTGATTATATTATGTACTGGTGAAAGATGTGGAGGAGGTGACCTTTAAGCGCTTTGCGGTAGCTCAGGTTAGACCAGGGTAATAACGTGACAACCATGCGCTTTGAGCATACCTTTATGGCGCGGATTCTGCGCAATATCAATGCCACTATTATTATTATTACTGGTTTTATTGAATGGTAATCTAAACCACAATTTTATAAATTTTATTAAAACAATTGTTTTAATGAAGTAGGATATATATGTTTATTCATCCTCCAATTTGTACAGGAGAGTTAGTTAACAATATAATAATATTACAAACAAATATTACATATGAGAGACTTGAAATGAGAGACAGTTCTTTACAGCTTGTTTTAATGAAGTAGGATAGCTTTGTTTCTGTGCAATGTTAGTTGTCATCTATATAGGGATTTGCATTTACATGACAATTACATTGTGATTGTAAACATCATATTTTGTTTTACGATTTTAAAATTTAGAGCCATTGGCTCTGTAGCTCACCATTCTTTAAACAATAAACTACATAAGTTTCAAAACGTAAACTTTCCAGAAGTATTTATCAGAGGTATAACAAACTTCAAATACTTTATGTAAAGGAGTAGATGAAAATAATGTTTTATGTCGTGACCTCTGTGACCCTTATTTGGGTGTCACGGGGTCACCAAATCTACAATTTAGAATTCCGATTGGCCAATAAATAAGTCTGCACATATAATTACAGCTCTCTAGAGTAACTTGCCCTGAAGAAGAAGTTGAAAAAGCGAAAGGTTTACGGATGGACATACGGACGCCGGACGCCTTGCCATGCCATGGCAGGCCTGATGAGCTAAAATGTATGTTCTATAACCTCTTTGGAGTGTGAGATATAATGGAAACGTCACCGAAGAGTTCTCTTCCTGTATATACATCTTTTTATGTGAAATTACCATATAATTTACATGTATCATTCTAAACAATTTATCTTTGTTTTATGAAATGCTTTTTTATAATTGATGAATCAATATTTTTGAAAAGTGATCTTAACAAATTAATCCTGTTATCCATAACTTAGCGTTCAATTTTTAGTCTGCTTTACTTTATTCAATTGGATCGCAGTTTTACACAAGCAAAATAATTTCAATATATCTAAAATGTAAGCACCGTTGCAGGAAGATATTGCACAGCTAACGACCATCACTGGTGAAGAATGAGCTGGCATTCGGAGATGAAAGACGAACAGAACAGTATGGTCCTACGTATTACAATGTTACATAGCTTCACTATGTGGATGACATGTATTTCTTATGTTCATCTCGCTTGATATGGGTGCAGTACGTGTCCCCGTACACCATATGGTGGTCAGTCGGGATGAGATTGTTCTATTTACTTTAACTCACTGTACATGTTGAGGGCTTAGCTGTTTAATTATTAATATATAAAATGTTCGGATCCATTATTCTTTCCCTGTCGACCATCTATGTGAAATTTTTTTGAAATACTTGACAATGTAAATTATTTAGCTAAACTTAACCAATTAAATTAATTACTCATTATATCAATTACTATTATACTTATAAATGAATTTATTTGTCTGGACATTGCCGTCCGAAGCTGCCACATGTTACTGTATGTTACACAGGCCTATGTTATCTCTAAAGGTGCCTTAAACCCATTGCCTCCCCAGGGCCTCGATCCCCGATTTCCCCCTGTATTAAAGGCTCTTAATTTTACACAGCCATGGAGCAGGACTAGCTCCAATATGGCATTAGGAAGTAGGCTAAAAACTTACTCATGTACACACCAGTGTATTTATACCGATCTGTAGATTTAATTCATTAAACATTCATTATAACACCCATACCGATAACCAGTTTTGAGTTTAAATCTGCAGTGATGTATTTAACTTTGACATAATTTTAGTTCAGTTTTATCTCATTTGAGACTCTGATCGGTTTAAACTCTCGAAAAAAAATCAATATGTTTAAACATCAAGATATTTTGTATTGGAACATCACTGGCAGTTTCAAATTAACATTTATGAGTCAGGCAACAATCCCGTGGATATATATATGTTATGTTGTAGTATTGTTTTAAATCCACGACGACGATAAGAACACATGATTTTAAAGAATAATGATGTAAAAAGAGGATTATTTGTGGAGTAAATCTGATTAAATTGCCGATATTCCGCTTCGGCGTGCTTCCCGGGTTTGATGGTGTATTAGCTGTTCTCACGAAGAGCAACAATAGAACAACTTAGCAAAGACAAAACTTCTTAAACTATTTGAGTTTCCCCACAGGGTCAAACCGAGGCAGTTGTATAGGGCTTGTAGACGGACCCAGGTAATGACATGCTTTACGTCGAGGTGTTGTCAGAGGATGGGGATGAGTTTAAGAGTCAATAGCAGAAACAAGAGCAGAATTTTATACAAAGAACCCTCGTTTTTGAACAACAAACCACAGCGTTGGCTAGGTTTAGATCGTATTAACGTCAAACTTGAAATATTTTGAGATCAACCGCAAGAAACGCTCTTGCTTGCCTGCGTCTCGGACCGTGGTCATCAAGTGGTCGGAACATGGACATTGGTGGGAATTCAGTATGCAAATTTTCCCTGGATGTTTAGTAATTTCACGCGAAATCACACTTTCCAAATCTCAAGTTTGACGCTCAGCTCGCATTGTTTTCTCGAAGTCGCTGGGCAAATATTGAGAGCAAATGTTCTGAGAAGCAGAAGGCACGAGTGATTGGGTCGGAATAGGCTGAAATGACGCTAACACCAATACCTGCCATCGAGCAACGTCTAAACCGTCTCAGTGGCAGACGACAACATCAACGACGTAATCAGCGCCACCCGCACCCCCCGAGTGCCGCCTGAGAAGTGTATACGACTGCGTCAGAGCGGCCCGCTATAAATATCCAGCCTTCTTCAATGGGTATCACTTTTCATTCCTGTATTCATACACCCCATGTTGGTCCGGGCTCACGTTCTCAGTGCAGGCATAAGCTCTCTGTTCTGTCATGCTACACAACGCCGGGTGAGCAGATGATAACTTCACGGGTAGACTAGCAGACGACAAGACTAGTTCTCCGTTCAGAACGCCGCAAGTACCATATATTCTTGTACATCACCAATGTAAGTCGTGTATTCTCTCAGATGTCGGGGGGAGACCTAAACCTCATACCATGCCTCGTCCTCTTCCTGGGTCTCTGGGGAGAGAGTCAAGGAATAAACTGTACATCCAACGACCCCTGCCCAGCAAACCGACCCCGAGATCCACGAGGGTGCTGCCCGGGTCTGCTTGGGGACAGGTGTGGCTATTCAGAGGGGGAGGAGGACCCCCCAGGTCTTGTTTGTGACAGCGTGCTTGGATACGAGTGTGTACGGAAGACCCCGAAGGAAACAAAGGGAACATGCAAAGGTAGGTTTATTACTTATTTGTGTCTTTCGAGGATAACTACTTCTATTGACTTATTGTATCCTTATATCTACAACATATTAAAATTACCCAAAAGTAAGTCTTCGTGATTTACAAGGATAGTATCTGTCAAGGTAGGCCTCTTTCTTCAGCTGTTTGTGCTAGATGCTGAGAAATACCTAAATTAACATATATATTTTTGTATACTCATATATATATATTCGACAATTGTATTTTTCTATATATATAATATTGTATTTTGACATTTAAAGTATATTTTTATTGGTGAATCCCTTGCCTTTTTCGAGTAAGATGTAAAACGCGTTTGATACATAGGGTTGTTACAAGGAAGGTTTTTTTCTCCGTTTATGTTTATGCTGGTTGCTGAAATAACTGTTTCACGATAAACTTATTGAATCCTATAATTTTATGTGACATTTCATGCACGGATTGCGATTTGAAGTTAAAGAGTCCACGTTGTTGTCATGCTTGTTATTGATGCTGTTCCATGCTTCTCTATCAATGCTCCGGGCCTAGTCTGGGGGATGTTACCTCTAGCGCAAGTTCCCGTACCTACCAGATGTGCACTCAGTGTTATATATACAAAAGATAAGCTCGATAACAACTTATACCTTCTTGATTTCGATTCGCTGAAAATATAAACAGTTTTATAACAAGTAAAATCCAGATCTAGTTTGTTTGGCTGACCGGTTACAATTGGTATACATTTCTAAATAACCTGCTTCTGTCATGATAAATGGTTAGTTAAACAATTTACATACATATTATACATGCCTGCTTAACATTTCTCGAAACATTTTTGTTGGGTGTTCAAAGAGACACAACCAATTGTTTTGTATCGTCTTCAATGTAACACATGTGCTCTCTTCACTTCATCATTCTGGGTATACTGTCAGTGCTTATAAGAAAAACTCAGTAACCGCTTTAAATATATACGAACAGATATTCGTTTATTCCCGATGTATGAAGACGTAAAGGTCCCCTAGTACACGGGCAGTATTATGAATTGTGAGATTTGTTTGGGAGGCTATAGAGAAGAGACCTGGTGACGGGTGGAGGGTGTGTTGACTCAGGGACAGGGCTTTCAACTGTTCATCCCGTACAGGGAGGAAGGTGTCGCTATTCGGCTCGCAATCTGGGTCAAATATGATACTCCATACAGAGGTGGTCGGGCATGGCATCGCGGTATAATGCTCTTAAACGATCCCTGATATCTATTTGTTTCGGCTCTAATATTATATTTACAAGTATCTACCCTGAAAACTTATCTATACTTAGCTGGCATATGCAGGTATATATAAATTATAAATATATATGTTACGTTCACGAATCAATGCAATAAATGAAACTACAAATAAGATGTACACTGACTGTTGGGGTATATGTTGCCTCACTGAATTGTCTTAATAAGAAACGTATGGTACATGTATATGCATAATCCTCTTACTGCTTCATAAAACTAACATTATCTGTGAACACGACCCTGTACGTGAGAGAGATGTATTGTTGCACAACCTGGGCGACTTGTTGTCAAGCTTTTTAACAGTCGCAAACGATATTAATTTAATCTTCTCATGTACTTATCACTTGCTTATGTACATCCTAACACCAATTATCATGGACATGAGATTGCGATGTTTAAACATGCCCTGATCTGCATAAAGCGATACATATCACGACTTGTCTGCATCACACTGATGCATCTGAACACGGCTTGCTATTCACATGCAGGGTTTGTGTTACATGCATGCAGTGTCGAGCGTGTGATTAAGACTTGAAATGATAGCTGTATGCCAACGTATAGTACCTGCAATAATTGAAATTTTAATTTTTAATTTTTAATTTGATGATTTGATATTAATTTTATTTTAAATATGCCTCAGAAATCCTTAATTTTAGGAATTTGTCTTGACTTAAAATGATCCATTAAGTCTCGGATTTTGATAAGACTTGAAATGTTGGACTATCAAACTATCAAACATTCTAAAGAAAACCAGTATAAAATATATTGTGAAAGCGAAATAATTGTCTGAATGCACTATTGAGGAGGTACCAATTTAAGTACGACTGTGGGTCTCTTTTTTTGGCGTTGGACAAGATTAATTCTGCAAAAGATATGGTGAGGAATTATAAAATTCCAATTCAAGACATTTATCATTTATAAATTAATTAAAAGTTGCACTTCTGGCCTCGTTTAGCTTACTCCGAAGATCAACAAGCTGAAGTATATGTGCAAGAAAGTAAAGATAAACATTTGTTATTTCAGGAGGGCATGTGCTAGCTCTGTTTATATCTGAGTTGGGAAGCACACTTGCCTGTAGTACAGTACAGTACAGTGCACATCTCTGTTTATATCTGAGTTGGGAAGCACACTTGCCTGTAGTACAGTACAGTACACTGCACATCTCTGTTTATATCTGAGTTGGGAAGCACACTTGCCTGTAGTACAGTACAGTACACTGCACATCTCTGTTTATATCTGAGTTGGGAAGCACACTTGCCTGTAGTACAGTACAGTACAGTACACATCTCTGTTTATATCTGAGTTGGGAAGCACACTTGCCTGTAGTACAGTACAGTACACTGCACATCTCTGTTTATATCTGAGTTGGGAAGCACACTTGCCTGTAGGACAGTACAGTACAGTACAGTGCACACCTCTGTTTATATCTGAGTTGGGAAGCACACTTGCCTGTAGGACAGTACAGTACAGTACAGTGCACACCTCTGTTTATATCTGAGTTGGGTAGCACACTTGCCTGTAGGACAGTACAGTACAGTACAGTGCACATCTCTGTTTATATCTGAGTTGGGAAGCACACTTGCCTGTAGGACAGTACAGTACAGTACAGTGCACATCTCTGTTTATATCTGAGTTGGGAAGCACACTTGCCTGTAGGACAGTACAGTACAGTACAGTGCACACCTCTGTTTATATCTGAGTTGGGAAGCACACTTGCCTGTAGGACAGTACAGTACAGTACAGTACAGTACAGTACAGTACAGTGCACATCTCTGTACTTCTTCTCTCGCCTTTCTGAGCGATAATTTTCCACTGACCGACTCCATTATATGGAACACAATGTCTCTTTGTGGGGTGTTGTGTGAACACAGTAGCATTAGCCACCCCACATACCCGGATACATTCGCATATAGTATAGGGGTACACTGGGTAGAGACATATTTCATTTCCGTTGAACGGGGAGTTCCTTCAACGAAGATGTAAGTTAGATATTCCCCCTTGGGGATGTCATCTGTCATAGGACTCGGATGTACTTGTTTGAGATATAGAGATTAGAATATGCCCATATAGATTGTAAAATAATGTTTATATAATTATTTATGTGTACGTTGGTATTTTATGCAAGTAACTAATCCACTCAGGTGCAAACGAAACGATACCATAAAACAGACAAGAAACTTCAACCCAAGAGCTATACATAAAACAGACAAGAAACTTCAACCCAAGAGCTATACATAACTTTACTATTGAAATAGAGGTACATCATGTCTTCAGATGCCAAACGAACTAACTTTGAAATTTCAAAACATTATATGAGAAACACACATTTTAAGAAATCGCTATTTTCGAACCTCCTTAACTAGACGAGATATGAGAGTCAACATGTTTGTTTGTGTTGATTTTTGTCGTCCTGAAGTAATGATCGATGTATCAACAGAAGTAATGATCGATGTATCAACAGAAGTAATGATCGATGTAACAACAGAAGTAATGATCGATGTATCAACAGAAGTAATGATCGATGTATCAACAGAAGTAATGATCGATGTATCAACAGAAGTAATGATCGATGTATCAACTGAAGTAATGATCGATGTATCAACAGAAGTAATGATCGATGTATCAACAGAAGTAATGATCGATGTATCAACAGAAGTAATGATCGATGTATCAACAGAAGTAATGATCGATGTATCAACAGATGTAATGATCGATGTATCAACAGAAGTAATGATCGATGTATCAACAGAAGTAATGATCGATGTATCAACAGAAGTAATGATCGATGTATCAACAGAAGTAATGATCGATGTATCAACTGAAGTAATGATCGATGTATCAACAGAAGTAATGATCGATGTATCAACAGAAGTAATGATCGATGTATCAACAGAAGTAATGATCGAAGTATCAACAGAAGTAATGATCGATGTATCAACAGAAGTAATGATCGATGTATCAACAGAAGTAATGATCGATGTATCAACAGAAGTAATGATCGATGTATCAACAGAAGTAATGATCGATGTATCAACAGAAGTAATGATCGATGTATCAACAGAAGTAATGATCGATGTATCAACAGAAGTAATGATCGATGTATCAACAGAAGACCAAGAAGGTACATTATGCCGACAGCATAATTTTCATATTTCAAAACAATCTACCTTACATACCAAACGTGTTCCTAGAAAATCCCTTTGAAATAGCAATTTCAGCACCCCATGTGAGTTTGAAGAGATATAAAATATTATTAGTATCAATATGAGTATCATACTCTCATTCCCTCTTTACGAGGTATATCCTTTTCACAGACATTCACAATTTACTTTATCCGGCAGAAAAAATGTTTACATAAAAAGTAAATAATGATTTACATAATAATTACAACCCGAATATGTCATTAGCTAATTTCACTTAATATGAAAAGCAACAAGATATTTAGTAATGAATTTTAATTTTTTTTCTTAAGAATTAATGAGTAGTCAAGGTAGTCTCCTAGATGACTGGACAGAAGGTATACAGAAGGTATACAGAAGGTATACAGAAGGTATACAGAAGGTACATTCTAGCAATCATGGAATTTTCGTAAATCTGATTCCCTCAACTTACAAAAAAGGGTTTGACATCACCGTTTGCCATGAAGTTTTATTGATTTTCGTATAATCAAAATATGAAATCTCGACCTCAGGGTTGCGCCTGTTGCTGAAACAACCGTTCTAGTTTTAACGTTAGCTAAGTTTCACCGTCGTGTCGCGATTGACAGCCGGATAAATGTATCGAGACTCAGGGGTCATGAAGCGACAAATGTTTGCTTATTAGAACTATTGCTTACCATATGTCATTTATATCAGCTCAGATTCACCCATGAACAATGATGTTTAGATAGAACAAATACATACAGAAAATATAAGAAAAAAAGTTATTTCAAATTCTCAATTAGCAAGATGATCACTAAATACTCAAGTAAGGTACATGTTTTCCTGCACTGAACCATGGCTATATAAACTACATCTATGCCATGTTTGGTAGGAGTATGTACCAATATACAACACTTGCGGGTAACTGGTAAGATGATCTTTAAGTTCTCTGTGATGTTGACAAGGGTATCATAGGCAGAGAACGTTAAGCAATATCATTTCATTGATCCAGGTTTGAGTCGAGGGCCATCGTGGTAACATGATATAGGTTATCCAGTGGACTTCCTCGACTCTGGAGTTTGTAAACATGTCACTTTTAATCTGTGTAAGAGTATTTACACTCCGAGAAAGGGGTTGCCCCTCTCGGCCCCTCGGGGGTAAGTGATGGTCAAACAGAGGACAATCGGCGTTCACCGACTAGCAGACGACAGTTACGTCATCACTGACAGAAGCAGACGACTCCTTGTCTCACAGTTTGATTTGAAAAACAATCGAGTTGATGTATCACTCTCTAATCTCCGACCTTGATATGTATACTGAGATACCCAGAACAAGATGCATCTAATCTCCGACCTTGATATGTATACTGAGATACCCAGAACAAGATGCATCTAATCTCCGACCTTGATATGTATACTGAGATACCCAGAACAAGATGCATCTACTCTCCGACCTTGATATGTATAATGAGATACCCAGAACAAGATGCACTGTAGTGCACAGAACAACTGTAGACTGTATTCCCGTGGTAGCGATTGCTCAATACGATGTGAGTCCTCAATAAAAAATTATCGAACCGACCATCCTGACGTTACTTCATTAATGGACTTGGTATTTTATTCTACGGCAATCTGACATTGTTACATTTAGTGAAAAAGTTCTTTATCACAAACGTTGATATCCAAGTGAAAAAGCATACTATAAAAATAGTCTTATCAATGTCATTGTGATACTTGACAGTCTGTGATACCGAAATGATTCTCAAGAGTCACTATTGCCTGCTGACTACACTCTGAAGATTGCTTATTTCAATGAACAGTAATTATTTAAGAGCATAAGGTACAGACATGGTCAATTAGTGTCACTATCATCAATGGTAGTCTTTTTGAGTTTGACAGGACTAGAAGTTCGTTATAGAAATGAGCCAATTCAATATTTTCCCGACTCATACTCTGAACCTACCTAGTCTTTGTATAGATTTTTAAGGAATGTCGTGGACACTCGACAAAAAATACCCATTCAAACAATGAAAAGCACTGTTTTCTCTTTCCCCTCAATATGTTAATTGTGGACGAGCTGGTGCTGCAGTGGAACTCCGTGGTTGAGTGTTTGCTCCTCTCACTACCTGCTGTTTGTCGTATGTCATTCAGGTCAATTTGCCAACGATTTGGTTTACTCCTGGGGTCTCTTGTGTCGTTGTTTTTACACCCAGGGGTCTTACTGCCTGCATGCTTGTGGGACCTCACGCACCGCCAGGCTAGACTCTGGCTCGTCAAGAGGGGGCTAGTTTGGTCCTCGGAGTCACAGTTTACAGAGAGAAAAACTAACTTTTGGAAATCAGTAAACGCCGTGAAACTGTGTGTTGAACGACCATTGCAACTCCAAACAGCAAGACTTTAAAACAACGGAGTCGATGGTGGGCCAGACTCGTTCTTCATGTTTCCCGTTGATTTACATGGCTAGTTTTCTTGACCTTAAGCTGCTGGGACATTTCTTTATCTTAATTATCCCCCTGATCAAAGACCTTATAGAGTACTCATTTAATATTTTCATGATTTACATGAGTTAGTGATTCGTCAGAATTACACCACTACATAAAGTGAAACATAGCATCGTGATTATATGAATGGCCATGTAAAAAACTGTAAGTGCAGTGTATTGGCATATCGGTCACTGTCATTAACATTGCTTACTGATAGGCTTCTGACGTATTTATGTAATAGTTAACATCACATCACAGTAAAGCAAACTGCACCACACCTCGCCACACTTCACCACACTACCCAACACTAAACCACACATCATCAAACAGCACCACAACTCACCACATTTAGTTCACGCAACCACAGTAAACCACACTGCATCACATCTCACCAAACTCAGATCAAACCATCCAATACTAAACCACACTGCACCACACCTCAACACACCACCCAACACTAAACCACACCACCCAACACTAAACCACACTGCCCAACAGTAAACCACACTGCACCACACATCACCACACTCAGCTCACGTCAGTAAACCACACTTCAACACACTCAGACCACAATACTAAACCAAATTGCACCACACATCACCACACTTCACCACACCTCACCACACTCAGATCACATCACCCAACAGTACACCACACCTCAACACACCACCTAACCCTAAACCACACCGCCAAACAGTAAACCACACTACACCACACTCGACCGTACTCAGATCACACCACCCAACACTAAACTACACTGCTCTACACCTCATCACAGGAAAGGATTCTAGCAATGTCATTGTATATAAAAAAGATGATAAATTGGAGTAGGCTGAGAACTCGCTGGAACTGAAGACATGTGAAGTCTGTCTACGTTGATCTGCGGGTCGAAGTAACCCCATATATCCACACGTGAGTCAGTCAGGGAGCGTGTTGAAACACATATTCTTGCCTATGTTCACCAGCTGGCTGCTAGATAGCGATCAGGAGGATATCCTGCAGTGAAAGCTAACTGCAGGTACTCGCAGAACCCGGATGTGTAATGAACGCTTTGGGGAACCTTCAGGAACCGAAACCCTACTTTTGAGTCACCCAAACGGTGTTACGTTTCAGTGAAGATATCATTTGAAAAAGTATGCATTACCCTTTGTTATTGAGGAGTGAATGTACATGATGACAAGGCTGTAGATAAGGAAAATAACATGTCTGATTAATATGGGAACACAAACTAAGGTCAAAACGTTTTGGTCAACAACCTTTCATTTGATGTATATCACTTCATATGCATTTAATTTCTTACTCTCGGAAACACCATAAGGAGATTTTACACACGTCGATAGATACTGACCATAAGAAGAACGTTACCCAATGAAAATTCGATCCTATAAACATCTTGAGTACGGAGTAGCCAATATCAAGCCTGTTTACTATTGATGTAGTCTATCAATGAGGTTGTGTGATTAAACGGAAACTTTTCTCTGAAAAACCTTCAAGTTTTAATTATTCATAATATAAACTCATTTATAAATAATGACTATTTTATTAAATGCTGGAAAGGAGAAATTTAATTTTCTAAATTAAGACTTGATTTTCAGGTGAATGTAATTTTTCGTTGAAGTCTTAAGTTATAGAGAATATTCCTTTTCAAGAATTACATGCCATTAAGACAGTGAAGAAATGCAACAATATTACATAGTATGCTCCCTAATATGACAATGTTACATAGTGTGTTCCCAAATATAACAATGTTACATAGTGTGTTCCTAAATATAACAATGTTACATAGTGTGTTCCCAAATATAACAATGTTACATAGTGTGTTCCAAAATATGACAATGTTACATATTGTGTTCCTAAATATAACAATGTTACATAGTGTGTTCCCAAATATAACAATGTTACATAGTGTGCTCCCAAATATAACAATGTTACATAGTGTGCTCCCAAATATGAAAATGTTACATAGTTTGCTCCCAAATATGACAATGTTACATAGTGTGCTCCCAAATATAACAATGTGACATAGTGTGCTCCCAAATATAACAATGTTACATAGTGTGCTCCCAAATATAACAATGTTACATAGTGTGCTCCCAAATATAACAATGCTACATAGTGTGCTCCCAAATATAACAATGTTACATCGTGTGCTCCCAAATATGACAATACTCGTTTTGCTAAACTACAGTCAATGAGGCCGACTGCTGTGTTATAGGCTTTTTGATATTATATTCTTTTAAAATCAAATTTTCCATTCATTTTTAAAGTTTATACATGTACAATAATTGGTACCTTAATGGGAAAAACATTTCATTACACAACCCGATAAGCCGTATCGATAGAAAACGGTTATCTGTATTCGAAGAGAATGGTGCAACGTATAAAGCGGCAGTGGGTTGAACTCTCCAATGTGAGACGTAGATTTGTTGGTCTCATGAAAATTGAGAGTTCAGACAGCAAGATGGTTGACCATTCCATCCTTGTACTATATTTAAATCTCTACTCTCAGTGTAAAGATATCGCTACATCAGTCAGATCACTTGAATTACCTTCGAACGACCATTTTGATGAGAACACATTGAAATGGCCGCTCGATGGGAAATGGACTCTATATATATATATATTATCATATTCATATTTTTGTGACAGCACCATTATAGCGCAAACACTGACTAACAGTCCTCACAGCAAGGTTAGAGGGAGGAGTAGATAGAAGCCGCCCTCTAATGCGCGTGCAATAATGAGACACACATTACAGTCAGACCAACGGCAGTTGGAGACGGAGCAGGGGCCATGTGCCTGCTTACCATGCGTGTTTTCCCTGTGTTTCTCAAATTACGACATCTTCAAGACTAATCGGACGTGTCGTGGTAGATGCTGAACCCCCACGTTTCTCTGAAATAGAAATAACAGAAGAATCTCCCTTAAGTTTCTACGATATTTCGAATTCTATCCTAGAGACTAATTAAATTCAAATTAAATATAAGCAATTTGGCAACATATATATACAAATGATTTTAGATAAGGAGAACTCATATTCCCTTGATATCGTTGTAGTACATTTAATATCGCGTTGTATCTTCTATATTGCAAGTAAGACTATTTTAATTTGAATGTAATCAAATGGTACTTCTTTTGTCTAGCAAAGGGGTTTACGACGATGATAATGCCGTTCCAATATTGAATAATCCCAAAAGATTTTTGGAATTCTCTGGAAAGAAAACGTTAAATCAATTTCTCTATAGGGTGAGACGCGGTAAAAACATCATAAAAATGCTTGGAATGGCTACTTTTTTAAACAATGAGTTTACATTTGATTAAGCCTAGCCTTTAGTGCTAACATTATTAAGCAGCATCGTCCCGCTAGTCACGTGGGTACACGACTGAGGAATGCGGCCTTGTTGTAGGGCTGCTACAGATGCAGTTAAATATTCCCTTTACTTGCGCGGTTCTCATTATCGAACGACAAACAATGTGTGGGTCTCGTCGACTTATTAAACCATTTGTGTGCCATGAAGGTTGACACGCGGCCTCTGAAAAACTAGCATTTGTAATCATTTATTCATAAGATTTTTAAAAATTGTACGTTGGAAAGGAGAAGACCAGGGTATTTATGACTGATCAACTTCTTTATTTAACAATAACGACGTTTCGGTACGTACATATCCGTATACCGTAAATCAAGCATACCGACGCTTGTCATGGTGATTTGTAATTGTTTGGTATTTGCCTTAAAACGGTATATACTTTTTGAAGACTTGTTAAGCCATTGCTAAACAGAACCCTGATTGAAAAGTTTTCTTACAAGCAATATAGTCCTTTGTTGCTGCTCTAAGCTGCATGGGTTCAGACTATATGAAGAATGGTACTTAGGCCAATCTTAACACTAACAGATAATCTTAATTTAATCAAATTATTATATATTTTTTATATCATATTAACATTTTCAAGTTTATCTCAACTGTCAAACATTCTCTCCAAAACATTTTTGAAAAAAAATGCGACCTCAACTCCCCATGCGTGTTCAGAAACACCATACACATTAAAAATACCATTCCAATACCAATAAAATGTGTATATTTCTTCATAAACCTGCTTATTAAAGACATTAAAAGTCAACCTTAGCCGGCAGCAATACTTTATCATTAACTCCATTGAAAATTTGGTATCGTTATTTTGCCCGGTAATTTGATAAAAAAAAACCCCACCTCGGCGTCATTGACGGCAACAGTCGGTGCACATGTTGGTCATTTCGTGTCAACACTAGCGCATTCCTTCATAATGCTAAACAACAACTTTGTTTGTTTACTACATGAGTCTTTGTGAAAAGAAAACAAGTTTATAGATTGTTCGTTTCGATTACTTTTAAAGGAGTTGCAATGGAATGTGAGGTTGATGTTGGTGTGGATGCACTCTCCCACTGTGGGAGAACCGTGCAAGTGGACGTTATTTCGCACCTCAATCAACCGTCAGATTTCACGTCATTTCGCTTAACTTAAATGATTTAATACTGTCATAAAAAAAACTGCGAGTCCGTTCATGCTAAAATACATTCATTATTTTCATACCTATCCCCTATTTACACCAATTGGAATTACAATATGTACTATACAGAAACAAACTTTTTAAAAAGTTCATTGGCGTGAATTCTTTAAAAAAAGACCAATAAAACTTAATGTTTCAAGTTAAACTTGATATAAGGTGTTTAATTTAATAGATGCCTAAACATACTATGCCTTAACATATCCAAATGTGTTATTATGCCTCCGTTGCTTAGTGACAAATACATGATGTTAAATTTCAAACTTGGGAAAAGATCAGGGTTGACCCTATTGTAAGTTTAGTTTGTCAAGAACCGGATAGCAACGAAAATTTATACTTAATGATACATTAAGACCAATTATTCATTATTTTTTTTACCGTTTCTAGATAGCTCGTAAAATAAAAAAGAGGTTGAAAGTTGAGGCATGATACAGTTGATGTCCAGAACACTAGGAGCCGATTTGGTACAATAAAGATTGACGTATAACACGACTTTTTGCAAATTTGGAAAGCTATCTCGAAAAAAAAACGGTCATCGAGGTTTCTAATAAATGTCGAAATTTAACAAATGATAAGAGAATGTCCCCCAAATACATGTTATTCATTGTTACAGTGAGCTTTCAAAACATTTACTTTAATTGGTAGACTTTCACTTTGGTTTATATATCATATAAACTCTCTTGATGACGGATTTCGTTCATGTTTACTCCCGTACAGCGACATATCCTGCCTCAACACATTTCATCGTTTACGTTCATTACTCCCCAGCGGTAGACCTGACATCTGTTCTCCATTAGTTTTGAATATGATTTATTGAAGGACTAAAAGTGCAATTCTTAAAAAATAAATAAATTGATGGTTTGAAACATGTCGACAGTTTGAAGGTCAAACATTGTCAGCGTTACTGTGCTTATATATCAGCCATAATGGCGAATGCATTCTATCATTACACACTTCGTATCACTTATTATTCCATATATGGAGTAACCTCTGCTATACATGGCCATCCGCGGTATTCAAAATTGATAAATTACAAGGTAATGACATACATTATATATTTTTTAATTCACATTTTTGGTGCAAAAAAAAACAATTTCTAAACATGTCTAACCGACTAGGTGTCTCTGTCAAACTGATCATAGTATTTCTCAAAAGTTCTGTCTGACTGCCCTCACCTGTACACATTCCCAGGTTGTGCTTCTACAGTTTATTGTGTCTTATCATGGAGCCTGATATAAAGCTTATCCTTAACTAAGTCGAGTTATTTCAACGAAATTGCAAACCAAAAATAATATTACTAAAAGCGACATTATTTATAAAAAAAAACATAATTCAGACTCAAGTGTACTCTACTACGTCGGATATTCCATATTCTTTACACGTATAACTCAGTTACTCAATAACTTAAGCTATGTCCCGCTTAGACGAGCCATTCTTGAAACTGTGACAGATTTATGTTTTGTCACTATAGGCCCACCCCTGACAAAACTGTCAGGAGTTGTATTGTCCTTGGTATGAAACAGTTTTCTGCTTGGTCGGTCCCATGCTGTACGTCTATCACACCTTGACAGGTATTCACGACGAACGCCATGTGATACAAGATTGGATTTCGATATTGTGTACACCATGGCTTGAATGATAACATTTGACAATATAGTGCACTCCCTCTATACCGATATTCCCTCCAAACCGACAACCTCAACCGACTACCTCAAACCGACTACCTTCCAATCCGACATCCCCCTCCAAACCGACATCCCCCTCCAAACCGACAACCTCCCAAAACTACATCCCTTCTTGGAACATTTGAGATGTACCTTTTATAATATGAATCGGAATGAGCCCCAATGATTACCTTAGTATTGAGTTATTTCTGCAATATTTGTGTTATAACCGGATAAGACATGTACAGTTTATTTCGTTTATTGATTTAAGAAATTCATGAGTGAAACATTAACAAAACATCTCGGTTAAGGAACCCCGAATTAGTGAAATTGGTTGATTATAAACTGTACTTAATACACTAAACCTATTCCTAACAAGCATTACAAGTATAAGAATATTTAGGTACAATTACGACCGAATGATCGAATGATTCCCAAACTTCATGTAACCTCATTATATGGCGATGATAAAACGTGCCTTCTCTTTGATCGGATTCTTTACTTTGTAACAACATTACATTGCCAACTCTTTGAAAATGATACATTTGGGAATATGATTATGTAAAACGAATCAGAATTCAATCCGCCATGACGAGGCAGAATGACGGGGCGAGATCACGCTGCTTGTCCTGTACGCTGTGAGATGTCTCTATAGATCTCAGGTTCCCTCACAATCAACTTTCTTTTAATATCAACATCCGGATTGCGGTCAATATAAACCTCTTGAAATACAGCGACATCTGAGTCTGACGGTGCTATGGGCGTAAATGACCACGGGAGATGCGAACCGAACGTGCCTTTGTGTTGAGACTTGTGTACCCCCTCACCGCAGGGCGCGTTCGAGTTACATCATTGAAACATCACGTAGCTCTGCCATTGACACTACACATGCTACATGCATTCGTACAGGTATTGGAATACGTTTAACTCGTTTGAAGTAGTTCGGCAACCTGCTGCAGTTAAACTCACCCGTCGATTGGAAATATACAATCAAATCTTTATCATAAAATATAAAATTAGATATTGACGTAATACCAAACAATAAGACTTAAGTTGGCAACCATTTAAAAACATGATGCTTGCAATAGAGAGATGTATTCACAGTTACATTTTTGTCGACTTTCAGCTAAAGGGGATAAAAGTTTATTTTACATTTTGCATGGGAAGTGAAATCTGTGAATGAAATGTCACATTGAAGAAGTTGTAATTCGTATTACCAAGGAATTGGATAGATGACAGTGATATACGTCTTTGGGGTTACTTTTAATACTGTCATTCCACCTTCTAAAATGCTTCTCAAAGTTAGTTGTTTAATATAATTATGATTTCCAAATTTGCAGGTATATTCTCCTTGGCTGTGAGCAGCGTGGAACAGACCTCGGCCACCCTGACCTGGCAGGAGTTCCGGCCGGAGAACCACACACACGAGTACAGTATGCTGAGGAGACGCCACACCTTCACACCGCACCTCGGAGAATGGCTACAGGCTGGGGTGTGTATGCTGTCCTTTAAATGTACATGGCGATGTTTTCCTGGAGATTTTACAGCCACTTCTTTTGCTTTTTTGCCATTTCTCAACGATATTATGTTCTTCTTGTTCATATTAACCAATACATGAAACTCATTTTCTGGCATTGAGCGCTTCAGTGATTCATGAAACGATTAGGACGTCTACTGTTTCTATAGATAAAAGTGTTATGGATATCAAGAGAGGGGTTCGAACCCCTTCAACCCCCGAAAATACCCAACAAAACAACAAACCCTCTGCGTTCTACTAAATAAACTGTAACCCGAGTCTCCAAGAATATTGTTATGTTATTTACACCGCTATTTAAATATGTCAATGTTTCAAGTTGAGGTACTTTCTATTGACAAAAAAACATGCTATCCCAATAAGTGAAAATAAAAATCTTGTTTTAAATTGCGCACACACTAGTCGCAGTACGATACATTAAAATATCGTGTCCTCTCATGTTTCAGATCGGGTACAATCCCAGGTACGAGTTAGTATCACTCCACCCAGGCACATGGTACTTCGTCCGCATCGGAGTGTGGGCCGACATCGAGAAGCAGATATACGCAAACCTTACCGAGACTCTCGCTTTCTTTACAAAACGTACGTTAACAGGTATATCTAATGAAGTGTGAATGGTGGTTAGTTTCTGCAGTTTTCCTTCTCCTACCTTCAAAATGGCCATGATGAAGTTATTTAGGGTCGCTGTTCAACATATTGTTCTCTGTAAATGGAATTGAATGTTGGTTTGCCATAGTTAATGTTATGTTATAAACCTTTTTTTAAAAATCTAATTATCCATCATTTTACAATTTGGATTTTCGTGAACATCCACTGTGTATATAATACTCACGCAAGTATCAGGAGGTACAATTGTTTTTACGCATGCTCAAGCCTTTAACGTAATGCAGCACTTTATGAACTCACGTCGAAGAACACAACGCAACGTCAACTTCAATTTCTACATGCACTGTCCCCATCTCTGGTACCTACTAGTCCTGCACTGGTACAATTCGCGCCCTGGGGTATTTTATTTAGGACCAATTCCAAGATCTATCATTATTCTACCTAGTGTTTTTAATTATTCTCCATAAGCTTATGCTAATTTCTGTTTGACCAATGAGAAAATGCTCATTCTAAAAGTAACGATTAATATTAGACCCACTAGAATCATTCCAGTCCAACGAAACAAAAAACTTCTCTGTACTGTGACAGTACTCTTGAATACAAATACGAGCTTTAGTTACTGAACTCTGTTCTGCAATTCTTGGAATATCCAACTATAACAGTGTTTATATAGTATTACATCTGTAATTTTACAGACTTTCTTTATTACGCATCATTCAAACGTCGAAAATGCTTCTCTGAAAAACACATGTCCTTAATTACAGCAAGTCAATAGTTCAACACGTGTATTCCACAATGCCGATTTTATACCATAATATTGTCGTATATTAATTCAATTACGAAGATAGATACGTTTCACGAAACAAGAAGTTTGTTTAACGTGTAATGAGTGTTAACATTATCAGAGACCACATTTGTCTGTGACATTATCCAAGTTCCTCTGCTTTGATATTACAGCAGTGGACCACTGCCTGCACGACCATGTCGAGTATCCGGTAGGCGAACCCTTCGAGCACAACTGCGAGGCGCGATGCACGTGTCTCCCTGACGGCGAGTTCGACTGTGAACCCCTGTGTGACCTCCCCGTGCTACCCGACCCAGAGAGATGTGAACTGCAGAGGTACAACGAGTCGTCATGTTGTGCCGTCAGAGTCGTGTGTCAACCTATGCTTGGTGAGTCCTGAGAGTTGTTTGTCAACCTTTGGTTGGTGAGTCCTGAGAGTTGTTTGTCAACCTATGTTTGGTGAGTCCTGAGAGTCGTCTGTCAACCTATGCTTGATGAGTTCTGAAAGTTGTCTGTCAAACTGTGCTTGTTGAGTGCTTAGAATGTTTGTCAACCTATGCTTGGTGAGTCCTGAGAGTTGTTTGTCAACCGGTGCTTGGTGAGTCTTGTACCGAGAGTTTAGTAATTGGCATGTTGCGCAACTTACGACCACGGACACATAACACACTGTTCACCTACCTGTGCCTCCAGTGTTGAGGATAACACCTCGTCTGTTCTGTTCCCAGAGGACTGCGTGGAGGCTGACTCGGAGAGCGAGTACGAGCATGGCGAGGAGTTCGAGACTGAGTGTTCTGTGTGCATGTGTAACAACGGTACCATCCACTGCGAGTATACGGAGGTGTGCCAGGTGCCCGAGCCTGAAGGATGTCATCACCCAGAGCAGGTGCCCGTCCTGGGACAATGCTGCCCCCAGTGGAGATGTGGTAAGTAACTCTCACAAATCTAACAAGTATTAATTATAAAATGATATTTAATCAGATATGTGTTTGGCAAGCACCAGTAATTGTAGGGAATAGCTCTTCTAGTTTTCCATCCGTGTCATCGGCATCCTTCTTCCGTTCGCCATTCATGTAAACACATGTTGAATAAATGTGTTGATGATCAAGGAAACTTTGAGTTGTGTGATTAAAGATATAAGTCTATATATTAAGACCCCCTTTCAATAAACTAATCCTATTCAAATAATCCATAATACTCAAAGTAATCCAGTAATTTCATTCAGTCGACAACGATTTGGATTTCTTAAAAAGTTAGAATTTGAATTTGAAATCTAAAGAATACATTTAATTTGCTTGATCATTTCATTATCTACTGAGCACTGAGTGTTTGATTTTTTCAACCATGCAAGTTAATGTACTCTTTCTTAAGGAAACGGCACGTGCACTGACGACAGAGAGACGTACAATACAGGAGACACGTGGCACAAGGAGAGCACCTGTCAGACATGTAACTGTTCCCGCGGCTCCGTCACGTGCGTCGATCTGTGTGAGGAACCAATCACACCGGAGAACTGTTCTCGACCAACCAGGGCACGGGTAGAAGGAAGCTGCTGTCAGATCATCGAGTGTGGACCATCAGGTTGCCATGTGTTTGCTTTTAACTCATCCCATTTATATCCCATTTATCTTGATCAAGGATTTACATTGATCTATGTAAATCTATGATCAAGATAATAGTTACTATTTTTCTGGAAACTCATGTTCAATAATTTGACATATTTAATTAATGAGTACATGAAGATTTTCTGGATAACAACTTCTTTAATGTGAAAATAAACGACGTTTCGGAGTACATACTCAATCCTTCATCAGGTGGAATGTAAGGGAATAATAAAATATGGTACATTTATATAGCAAACAAAACAATGGTGAGGAAACTCAATCAGGGGGGATTAACATGCATGAGAATGGTATACAATGGGGATTTGTAATACAAACATGATGGAGATGAAGTATGAGAATGATGAGGATTTGCAATACAAACAGTAATTAGATAAACAAACAATGGCCTGTAGGCTTTATTGAGGATATACATAAACACACATGATGAAACGAGGGAGGCCAATTGGCTTTATTGAAATTGTTAAACAAATAATAATATAGTTAATTGGAAGAGAGGCCAATTGTTGATGTGGATGGCTTTGAAGTTGTTGCATGGTGATTGGAGCTGATAGGTGTTGATTGGTGGGGGGCTCCTCGGCTAATTTGCTCCGATAGGAGTGGATGGAAGGTAGGGATACTTGGATTTGGTTTGGTTGGTTCTCCTCGGATATTTCCTCCGACAGGAGATAGAAGTTCTAGATGAGTAAATCCCACGCACATGGTAGGAAGATGCCTTGATCTCGGTTTATTGCAGGTTGTTCCCTTCGAATGTAAATCGCTTCTTGGAGTTTTCTTTCGCGTTTGTTGACGGACGCTTGGTGTTCCTTGATCCTTGTGTTGATAGGTCGTGGCGTTTCTCCGATGTACTCTTGGCCACAATGACATGGAATTTTGTATAGATGCATCCTCTTGGGTTGGGGCTTGCAGTGCTGGTTCCTCTGCCGTTGGCTTTGAGTAGTTGCTTGAGGGTCTTGTCGCTTGTGAATGTTACATCTATGCTGGCTTTGTTCTTGGTGAGGCGAGCGATCTTGTGGCTGAGGGGGCCGATGTAGGGAATTGTGACCCGGATAGGCGATGATTCAGGCTTGTGGATGGTGTCTCTGATGGTGATTGTTTTGTTGATGGTCTTGGTGACTAGGCCTGCAGGATATCCATTGAGTGAGGTGAATGTGTTCTTCAGATGTTGTAGCTCTTGGTTGAGGGCGTCGGGATGACAAATGGATTTGGCACGTCTTGTAAGTGTGTCGTGTATTTTCACATTAAAGAAGTTGTTATCCAGAAAATCTTCATGTTCTTATGTATACCACTTCTGAATGCCCTTCAAAGACCTAATTAATGAGTGTCTAATACAATTGAAAAACTGTATAGGCACCAACAATTACTTATCAATATTATCTATAGCATTTGGGAGTACTACACCGTGTTATCCAAATATCAAATGTTTGAGAAATTAAAAAATAGATATTTCATTCTTTTTTTGCCGATATAGTCATTGAAAAACTATGTAAGTTAAATTTAAAAACAACATATAGTTATGAAGGGAAACTCATTCAATCAACCTGATTTACACAATAAATGAATATATGATTAATCACGATGATATTTTACGTGCGCTTCAGAAGGCGAATGTTTCTACGAAAACAACGCGTACAAACAGGGCGATCTGCTGACGAACACCCAGTGCGGCGAGCTGTGCCGGTGTGTTGCTAACAGTACCGTGGTGTGTGAGCGCAAGGAATGTCAAGAGGTCTCCCTCCCAAACGCTTCCCCCTTATGTCAATACCCTCACTTCCGGAACGATGGCTGCTGCAACACGATTTGGTGTCAGCCGCCTGATCTAGGTAGCTCTCATGTGAATGTCATTGTTTTTGATTAGACTGAAAATACTTGGATATATTTAGAGGAAATAAACTCTATGCTATTTAGAGGAATTATGTCATTTCGAGTTGACAATGACTGAATGTTAACTTGAACCTGATACGCAGCATGTTTCACAAATTTAAGGCAATTTTATTTAATACGAGAGGCCTGAAGTCAGAATTAAGAGACGACGTTGTTAGCGTGTTGCATATCTTGCTTAAATGTTTCGGTGTTAAAGATGGCTTTCTTAGGTCGCTTTGATTTATAATGGACAACAACCAACTTGCTGTATCCGACAGTAGGCCTATTGTCAAAATGCGACTAAAGCAATGTTCCAATATTAATCTTCATCTCTACCATGCGGTTTTTTCAGATCCCAAAACCGCGATAAAGAACCTCTTCGCACATTCGTACAGTTCACATTCTGTCACGTTGAGCTTCGAGACGGAGGTTAACGAGGAAGAGAGACATAAAGACGGAGAGACGGAGGAGGAGGGACAGGAGATCCAGAGAGACGAGGATCAGGCACGAGGGGAAGACACAGAGAACCACGAGGAGGAGACTAACGAGGTAGGAGCTCAAAACCAAGAGGAGGAACCAGGACAGACTCAAACCCAGAACCAAGAACACAATGAGGAGGAAACAAACGCGGTAGGAGCACAGGAAGACGAAGCAGGTGAACGAGAAACTGGGACTCATGAAGAGGAAGGTGGAAACGAGAACACGCCAAGGGGAGATCACTCTGAGAGGACGTACGAGCTGCAGTATATAAGCAGCAGCGATCACACTAAAAATGCAACCGGTACATGGCGGAAGTGGATCTTCAAACCGGAACCAGTTGTTTTGAGGGACGAACCTTTGTCATCGCCAGCCCATTTCTTGCAGACGACAAGTGCTATATTGGTAGGGAAGAGAGTTTTTGTGACCGTTTCCGGCATGAAAGCAAACACAACGTACTATCTGAAGGTTCTGGTTCTTGGTTCTGGCTTCAAAGATGGCGGAACAGAAGATACGACATCACGACCTCCGATATACGCAGGCGCTATTGCTGTACAGACACTTGCTGAAGGTATACCTATAAAACAAAGTTAGCATTTTAACCGGCTAAAGTATAACTTGTTCCCTGTAAATTGTATACGGCACTATAGATGCTTATTCTTCCTTACTATCAATTCAGTATCTCAAAATGATTAATCGCCCACAATTACCCACTCTGGTAGAAACGTAGTTGTAATTAAAGGCCTGTGAGTCCGATTTCGAGAAAATACCATCGCTCAGAGTATACGCGATGAAGCAAACAATGAAAACTTCACTGGGTTTAGACTGCATTGTCAGAAGGAAAGCATTATCTTACATCTTATATATATATATATTCTTAAAAATGACATACTGAAGATTAGTTTGCATATAAGTTCATTTCAAATGATAGACTTGGATGTAGGTTTTGAAGTATATTATGTAGATCTTTCAATGAGTCATTATCTTGTTTCCATAATATAAAACAGTCATCCAAAAATCTTTTCCAATTTCTTTTGAATTCGTTTTCGAATTCATCTCCAAAGTTTTGGCCCACCTTAAGGTATAACAACGAGATCGACTGTACTAGTTCGAAATTAAAAACAGTTGCAAAGCTGGTATGGTGAATGCAGTGACACTGATTGCAGACAGGACGACCAACTGCTCCTCGACTTGTCAGTCCCGGGAGTCCCTGGTGCTGCCCTCTGCCTCCTGCCCCAAACCTCTCGTCATCCAGGAACCGGGCACCTGCTGTCCCGTCAGGAAGTGTTTCCCGGAGGGTAGGTGCAAACCCTTATAGTCATTAGTCAATGTACTATCAATTACCTGTCATTTGTTTTGCGCCATGTAAATGGAACAGTTGCTAGCTGCCTTCAAGAAAGTGATTTCGTACCAAGCATACGTGTCTTGTAATAGATGAAAAGAGATGAAAGTTTATTGAATGCGGCTAAAATACCAATGTTGTCGTCTTTAATGGATAAATTGTGAATTGATTGAAAAACGTTGTTCATTATGATTTCAATTGTATAGTGTTCATTTCAATTAATATAAATGCCATTTACTCAGCGTTTCCGGATTTGTTGCGTTACCATAAAATTCTCTTCATACTATTGTTAGTGTATAAATATTATTTTTCGTATCAGAGGGTGGCTGTTACTATGACAACCTCATCCTCAAGAATGGCGAGCAGGTACGAGAACATTGTGAGAGGGCGTGTCTGTGTCGCGAGGGCAACGTGACGTGTACGCCCGTCTGTGGGCAGCCTGGACCATCGCCAAGAGACGGCTGCGCCCTGAAGAAACTGACCAATCACTGCTGTTCCTTGTGGATGTGCCCACCAAGTAAGATATTATTTTATTAATGTAACGACAACTGTATTAAAAAAAGCTATTCACAACTGCTAGATGAGAAGTGAATTTTTTTTATTAAGCCCGAATGTTGAAGATATTAATTTGATAATACCAACACTGCTACAAGCATAACTATTAATGTTAATATACTCATGATCATACCTAACTTTATGTGCAATAATTCAATCAATACAGTATTGCTACTTTTATATATGAAGTATGAACGCTTCCATTTAACACCGCACGAAATCTTCCCCGATTCCATCTTTATCTAATGAAGATCCTCTATTCCTGTGGCCTGTAGGGAGTCGGAAGACCGAGACTCTGTACGTGGTGCTGAGTGTGCAGTATGCAGGGTTGTGTCAGGCCGGGCACAACTTCACCCGGCAGTTCAAACAGGGGGTGACGTCCATCATCAAGTTAGTCTTTCTTTACTCCCTTCACTTCATACTTCATCTAAAATCTTCAATAGCAACCCTTAAATAGGCTCTCCTCGTCACTTCATACTTCATCTGTCCGTACATTTCCCTCCACTTAGTCCTAAATGAACCATCAATTCCAACATCGTGTAGGCTCTCTGTAGTCTGTAGTATTAGACAACGTAGAAAGAAGCTGGACAAATGTTCATCCCATATAAATAATATTCCCTAACGAGAGTGCAACTTGTTGGTATTGAAGAAGATACGGTCTTGAGACAAAAAAAACAGCGGAATCTTAAATCATTTGAACACTGAAATGATTCTGAGGGAGTGTCACGCTGTCCGTCAGTCCGTTTACAGTCAATTTGAGAAGTCTAAGTAATTCCAGAATCTGACTGTCTATGTATCTGCAGGTCAGTGGCCGCCTGTTCGTCTGAAGGAGGGCTGAGAGATGAGTGCGAGAAGACCAACATCAGCCTTGTCTGTCCACAGGCTAGAACAGTGTACAGACGGCGGCGGGATGAGGGCAGGATCAGAGTGGATATCAACATCCAGTCAAATGTTAGGTGAGAGTCCACTTTGCATTAACGTATCCCTTGTCTCATCGTATGTTTCTCCTTGTAGTTACATAGTGTGGTGTTAACACGTGTTTTCTTTATTTTACATGGAGTCTGATACGTGTCGTTTCTACAAGTTGTACAAAAGGTCATGAATTACCTCATTGAGAAATCATTGAGAAAATCGACAAAATCAATTAGCTGGTGTTTCAGTGGTGTTGATTGAATATACGCTTTAGAAAATGTCACAAAGTTCCCTGCACCCACCCTGTTCCTCTTTGTTATAACAGCTATGGCAGAATGCATCGATCTTACCGCATACAAATGTTGCGGTGTTATAAACAGTTGTGTGATGTTTGAGTGTCTGCTTTGCTTCCAGTTCCGATGATACAAGTACAGTGGGCGAGCACCTGGCATCTCTAGCTGCGTCTATATCCCTCGTCTTCAACGCCACCAACTCCAGTGTCACTGTGGACGGGACCGTGTACTACAGGGCTGGTCCCGTGGTCGTCACACCTCCTACCGGCGTTTGCGATGCAGGCTTCATCTACGTCAATGATGTCTGTGGTACGCTTAGAAACGAAAAATGGGTGTAAACTATCTGAATGAAATCATGAGCAAACGTAGTTGTATTGTTTTACATAGGCCTATATGGCATGCCTGCTCTTGGTCATTCATGGACAAAGAGCATGTGTCAACCCTACCAAGGAACCATTGATACAGGCATAAGTGATATTTTGTATAACAACTAGGTCATGGTCACTCCTTGTGCTCAGATGTTCGGCCTCGATGGATAAACGTTAATACCTCTTCAAATTTAAACCTCAATATATCAGTCAACAAACACATTTCGTCATTGAAAAGATTTGTACTGATTGTAAGTGTGATCACAGCGCCAAATAGCTCGTGTCCGCCTTGTGGAACAAATGATTTCACAAATGGCAACTCTGACCCTTCAATCTGCTTCAGCGTTACCTTCACTCAATCCCTTCCTTTAACCCCATAGTTGAAGGCGTGACTCCGACAACGCCCCCTACCACACTGGACGTGCCACTACAAGTGTCTGCGACCTCAACGTCAGCGATCCTTGCCTGGGCGAGTCTACAGACACCGCGAACCCACTACGTGACGGGGCTGCAGATAGAATACCAAGAAGAAGAGGTTCTGGACGCGTTCAGTTGGAACCAGACGGACCCTCTCGACCCGGGAGTCACCAGCCATGAACTGACGAGTCTACAGGCCGCCAGGGGGTACAGAGCGAGACTCGTAGTCTTCACCAGCATCTTGGACAACCGACGTGTCAGGATGAGACCTGTCCGCTTCCAGACCAAACCCTTTGAGCGTAAGTTAACTATTCGCTTCCAGACCAAGCCCTTTGAGCGTAAGTTAACTATTCGCTTCCAGACCAAACCCTTTGAGCGTAAGTTAACTATTCGCTTCCAGACCAAGCCCTTTGAGCGTAAGTTAACTATTCGCTTCCAGACCAAACCCTTTGAGCGTAAGTTAACCATCAGCCTTCAGACCCTTTGAACGTAAGTTAACTATTCGCTTCCAGACCAAACCCTTTGAACGTAAGTTAACTATTTGCTTCCAGACCAAACCCTTTGAGCGTAAGTTAACCATCAGCCTTCAGACCCTTTGAACGTAAGTTAACTATTCGCTTCCAGACCAAACCCTTTGAACGTAAGTTAACTATTTGCTTCCAGACCAAACCCTTTGAACGTAAGTTAACCATCAGCCTTCAGACCCTTTGAACGTAAGTTAACCATTCGCTTCCAGACCAAACCCTTTGAACGTAAGTTATCTATTCGCTTCCAGACCAAACCCTTTGAACGTAAGTTAACTATTTGCTTCGTGACCAAACCCTTTTTTACTGTTCGTTTCAGTACTAAGCAATTTGGGCGTACAAGGAAGTCATTTAAGTCTATTATCCGCTTGGGCCAGTTGTCTTGGTCGACAGTATCTTCCACCTGATTTTGTTAACACTGATATGAGTTATTTCCTTTTGTACGGGACGAAGAAATCAATATTAATACAGGTTTTTATAAAAAAAACCAACTAAAATGATCGATTCGTTTGCACGTTTGAAAGGGCGTGTTGGTGAGAAATGCAAGTTAGAAAAATTAAAAATGGAATAAACATCCAATAAAACTATTTCTGGTGTCTGACCCCAATTTATCAGTGCAAGAAATTATTTGACAAGGGGTTTATTTATAATATTACGCTTCAGGTACAACGATGCGCATCAGTATCGAGCTGCAGGAGGTGAGTGTGTCCGTCAACAGCGTTATACTGAGGTGGGCCCCGCTGGAGGACAGTGTTCTGAGGGAGGTTGATACCGTTATAGTGAGGTACAGTCATAAGGGAGTTTCCGTGCTCGAGGACCCGGCCGAGTCGGTCAACACAATGCCGTTACTGCCCTCTTCTACTTCCGCCACAATCTCCCAGCTCACAGAGTCCACGGCCTATGTGGCGCATCTAGCCTTCTTCTTCAAGAACAACACCATGGCTAAGACGGGAAGCATTCACTTCGTTACAATGACTCAAGGTAAGATTATGTGGTTATATGGTCACCGTATATGTTATTGTATACATTCTAATAATCTGTATATTAATAAACGCAAGCGTGCCAAATTATTTGTTACAACTACATCTTATTGTTTGATGGTTCATCACAATATTAATATCTGATAGCCGGATGCACAAAAACTCCTCGAGATACCGAGATGGAGGACAATTTTTAAAAAACCCAACTCTTCCGTTACTCTAGTGCTCTGACTATTGACATGGGAACTTTCCAATCTTTGATATGTTTTCAAATCGTTACCAAGAGTGACATTAACATTTTCATTATTGACTTGTATAGCGCTTTGAGCATATGACCTCTGGATAAGGCACTTTATTACCCATATGGTTGAAAATAACCGAGTTAATATTATTGATATGAGCACATGTGCACATATCACGTTTGCAACCATTGTTTCATCGCGACTTCCCGTATTTTGTCGTCTGTAACTTGCCGTCGCAAGTGAATGCGGGCCGTAATCTGACTTTTTACGTGAATCAAATGGAATAAAATGGGTAATAAAGAAATTATTACACTCGAAAGTGTGCCATATGACTTTAACGAAACTCGTGCAAATTTATGTATAACCCTCGCTCTCGCTCGATAAATACAAAAATTCACACTCGTTTCGTAAAAGTCATATGGCACACCTCCTCGGGTAATAATCTCTATTTATTACTCGCCCGTGTAAGATACTGCAGTGTAATATTTATACGGCAACATTAAACGTCACAATGGGAGTAACGTCGTCACAGTGGTATCGGACTTGCGGGAATCATAGTTTCAGAGCCATGTCGGCTATTTCGCTGGATTATAGGTGGTTGAGTAATGAACAGAATACTAAACATCATTCTATTTAGTACCGTTTTTATTGTACTCGTGAATGATTTGGTATATCAAACTCGCTTTCGCTCTTTTTTAAAATACAAAATCATTAACTCGTTTAATAAGGTATTAAATAGAAGGTCGTTTAGTATCCTCTTTATATGAATACTCATTTATTTATTAATCGTTCTTATCGTTAGGATAAGTTCCAATATGTGTACAGTCAATGTAAGTACAAAATGTAGTCCAAACGATTCTCTACGTTGTATCAATTGTTTACGACTGAAGGATCACTATTTCAGTGAAATCTCGATGGTAGATGCCTCTCCGGTGCTTGGTAATGACGGTTTAACCAGTGTATAAATCTCCCGACTTGATTTGCAAAGTAGTAGTTATTGGCAACGCAGGCAAGCTTACGGCTGACATGCTGGTTTGACAAAAGAGGTTGTCTTTCATCATTCTAGATTTTCCTGTTGGTATTTTCAGTACTCAATATTTTACATCTAGTAAATGTACCTGGTATTGGTTTCCTCTGAAGAAACTCTTGTGTTATGTACAGATGGTAGCTCCGACACACTCGTGGTGGCGCTTCTCGTCTCGATAACAGTCGTCGTCTGCGCAGTCGCAGTAGTCCTCATCACGTGCTGCCTGTGGAAACGGAACAAGCAACAAGAGGCCAGACAAACAGCTTTTGAGAACAAAACATTTGTAAGTGATGAACATTAGCTGTCCATTTAATGCGTTATCGTGTTTTCTGATGTTGCACGGAGGGATCGTATATAGAACATTAATCATTCATGACCATTATTCAGGTTGTCACAGGTCAGACTCCAAGCTTTATTGTGTTGTGTAATGAGGAACGATAATATATACCAACAAGTCATGCACCACACATACGTTACCCAAGTCGTAACATCCTATATAGCCTCCCATACATCACGACTCTATGATGGTGCGATCGTAAGTAAAAGCTGAATTTGATTCATAGTGAGCACGCGGTCCTTCCCTTAAATATGCGTCAGGTAGCCAGAGGATTCGCATCAGTGAACACCTTACAAGGAGGTGTTTTGAAGGGAACAAACTATTCCCGCTAGATTTCAAATTTCCTAAAAGTGTTACATAAAGGTCAAATGTTATTTAAATAGGATACATCTGAAGACTTGGCTTTATAGTCATATATACGTATATAGGCCTAACATATATTCATATATAACTATGTTCGATTCTGTGATGCATTAATTTTGATTTGAACCTCCAAGCATGTATGGTAATATGTAATTCAGGTCCGGTAAATATTTATGGATTCAGTATCACAATAACTAAAACAAGTATTTATATTATGTTTTCAGTTACACATTGAGAACGATGGTCGCATATTGAGTGTACGACCCTAGACTTCTCACACGGTTGTGCTTATTTATTTGTCCTGCCTGCAATACACCTCATACAGTGTTCAAGATACAACTCCATTGAGGGAGACGCTCCCAAACACTAGCCCCAGTTATCAAACGAAGCTTGATTCCTGCCTTTCAAAGGACACCAAGGCGGACTTCTTAAAGGGAGATAATTTTAAAATCGCAAAGGGAGATAAATCCCACTGGGTGACAGTTCAGTATCAAGCTGGTCCTGGCAGATCGACTATCGAGATGAAGAAGGATCGATACGCAGAGATGTAAAACGCTGTGAGGAGTTTGGTTCAGTTATTTGTTACCCTCAGAGACGAACCAAACCGTCTGTTGTTAGTGAATGATGTGCAGAGAGGCCGTCCATTTAAAAGTGAACGAAGAGACGTGACATTGGTTCACAGTGTTCAATACATTAAACTGTACATTGATTGTTGTACAGAAAAGTGTTTAAATATTTACATTTCAATGGTTTCGTCATATTTATGTGTCAGTTTTGTCATTCGTGAGAATGTGTGGGTGAAGATATCTATCAATTCATGCATGTATATCATATGTTAAACTGCCGATACGCGCATACTTCCATCGTGATCATGAATCAGGCAGTGTGTCTCACATGGGACAAACCTTAGAAAATACAGAAATTCAAGTTGGCAGTCTGAGTTGATACAGAAGCACTTTGTGGGTCATATTTTGAGTTGAGTTGCTTGAGAATGCGACAAAACGTTTGATGTGCGAGAAGCCTTGTTATTTCAACTGTTGATGCGTGTTTTGATCAAACCTTTATTACGTTATGGATACTCCGGCAATATATGTTTTATAATTGTTTAGTTGAAAAATAAGCGCAAAATACATAGTTTGTTCACACTTCTCGTTATATTCGAAAACAAAATTGCGATACCTCATAGAAAAGGCCCTAGCTTTACTTGAATCTTCCTATTTTTCATTGAAATATTGACATTGTTAATATTGTAATTGTTCATGTTGTATGTTGCATGTGGTCGTATATATCTCATGTCAGGTTCTAGGTTTGAAGGAAAGTCAAGTGTTTAGACACTTGTCACCACGTCAGTATTTATTTCCAGTCTTTAAAACGTGATTGTGTAATAGTTGTGTTTTTTAAAAAGGAAGGTAAGTCATTGATTTTTGGTGATTTTTAAAGCGACTAAAAGGTAAAATTTTGTATGTCAGATTTAACCCCTGTGGTGTGCCTGACAGCCTCGTTTTGGGTCTTAGCTTTGGTTTTGTTGGAATGTTCGACTGTGCATGACTATCCGTGTTAATCTCATCTATATGTGCCATAAATGTTTACAACTTGCATAATAAAATCTATTTTATATATTTTACGAATTGTCAATAGTCTTTTCTTGTTTTCCTCTCAAGTTCATTCTGTTTGTAACAAGATGATGCAAAAGTCGCGATTTTGTTTTCACAACGGTGGGTATGTTAATTACGTAAACTTAATCTTTAAGGAGGTTCCTTACAAATTTGAAAAATCACAAGAACTAATATTTAACTTTATATATGAAAAAACATGCATGCGTATGCCAGAAGAAGACGCAATTATCTATTAATCTCAAGAATTACAGGAAAAAAACCCTATTTGATAGATTTATTATCCACCAACGACATTAACATCAAAGCTAACCGTAACTAATTAAATAAATAATTAAAATTTAAAAACCCAAAGATATGGTGACTTTACAATTCAAAGAGACGCTTGACTGAGTACAACATAAATTACTGTTTTCACTTGAAATAAGATTATAAAGCATAACATGTTTTTTGTTAAATGTTAAATCATAAAACACAATTATAATACAATGATGTAATTATCGTATTCCTATACGTAACAAGAACGTTAGTTGGATTTCTAACGTGCATACATGATATTGTTATTGAACATGGACAGGGAGGCTACACGGCTGTACATCATCTGAACATGAGAATCTGAAATTGGACAGTCACATTATGGTAAGGAACCTCCTTAACGGTTCCACTACGTTTATACCGACACAGATGTCAGAGCAACTCCCCGCAAGACAACTCGCGTCAGTCTCTATCACTGGCTGCTTTAAGACTTGCTGCATATCGTCAACTCTTCTGTGCCAGCGTAGCAATGTGTTGCACCTGGACTTGGTAGTGTGATAAGAAATATCTAGACAAGTTTTGTAGGGGTTTGATAAAGTGTGTACCCGCACTACAGCAAAGTATCTCTCCAACGGAGTAGAACCATTCGCTCTGTAGGTCATTACGGTTTGTTTGGTTTCAGATTTAAAGATTTAAATGTAAAGGAAATCAGTCAACTGGTTCTCCAAATATTTCACCTTCTTGTCTTGACCTTGAAACGAACGATCATACCTACAAATAAAAAAATACCAAAATGACATGGTACTACGTAACGTATATGTGACACAAACCCATCACAACATGACACTACACCTTATGTATATGTGACATAAACCCATCACAACATGACACTACACCTTATGTATATGTGACACAACCCCATCACAACATGACACTACACCTTATGTATATGTGACATAAACCCATCACAACATGACACTACACCTTATGTATATGTGACACAACCCCATCACAACATGACACTACACCTTTTGTATATGTGACATAAACCCATCACAACATGACATTATACCTTTTGTATATGTGACATAAAAAAAACGCATGACTGTCCCTACATCAAACACACCCGTCTTGATCTTAAAAATACATTTTACTATGAAACTGATTCATATTTCTTAAATACGACCCGGAACACATTTTGAATAAACGACATTGTCCGAGCCCTCCGCCGAATCCACCTGAATCAAGCAAAAAGTGAGATGGTAAGTAAGAATCTAAGATATGTAAATAATTCCGACAATATTATTACCACAAGAGGTTAATTGACAAGTAATTTCGATGGGATGGAATCGATCAATGATTAACCGTTTTGTGACCAAACAATCGAATAGGGTACGAAGATGTTGACACTTTTACACTTTTTATACTTCAACAGAAAAGGGATGGAATTTTGCATACACTGCTTCACAAATTCAAAAAACATAAGTCTGAGATTAAAACTTGTAGCATGAGATGGAAGAGCTTCAACAATAACTATATCACCGGGAGAATAACCAGGCTTTTATATTTCGCCGTTAGAGATGTTTTAAATGAGTTTGAAACTGAATCCATAAGTGTCGGTAAAGATTGGATTCTTTTCGTCAATCCTTTTAATGAACTATAGCATTACAAAATATATAACCAGAAGCTAGAAATGTTGTTTTAGAAAATATAGTGTAAAACAACATGAAAGATGTGAGGAAAAATATGAATTCGAAAATAAATAAAAAAATCACTTGGTGAAAGAAACTCGAAGACAACAGGCAAGATAAGACCTGCTCTAGAATCCGAAGATACTTCAGATGTAATTGTAGAAAGTTCAGTATTGCCCGGAAACTATAAGATCACACAGTTACATTTGTAGTTCATTAACCGTCTCCATTGTTAACATTAAGGAAAGGGGGAAGGATACTGGACATTCAATACTTCGCTTCTTTACAGCACAGACTGTGACTCGCGTGTGACACATATATATATATATATATAAGAAGAATAAAAAGAAGCATATACTTTGTAAAGTATCATAACAAAATATATTGATGACCTCAACTTAGAGATGGGGCAAATGTACCAGTCACGATCTCATTTCAACACATCAACACTAGAGAAAAGTCAAATTTGGATTGTCTGGGTTTCTTCCCACCAAACTATTGACGTGTGTACCTATATGTTCAGTAATGTTTATCACTAGTGCATTAAAATATATTGAGTCTCTTGCAGATATATTGGTGTGAGTTGCACTATTTACATACCTTGTATATTCCTTGTGTTACTTCTATGAGGTGCAGGTAGTATCGTCCCTGGTGTTCATTGTTCTTTACCTCCCAAATGTAAATGAGTGACAACCTAAATTAGCAAGTATGCCTAGTAAACGAATCAATGATCTGATTTTAGTAAACGAATCAATGATCTGATTTTAATGGGATTGGAGAAGACGTCCGCCATGCGCATGTTTGATAAAGTGAGCATCAAATGTGCAAACTTTGATCCCCTACGTGCAAATTACCTACCTCACAACTTTCGGCTTGTGTGTTTGAAGTCGAAAATGTGAAGAACTCTTGGACAACGGATGACGGGACACGGATGACAGACGCCGGACGGTAATACATGTCAAAATGCCAGTAGGCCTGATAAAAAATCCAAGCATGGTGACCTGAACATTATTCAACACATATATATATATATATATATATATATATATATATATATATATATATATATATATATATATTCAAAAGTTAAAAAACACACAACACCAATAGACTCCTACTAGTTTCATTGTAATCTTCAGGGAGTACAAAACAGTTGTGACGTTAGATTGTCATAATAGTGATGACGTAACACAGGTATGACGTCACAGTCATTAAGCAAGCGATAGAATCAAACACATTTATACATGAATATATAATTATGCATTCAAATTGGGTTTAAGCATTCTAATAAAGTAATCTTCTTTCAACTTTCTGGCCAGTCTGTCATTTGTTTCCATTTTGTAAAATGGAAATATTTGAAATTTGATATCTTTGCCTTTAGCACAATTGTCAATGTGCGCACTAAGGAGAATACATCGTGTTTCAGGGTATTTAATCTGCTGCTTGTGTACTCGAACTCTGTCTCTGAGACACTCAGTCTGTCCAATGTATTCCCCTGAACACCCTTGACAAATAATAACATATATTACATTTCTTGCCGCACAGTTAATATTGAAGCGCACATAAAATCGTTCCTTTTTGTTGTTAAATTTTATGCTGGAGCTCTCCAAAAGATGATGGCATGTCCCACAATTCCCTCTGTTACATTTATAAACTTTGAATTCTGGGGATTCACTATTTACTGTAAATCTAGCCCTTGTTAATAGTTTTTTCAAATTTTTGCTTTGACGTTTACTTTTGATAAAGTTAATATTATCAGCAACATTACGCATTTTCTCATCACATGTTAGAAGGGGTATATTATTTCTTATACCTTTGAATAGATCAGGATTTAGAGGGTTGTGGGTGGATACAAACGCAATGTCCATAATATTAGTTTCTTCTTGCTTCTTCACATGGAGAAGTTCATTTCTGTCTATAGATTTAGCTTTATTTATTCCATCTTCAATTAGGAGTGTAGGATATCCTCTTCTCTTCAGCAATATTTTAAGTTCTTGTAGTCTGCAGTTCCGTGTATCCATATTTGAGCAGATCATGCAGATGCGTCTGGAAAGATTGTATGGGATACTCCTTTTAGTATGAGATGGGTGACATGACGAGAAGTCCAGATATTGTTTCGTATCTGTCGGTTTGTAATATATGTCCGTTTCCAAACGACCCTCTCTTATTTTCACAAAAGTGTCCAAGAAAGGAAGTTCACTGTCACTTGTTTCCATTGTAAAAACAATATTTTCATTCATACTGTTTAAAGTTTTGTAGAATACATCAAGACTTTCATGCGTAAATGGCCATAAAATAAAACAGTCGTCTAAATATCTACGCCAGTTTTCAATAAAGTAATTACATATTTCACTTCCCAGATTTGTTTCTAATTTGTCAACTAAATTGTTTTCAATATATCCTAGTACTAAAGTAGCATATGTGGGTGCCATTTTTGTTCCCATGGCGGTGCCTTTAATTTGCTTGTAGTACTTATCATTGAAGAAGAAAACATTGTTACTCAAAATAAATTGGACACTTTGAAGTATAAAAGATTTACTGAATCTATCAGGTAAAATCTCTGGGTATGTATCAAGCCAGTATTCTATAGCCTCAAGTCCTAACTTGTGTGGAATATTAGAGTATAAGCTCTTGACATCAAATGTTACTATTTTGGTATTATCTGGAATATTTTCTGGTAGGAAGCTAAGGAAGTCCATGGTATCTCTAGTGTAACTCTTTACTTTGTTAAGATATGGTTTTAAAAGTATATCAATGAAATTGCTCAAACGATGTGTTCCACAGCTTGGACCGGCGATTATCGGTCTTAAGGTTAGATCTTTTGGGTGTTCACAAACAATGCAATTTCCCGAAATAATTTTGCATTGCTGTGTAATACTTTTACATTTATGAATTTTGGGTAAGCCATAAAAATTACTTTCTTTACAAGGGAAGTTGGTAAGATAGTCTAATTCCTTATCAGTAAGTTCATCAGTATAATGTTTAAGGAACTTATTCAATTTTGGAAGTAAGGAAGTTTGTTCTGTTTCCTCATAGCCTTCTTTATCATTTAACATTTCTAAAGATATATCCACATACTTTTGTACATCCATTAAAACAATTGCGCCGCCTTTGTCTGCTTCCTTGATAATGATATTTTTATCGGAAGCAAGATTTGTAATGGCATTGCGTTCTGCTACAGAAATGTTGGCTTTATGTATATTTACTGGATTTTTATTAGGAATATGAGAAATAGTATTAATATATTTATCAAGATTGACATTCCTTCCTTTACTAGGGATCCAGTTACTCTTATTCTTAACAATAGAAGTATCCTGAACACTTTCCTGATCAAAGAAATATTCTGCATTACGTAAATGGCGACAGAATTCACTTATGTCTTTCCTTAATTCTTCAGTGTTTGTTCTATTTGGCGAGGGTGTAAATTTTAAACCTCTGCTTAGAACTTGAATTTCTGTGGGCGTTAGGTCCCGACTTGAGAGGTTTACTATGTTCACATCCTCTTCATGGTTGGATAATTTCTTATCCCCCTCCGGGTCGAACTCCTTCCCGGTTCTAAAAAATGGTTGTTTTGACACGATCCGTTTTCGACACGTTTTGGGTTATTAGTTTTGTCATGCATTTGTCCCCTGTACTGTCGTGTCTCACTGTCTGTATTCTGTCTGTCACCAGAGCGCCGAGTGTTGTTCTGCGTCCTCACTCTTGTCCACTCCTTGTTTTCTTTCTCTTCTTGAACAATCCTCCCGTTCTTTGTTCTGCTGCCGATGTATGTAGTTCGTCTGTTCACAGTATCCCGGGGTTGATTTTGGTTGTTCTGTCTTGGCACCGCATTTCTATTGGACTTGGTGGCTTTTTTCTTCAACCATGGATTGTCATCAATCATGTTTTTATTAAAGTCCGTTGCGTATTGTTGTAGCCAGGTGAGAGATTTTGACCAGCGTTGGTGGGACTTTTCCTCTTCTCTTAAACACAAAAGGTCCCACTTTTTAAGAAGAATGTCCCTAGTTTTGCCTCGGGAGATTCGACAAATTTCATCTTTCATTGATTTGTCACATTCTTCGAACTTTTGTTCATGTGATTGTGCTCTCATTTTCATAAGTTCCACCTCTATTTGCATGTCTTGAAAGGCTCTTAGCTCTCTCTTCCTACGCTGTTCTGCTGGTTCGCCAGGTATCACAGGTATTTGGAATTTCTGTGGGATGATCTTATCTTCTGATTCAATCCATGAAATTAACACATCCGCATAACCATTGTTCCTGAGAGCTTGCCAGAAGATTTTTCTGCGTTTAAGCAAAGTTTCATTCCATTTCATTCCATATATATATATATAATTCTTAACCTTTAAGATTAATGAAAACGCTCAAAGCTTACATAACGATGTTTTATACAAAATAAACAACTCATATTTACAAGCTAATTCCATCGTAATTTGGATCGTTAATTAGAAAGAAAATATAACACTGAAACACTGGGGCTACAATTGCCGCTGTCGATGAACAATGGTTGTTGACGTCATGAAGAGAGTGTGGTGTTTATGATATCAGCACCACTCTGATAAGCAGAGTGAGGTGTTCCATCTGTTACTGCACGTGTTCACACCACTATCCAGCTATTATATAAGGTGTGATAAACCATATTGACAGGATGCTTCACAATGCGCTATGGATGGTACATCCGCTTGTGAACGTGTAACATTAACATTGATGTTTGCGTGAGGGATCCGGTTATCAGCTGCCGATGATAATCATGTACATCAAATCTACGATGAAGCAAATCAGTGTGGCCAACATGGTGTATCAAGCAAGTGACAACCACATTGCATATTTGTCAAAACGTCGCCTACCAAGAATAAATAAGTTGAATATAAGTAATGGTCCGAAGTTTGTGGCGCAAAAAAAATATTTTTACAAACAAATTTCATTATTTAAATCCCTTACGTAAGTTCTTTGGAAATGTTTAGGTTAAAAAATTTTTTTTTCAATTTTCGAAAAAAAATTCGTGTGGAATTTTTCCAACGGAATTTTTCTTTCAATGGAAATATGTGGAAAAGGGTGGTAGAATTAATCATTGAAGGCAGTTTTGCTTATAATTAATTTATGAAATATTAATATTTCTATTTTATTGATTTTGGTGACGTTGGTGATTTTGATAATATATATTGAGTTAGGTGAAATGTTGATTTTGAAAAATATAATGTTTTTGAAATGTTGACTTTGGAAATATTTATTGACTTTGATGGAAGTTTTACTTTGATAAAATATTGACTTTGGTGACATGTTGACTTTTAAAACATATTTTGAGTTATGTGAATTGTTGACTTATAAAATAGTCACTCTAGTGAAATGTTGACTCTTGAAATATTTATTGACTTTTGTTAAAGTTTAACTTTAATAAGAATGATGACTCTGGTGAAATGTTGACTTTTGAAATATTTATTGAAATTTGTGAAAGTTTACTTTAAATAAAATGTTGACTTGTTGTGACATGTTGACTTTGAAAAAGTTATTTTGAATTTAGTAAAATGTTGAGTTTGATCACGTATTGACTTTTGTGAAATGTTTACTTTGGAAATATTTATTGACTTTTGTGAAAGTTTAACTTCAATAAAATGTTGACTTTGGTGACATGTTGACTTTTAAAAAATATTTGAGTTAAGTGAATTGTTTGCTTATAAGTGAATTGTAAGTGTTATCGGTGCAATGCACCAGTCACCAAGACTGATTATTTATACACAACTGATTGCAGGTTGCAGATATATGAAGATAGAACAATTTCAATTTAATCAATCAACTGCAGTTTAAGTGATATATCAGAATTGTATATTGACTATCAGGATACCCTACTGTTTAACACGCGTCCCTCTCGGTATTATGTAACATGTGTATTCGGTCAACTAACCCATCACAGAACTATTAACTCATTAAGGCCGACAGGTACTTAACTACCGGTTCAACGCCTCTAACCCAGCACCTTGGTGTGACGAGAACGCCAATATAGTCTGACTTGGATAGAGTGACAACATGAGCACTTAGATGTTTCCGATATGTGTGCATTGCACTGCAAATTCATCTGCGATCAGATGACATTCTTGACCATAAACTAATAGCGCTTGGTAAAGTTATTGAAAATATGTAGGTGGGACAATTGTAAATTATGTAACTTTAAGATATCAGATAATTAATTTCTGTTGTTGTGGTTTTGTCGTCAGATTTTACAGGTCAACAGTTATAATATACATAATACTATCCATGTGGAATTGTGGACTTTTAAGAGATTGACTTTGGTGACTGGAAACTATTTATTGACTTAAGTATAGCCTTATAGAACATAGGTAAAATGTTTCTAAATCCCTATGTGTGACGTCTTGACTTTTCTGAAAGGTTTAACACTTTCAATTTGACATCAGAGGCTGATTGTTTCAAATATGTCCAAACCCATGGAAATAACAACTAGGCTGATGGTGGTGCATTCTATGTCAGACCCAAAATTGTCATAGCTTCGACAGTTATTAACTAGTGATAGACCTCTCATGTGTATCATATGTATACTGAAATATTGAACAAACATCACATTTCATTCGATATAAACATATTCCAAGAAAAAAACATGGAGTGATTGTGACAAATGAAGTAAAAAAATAATTTAATGCGATAATACAATGATTTATAACGGTCTTCAAGTTTGCTATACAATAACAAATCCTAATGTTTACGTAACTTTGTTTTAACTAAGATGAAATTGGATGCATATTTAAAAACACACTTTTGAATTTTAAACATCGTTTTTCTTATGTACATTTCCATATATATATGAATGTGAAACATGAAATTTCCTTGATAAGTTCTTTAAATCTTTTTGCTCACACTAACAATCATGACAATTGTGTCTGTTTTTAATCTGGGCCGTTCCATTGCATAGTAAGAGGTAACAAGCTAGGGATTAGGAGTGCGGTGGACCGTTAACTTGTTTTGATAACCTGTAGGGGATATGCTGTGTAGGAGTTATGGGAGACTACCCTGTGCCCTACATAATGTGCATTGAGCAGAGCACGTCACCCTTCAGTGGCCATGGGCCCACGCGTGTTGATGTTAATTAAGTAGTTACCATGTAACGACCCTCACTTTCTTGTGTATCTCCTAGGGGTGGCCAACATTTCCACACGTTCAAATGTTCTTATAGATCTAGTATTATACAAGTACAAGTCTTATATAACATGTGATATCAGAAAGGCACTAATGAAACTTCAATTATCATGTATTGTAACAGATTGTGAATTGTAAGCACTCAGTCGATTAACGTATAGATGTATATACAGAATCATATATAATTATCGTATTTTGTTTCTGTATAAATCAACATAGAAAACACATACACACATATTCACTAGCTCCACATTTAAGGTTGTGATGCATGATGTCATTAAAACCGCTGCCGTTGAAATCTGTCAATTTAAACATAAAACACAGAAATATTGATATGATAAATAGATTATCTGTCATTTCTTGATAAATACCATGTTTACCTCATCTCGTGAGGTAGAAGATAGTCCAATCAATCTATTGTCAATATAGTTTTAATTTGACAAAATTGCAAAAGAAATTATAACAAGTGTTTCATACTGAGCAAAATGTTTACTATCACAGAAAAAAATTCGAAAACAATCGGAATGGGGGAACATTTTCAAAAACCGTTGTCATGACTACACCTCTTTGACCATTGACGGGCGGCCATATTGGATATGACGCAATTTCTATTTTTCAAACAACTCTTTGCAATACGTCATTTCTGGTATTTTAAGGGTCAAGAAATTGATTTATGACATTGATTTTATTAATTGACCTCGTTTTGACCTTCATATCAAATTTTCCCCTCATTTGAGGCCCTGAAACAACATACTAAGTCAACAAAAGCTGCTTTGCAGTTTCCAGGCGTAACTAGATAAGCAGATCAGATTTGCAATACAGGTGAATTTAGGTCCTAAGATTCATCTTCAACTGGAACGACTGGAAGAATATTTGAACAATTTACACCTTTACATTCGGACCATGCAGCGGAACAGTCAAGTCCTAGCTTACTGCATGTGCACCTTTTGGAATCACAGTCGGTTTTGCATTTGCAGCGAATAACCTTAAGAAGGTTGGATGGAGCTGGTGGTAAGTCAGTTAGTTTTGGCTGTAGGGTATCGCCATCCTTTTTCCACCCCCAATCCCCTGGGTCAACACTGACTCCATTATCCATCCACTGTTGCGTTTGCTGATGCTGTAGGTGGTAGAGCTTGGACCTGAACAGAACTTTTACTAGTTGCCACCTCTCACGAAAACGCCTGAAACGTAGTGAGTTCAGACTCTCCCCGGGTGTACCCCCATACAGAGATACAACGCTTTTCACACCAGCAATAGTCACATCCTGTGCCATATGTGAACACCTGAGCTTGTTCCTTGAAGTGAGAATCAGTTTGCATATTCTTAAGAGCTAAACACTTACCCACACCAAACAGCCTCGAGGTGGTATCGCATCCCGCGACAACATGGACAAATGGTAGGGCAGCACACACATCCTCACCCAGAGAAGATCGAAGCATCTTGATGTCCAATGTTTTCATTTTCTTGACTGCCTGCTTGGCTTCTGAGACAAGGTAAATTGCTTTTGAGCATGACAGTATAAGGTGACAAAGAAGCACAAACAGGTCGGTATCTTCCCCGATGACAGTTGTGGGTTTTATAAGGGAACACTGAACAGCAGTCTTGGCTATCTAGAGATCAGCATCGCCCTCTGCGTGAACAACTGAACAATCATTCTCTGAAAGTTTCTGTCCAAGCATGTTGATGAACGTCTGTTTATTGGATTTATTTGAGAGGAAATGTTCTTTCTTTGATACCACAGGAGAACTTGCAATGAAGTTGACTTCGGGACCAACACTGGAACCATATCTACGTAAGTGTGTGGAATCCTTCGCAGATGGCCCTGTCATATAACCATCAAAGACAATGTATGGTGTTCCATATTTCCGTTTGACATACTCGGTATACATGTCCATTGGCGAGCTAAAGGTGGATCCTCTTGGCAAAAAGCACAATGCTCGTACTTGAATATGTCCCGAGGAGGTCTATCAGTTTGGCTGTCCTGAACTTCTTCAAATTGGACTTTATGTTTTCAAGTTTTTCTGCCACACTGTCAATATATTCTTCAGTGTCTATATCCTTGTCCAATACATCAGTTTCCAACATCTTGTCATACAAGTCAAGGGCAGCAGATAAATCACTGTCCAGGTGACCATTGTCCCTAAGTTGCTGTGACCAACACACCCTAGAAATCCACCAAGTTTCAGGATGACTGATCGAATGTCACTGTCTGTTGTCACACTGGCACATTTCAAATAAGCCTTCCACCAGAGAGGTTGGTCAAAGGTAAGGATTGGTTGGACACTATGTCTTTTTGCTTCATCACACACGTACCTCAGGGTGGAGTACACACAGTTAACATCGCTATCGTCCATGTCTATCATCGGAAGAAAGACAGCGGAAGCTTTTCCTTAATGGCTACCGCTATGGACTGCTTGCATAAAACCCGACCACCCGATTATTGGAGTTCGTAGAGGCCAGGAAATGTTCCATAGGACTTCCATGATGGATCCACACATTCATCCAAACTCAGAGCCTCATACACAAGAGTCGCAATGCGGTTTTGTGGGTTTTGGAAGAACTTGATGTCAATGCGTCCAATTGATGTATCTTCAAACTTAGATGAGCATCTTGGAATAGGATGTTGATGACTAGTTCCTGGTGTAATAGCAGCTATTATCCCATGCCATGAAAGTTGTTGTACCCACCCATGAATTGTGGTCGGCATTATCGGCGACGAACTGCATGAAGTGTTCTGATGTAAATCCTGGTATCTGTGTTCCTTGATTTGCAACTGCTGATGTTTCATAACGTTTGACTTCACTGTATGATGAGCAAAATCCATGTGAGTTCAGGGAATCTAATAGGAACTTTGACCCGAACATATGGTGCATTTGTGTTGCTAGTCCAATTTGTAATGGTGCGATAATGACTCTTGGGCGTGCAGCCTGGACAATCGCCTGGCCAATTGGTGCTACTTTCACATCAGACTTCTTCTCAGAGAATATGCGCCAAAGGAGGTGACGCAGTGAATCAGGGATGAAATCAAGGTTTTCATATAAAGACGACGTTGCTTTTGGTGTTTGATACTCAGTCGTGTTGTACGCGATGCATTTGACATCTGACTTGATAATATCTGCAGCTGTTTGAATAAGTCGAAGTGTCTCTGCCTCAGTATCTTGTAGTTTTAGAGATTCATGAAACACAGTTGTTAAATCTCCTTAAGAGTAATATATTTTCAAATGCGCCGTCGCTGCATGCGAAAGTATAAACTTGTACCTCACTCGAAGAGATAATCATGGTATAAGTCAAGAAAATCAGTTAGACAAGAAAGACATATATCCTCTATATATTTATATTTATATCTGCTTTACTGCGCTGTATATCATGAGGTCATGGATAGACGCGTATAATATTTGTTCTCAGTGAACGACCACATTTGCTATTCGTTTGATTTATGTAAACCATTAACAATTAACAGTAAAAAACATTGATTAAACATCGTATTTATCGTAAAATATATCTTGCCGTCACAAATCGAACATAAGCCATTTTAGTTTGTTGTACATTTAAATATATTCTGCATGTCAGGTGCATAAATGAATATTCAAAATAAGGTACACCTATTGTAGAACTTAAGAATCGATAGAATACTTGATTATCATATTCTATAAACATGAAGACACAATACGGAAATGGGAGAGTTATGAGATATGGATTTTGATGTCTCGGTATTGTATGATAAATGTATTGTATGATAACTTGATAAGATTCGTGCTTTCAAATCATTTGCAATACAATATGAATACGAAATACAAACGTGTAGCATGCAATGTTTATGTAACTGCGTGAAAATTTAGTTCCCTTCCAACACCCGTACACAATATTTGGAACATAATATATATTGTTAACCGTTAAATTTAATAAACAAAGTCATGACATATGCCTGTCTATAATAATTTGTCTTGTAGCAAACGTATTAAACTATTTCCGTGCTGTAGTAACACTTATATTTGTCAATATTGTCAACTTTAAAATAAAAAAGAAACACATGTAAATTATTCATTAAGCTCTCAAACAAAATTTGAAATGAACCAATATGTATACAGTACACATTGTAGTAACTAATTGCCACCACTAGGAGCCAAGTCGCGCTCTTAACGATTAAATAGCATATGCAAGCCTGGATATACTGGGATATGTGTGTATTGCAAGGGGGCAGTCTGTGTGGGTATTACCGTAAACCACCAATTTAAAAATACGTACGGATGTGTATTGTCGACAATACTGTTATTTCAATCTCAGTTCTTTGACACGTCTTTAGTTGACTCGGAGATACACACAAGTGGTCACTGGGATGTTAAGGAGATACGGTTCACTGACTTGATGGATAAACGAATTTTCTGAGATTAAGAAAAAGTGGTATATTCATTTTGGATTTCATTTGAATGCAAACCGGAGAGTATATTGTGGAAACCTCTATTTAAAGAATTACTCCATTTAGGGGAAGGACACTTGTGTGAAAAGCCTATTCATCAATAATACCCGTCAAACTCGTAAGATGTCTTGGTTAAACAATGTATCGTATTGAGAGAGCGGCCGAAATTGTAAACAAATCAAATGATTAAGAAAATGTTTAATGTAGACTTTGCATGCACACCTTCACTCCTGTCAACAATCTAACAGTGAGTGGGTCATCCCAATTGAGATCTAAATTGGAGACTAATTTCAAGAGTTCGAATTAATTAAAGTGTGTAGAGTACTTGCGAATTTGACAACGCAACAAATAAAGACATTCTGAATTCATAAATGTCCGCTGATTATTGATACAAAACGAATGATAAACATATTAGATCAGATATCATTATATTTGTGAAGTAATCACCTTGTTCAAACGAGACAAAGCAGTATGTTGACGCTAGGGACAACTGAGCACTGCCATAAATACATGTACGTATATACGTATGTATATGTTGTGCTATTCGATGATTAAAACTGCTCGAAATCGAATCAAACAAGTGAGGTAATTAATTTGAATGGACTTGTGCCTTTTTGTTCAGTCATCAACGTAATAAAGGCTTTTTAATGTATAAATATATAAATAAATATATAGATATTTCAAAGTCAACATGTCACCAAAGTTAATCATTAAAGATAAATTTTCACCAAAGTCAACCAATTTATCGAAAGTCAACAGGTCATCAAACTCGAGATATCTTTTCAAAGTCAACAAGTCACCAAAGTCAATATTTTATTAAAGTCAACATTTCAAACTTCACCAAATTCAATAAAATAGAAATATTAATATCTAGCTATCGGAAACATCTAAGTGCTCATGTTGTCACTCTATCGAAGTCGGACTATATTGGCGTTCTCGTCACACACCAAGCTGCAAGGTGCTGGGTCAGAGGCGTTGAACCGGTAGTTAATTACCTGTCGGCCTTAATGAGTTAAGACTTCTGTGATGGGTTAGTTGACCAATTACACATGTTACGTAATACCAAGGTACATACAAGATGTTCTGATAGAAAATACACAGGTCTGATATATCATATATCTGAAAGCTGCAATCAGTTGTGTATAAATCATCAGTCTTGGTGACTGGTGTGTTGTGGGCAATAGCGTAGTCAAATGATCTAACACTTACTGTCTGGAAGGCGCTCCTTGAGCCAGACATTTGTGTTTTCAAAATGTCATTTAATTCAAACTTCAACAACGCCAATAAATAGTTCAAAGTCAACATGTCACGAAAGTCAATCTTTTCAAAGTCAACAATTCACTAAACTCAAAATATATTCTCAAAATCAAAGTGTCAAAAAAGTTAACATATCATTAAAGATAAACTTTCACCGAAGTCAACCAATATTTCCAAAGTCAACATGTCATCAAACTCGAGACATCTTTTCACTTACTGTCTGAAATACGCACCTTCAGATAGACATAAGTGTTCAATTAAAAAAAGTTACTAGATATAAACTTCAACAACGCCAATGCAAGATATTTTGAAGAGTCAACATAACAATGGTATCATCTTCTTTCCGGTACCAGCATGACGGTTTGATTAGGGCTGTCTGCAAGGGCATTGTCTTCCAAGTGAGTCATGTAGATATCAGTAATGATGGGCGCGATTCCATGGGTTTGTTGGAAAATCTTGTCGGACCAGGTGAAGTATGTAGAGCTGATACAGGAGTTGATAAGGCGGATGATGCTGTCTATAGTGAGGTGGGTGTCAAGGCTGTAATGGACATCTTGTAGTCTTTCTCTGATGACGGCGAGGGCTTCATCTCAGGGGACGTTCGTTAAATGGACAACTATGTCATCGCTGATAAGTCTGCCTGGATTGGGGCTTATCTTGAAGCAAACGTCGGCTGAGTCTGAGACGAAGGAGTTGGCTGATTTTCCTAGTGGGGCAAGGAGTGGGACGAGGTGCTGGGCGGTGTTGTAGTGGACGGTGTTTCTGGAACAAACTAGGAGACGGGCTTTGACTGGATCTTTGGGGCCTATTTCGTTGATGTCTCGTAGTTCCTTCAGTAGAGCTTATGTTCTCGATGGAGACCGTTGGTGGGAATTTTCTTCAGCTGCTTGTAGGTGGATGGGTTGTTGAGGATGTTGTCAGTCAAGGTGGTGAAGGCGTCGGTGTCCATGATAACAGTAGCTCTTTCTTTGTCTGCTGGGGCGATTGTAATTGCCGGATCAGTGTGCAGTTTTTTGAGAGTTGCCCCCTCTGCATTGGTCAGGTTTTCTTTAGCATTGTTGTTTTTCTTTTCTAATAAACTGAAGTACAAAAGAAAGAACACACCCACAGATTTTCATATTGTTTCATATTCATTTACAAAGTAGCATTTCTTTATCCTCTTTCCTAATGTTTCGAACGGAAACAATGAAATCATATCGTCAAAACGCATCCGAGGCATGCCAGTTCAGGTAAAAGTGATTTTTTCGAAAAGCACGTTTTTTTTCAATTTCTACATGACTTAGGCGCGCTAAGGGTATAAAAACCACCGAATTCTACCATTCACTACTAGTGTTCCGAAAAAAGCACGAGGAAATGCCACGTTTAACAGCAGCAGAGCGAGAAAGAGTCCTTGGAATGTCTGAAGTTGGAGTTTCAAACAGCCAAATTGCCAGAAGGTTTGGCTGCACCAGACAAACGGTCATTCGACTCCTTCAACGTCATAACCAGACTTGCCAGACATCGGACCGTCCTAGAAGTGGAAGACCGAGGGTGACGACCCCCGCTGAAGACCGTTATCTGCGCACATTGCATCTGCGGGACAGATTCGTCACCATGACGTCAACGGCATCGACGGCGTTAGGACACCACATCAGCAGAAACACTGTCATGAGACGTCTTCGAGCTGCCGGTATTCGGGCTTACCGACCGTTCCGCGGAATGACCCTGACTCGCGAACATCGCCTGGACCGTCTACGCTGGGCAAGGAGAGTGAGACGCTGCCAACGTCGTGATTGGGCAAAAGTGATCTTCAGTGACGAAAGTCGATTCAACCTCTTCACAGCAGACGGCAGAGTTAGGGTTTACAGGCGTAGAGGCGAGAGACAGGCTGCAGCGTGTGTCCAAGAAGTGGTACCCTATGGCGGTGGCAGCGTTATGGTCTGGGGCGGGATCTGTGGTGACCAGAAGACCGATTTGGTGACAATTCGCCAGACCCTTACAGCCCAGAGATATAGGGATCAAGTGTTGCAGCCTGTGGTTGTCCCCTTCATACAAAGGCAGCAGCAAGGGATGATTTACCAACACGATAACGCCAGACCACATACTGCCAGGATCACCATGGACTTCTTCAACCAACAAAACATCCAGGTTTTGCCTTGGCCATCACGCTCCCCTGATTTATCCCCAATCGAGCATCTTTGGGACCATATGGGAAGACAACCTAGACGTCGCCCACAGCAACCAGTCAACCTACAACAGCTGGAAAAGGCACTACATGAAGAGCGGCAACGCATCCCTAATGACGTCATTCGACGTCTTACTTTCTCAATGAGGAGACGTGTCTTTGCTTGCATTAACAGTAATGGGGGTCACACCCGATACTAACTCCTCATTTATGGACATCAGACCACAGAATGTTTCAGAAACAATGAGTGTAAATTTCAAAATATACCCCTAGTGGACACTAAGAGAAGTAGAGAAGTGATGTGTGAAGTGAGAAGTAAATACCTGTCCTTGCCATGTTTGAAAATGCTTTACTATTAATATTAAACCTTTGAAATGCTGGAAATTTTGTCCTGTTGTCTTTTATTAACAAATTACTTGGGTGTGTACTTTCTTTTGTACTTCAGTTTATGTTGACTATTTGGTGTCTCAAATAGTCTACTTTACCACCAGGGGCAAGTTAAACAATAAACTCACTCACTCACTCATGAATGAAATTGTGTTTATCTCTTAACGAGTTTATCCGGCAGAGTTTATATACCTCGTAAAAACTATTGCACCACCCATTTGAAAATTTGAAATTGAAACAAGAAAAGTAGTTTTGAAAATGTTGACATTACAAGTACATATCAAACATACCACATCATATGTGAACATAACAACACAAACACATATTGTTCCTAGCTGCACGTGCATGCATGCTTTGTCCAACAGATATTCATACATCTGGTGGCGGGCATGAGACGGCGTGTGGGAAATGTTACCCGAGTGCGAGGTGGTTACACCGGATATCAAGTTTACCAGCCAAGTTGGATCTTGATAGTATGTTAACATTTCTGTTATGTGAATTTTCTTGTGTTTTTGTTGTAAAGACCTCAGCAGCCATATTTATTCACCTTCCAAATGATCTTAGTGGACTTTCGTTTGCTGCAATCTAACCTTCAATTAGTGCTCATATTCGGCCTTGTGTTGTCAATTGTGTAACTGAACCTTCACATGAGGCCATCTAAACAGTTTAAAGTGCTTTCCACGGTACCAATTATTGTTTAAGGTTGAACATCTAGTTTTTCTTCCTGCACAAAAGTGGGTGCTGTGATATTTATGACGAGATGTTTATTACTGGACCAATGCATTAGACGGCACTGAAAGAAACTATCTGAAACATTTATGTTCAATTATCTCTTTATAAGGATCCTTTATTAATCAAATCAATTCAAGTTGTAAAACCGACACAGACACCAGTAATGGCAAACCATACTAAGTAAATATACCAATGAACACTGTAAAGATTTAATTATTTCTGTTAAACACCACACGTTTATTCAGATCTATAGTCAACTTTAGTCAAGAACAATGAAGTTAAAAATCTAAATCCTTTATAATGATGAAACCTTCCAGATGTACAATAGACAAGAGAAGTCATGTACACGAGCAGCAACGGAAGAGAAAAGACATGTAGAACTTCTGAAATGAGAACAAATCTATGAGAATGTAATTCATATTTGAAGATGGTTTCTGAATGCGGATAATCATTGATACTTCCTGTGATAGTACATTGTATTGTTCCCCTTGTCGTATACTTCAGTAACATAACATTAACACCACTCTACAACTGTATGGAAGCAAGGTGCCGATAAAGCAAAACTTAATCCTCATATCTACTATGTTGATAGTGCATGTCACGTGATCAGATATAGATCCGGGTATAGGTAGGTATATATATTGGAGAGTAGGTGCAGTGTAGACAGGTGTTCCCTCGGATCTGTAACCATGATAATACTCATCGTCTTCACCTTGTTCGGCATCCTACATACCGCAGGTGAGAACTGATCATGATTTGAAATTATCTCAGTTTGAAGTACATACGTCTTATTATATTTTACCAACTGATTTGCTAATAATATTTACTTATGCATATATTCACTATTGTTATTGCTATTACTACTAGTTATGAAACATGATAAACAGGAGGTATTATGTGATTTGATTCTTTGATTTGAAGAGCTTTTTGATATATTCGTAAAAAAAACAAGTAATTCTAAACTTAATATACACCTGTGCCTTGAGGGGAAGCTTCAATACTACATACACTATTAATCACTTAATATTTTTGTTATTTTCTTTTCCAAATTCTTACACTATGAATTATATTTCTATAGTCCTTTGTTTTGAGTTCACCTTATCTCACATGTTATCATTCCACAGGGAATGAATGTTATGGTTTGCCTAATCTTCCTTGCATTATTTATGTATAATATAAAACATCCATTACGCCTAATGTTCAGGGAGTCGTTGCACAAAACAACGTGAATGCTAAGGTTAACTCCAATGCCATCCTTTACATCGCACTAAAGTTGTCTTAGTGATTCAGCTTTGTACTTTGTGCAACGGCCTCCAGAGCAATAAAAACCAATAGCGCCTAATGTTCAGGGCAATAAAACCCATACACCACGTGGTGTGGTTATCAAGTCAATATTAGAGGTAAACTATTTCATATAACAAGGCGTGCTATGGTTATATTGAACAACCGTACCTCCGCTCTTCACATCCAGGTTGCGTTTGGCCAATGTGCTCTCGGTTCGATACCGAAAAAAAGCTCGGCTTCGCCTCACTTGTTTGCGGTATTTCGAAAAAACTTTTAACCACTCTGGTTTAGGGTACCTTAAGTCCCCAACACCTTGAAATTTTAAGTTTGAAATGAAAAATAACTTTGAAGCAACATATGTTTAATGACGATTGGTGTTTGAATGTCTACTTCACAATATTGAGAGTACATTTAAGGAATTGTACAGATTTCATCTGCGTGTCGACAGTCCGGTTTCCTTCTCGTCTCTGGAGTAGCTGAAATATATTGAAAAACAAACGGTAATCTGACTTTTTGGACTTAGGAATATCCTAATATAAACATGGAAACTCCAAAAATGAGCAAGCTAGCTCGAGTAAATTTATTTTTAATTTTGTTTTGTCGAATGTATTTCATCTGACTGGGATATATTTCAAAATAAAAATAAAAACAAACAAACTAAAAAAATGTATCTTTCCACAATTATACTTTAGATACAGCGAATGTATATGATTCAGAGAAATCTAAAACACTGGGCAGTATACGATACTAAATTACCTGTGGAAGTGGTAGAGTCACAGCCGTTACAATATCAGATTTCCGTTTCCCGCTCGTCACATGGGCGTCTTTATGATCGCAAGCCTGTTAATAAAACGATTGCGATAGCATTCATTGAATCCAAAATATTCACGAAAAATATTTGATAGTTTATTGGTAAAAAAATGAAAAGATTTTGGTCGAACTTCTTTTGGGTAACGATAACAGAATGAAACAATTAATCAGAAATGTATTGTATTGGGAGTATTATACTGAGCAAAGAAAGTTATGGACCATTTGATGTTTTTTTTAAATTAAATTTTTGACTTTATTTTTCGAAGTTGGAATTTTACAATTTTAGCCCCTTTCTAACTGCACTGCTTCAAGGTCGCATTTCAAAATGTCCCGCCTCACCATTCCGAGGCAACGTACACGTTACTTCAAAAACGGCTGTATATTTCTGAATATTTATTATAAAAACATTAGAATACACATTTTTAGTTCATTTTTTTTTATCGCAGCGATGTTAATCAGAATATTATAATATTCATAATAGTGTTTTATGACACACAAAAATCTAATGGTCCTTAACTTTTTTGGCTCAATATATTAAACGATACATTTTTTCTTTTGGACTAAACGGCTTACATTTGTAAACAGCAATATTTAATCGGATTTACGAAACTTCAGCCAATTATGCAAAATTATGAAGTGTGGCAAATAAATTGCAGGACCACGCTTTATTTTGACAAAATATAAGTACCTTGCCTTTTCCCAATATATGTTATCAGATAATCTGTACATGTATTATGTCAAAATGATCGGTCAATAGATGAACCATCAATAAATTTTTTGTTAGCAAATGAAAATGTGCCTTCAGAAGGTCGCCTTGTAGTATACACTTGGAAATTAATTAAGCAACACCCAATTGTTTGTGGTTTTAGGTAGAACAATCATTTAGCAGTGTTGAAACGAAAGGTCACTCAAATAACGATTCACTGTCTTATGGCTAACGGCTTTTATAATAAATTGGAATCGTTAAAGTAGTATGCACCTTCAAACTCACAAACTCATGAAACTGTCAATTTCAATGAACTTGTCTTAATAAACAAATACGGTCCTACTTACGGTATTGGCTTATCTAAAGCGAGCAGAAGTGTTTGATAAAACCGATTGAACTAAAATAATCTCAAATTTATTCACAGATCATATGGTTGAAGGCATTTTCTCAATTATCGTTAAAAAGGGACTGGAAGTTTAATGTCTGTTTAGCTTCTTATCATGCTTGATAAAAGATGTTTTGGTGTGTGAATGTCAACTTGGTATCAAAAATGTTTTTTTTTTTACAATAAATCGATTCTAAAGTTTGAAGTGTAGTTTCTCTGCTAGGACAATGGTTATATTAGGTACAAATTCAGTACCTTCAAATTTTCCATCACATTTTCATAAATGTTGCATATGGTGGATTTATTTTCAGTGAATGAGTAGCTAAATAACCATTGTTTCATGTCTGGGATGATAAAATCGTTCAATTTATCCTAACAATCCCAGAGCACCACATTTCAATTTACATACTAGGGTGTTGCTTAATTAATTTCCAAGTGTATATATTATTGACATTGTCAATAATGAAGTTGACCGTATGATAGTAGGATGCAGCTAACAACAAGGATACAGCTAACAACAGGGATATAGCTAACAACAAGGATACAGCTAACAACAGGGATACAGCTAACAACAGGGATATAGCTAACAACAAGGATATAGCTAACAACAGGGATACAGCTAACAACAGGGATATAGCTAACAACAAGGATACAGCTAAAAACAATGATATAGCTAACAACAAGGATATAGTTAACAACAGGAATATAGCTAACAACAGGGATACAGCTAACAACAAGGATAAAGCTAACAACAGGGATACAGCTAACAACAAGGATATAGCTAACAACAAGGATATAGCTAACAACAGGGATACAGCTAACAACAAGGATATAGCTAACAACAGGGATACAGCTAACAACAGGGATACAGCTAACAACAGGGATATAGCTAACAACAGGGATACAGCTAACAACAGGGATACAGCTAACAACAGGGATATAGCTAACAACAGGGATACAGCTAACAACAAGGATACAGCTAACAACAGGGATATAGCTAACAACATGGATATAGCTAACAACAAGGATACAGCTAACAACAAGGATATAGCTAACAACAAGGATATAGCTAACAACAGGGATATAGCTAACAACAAGGATACAGCTAACAACAAGGATATAGCTAACAACAAGGATACAGCTAACAACAAGGATATAGCTAACAACAAGGATACAGCTAACAACAAGGATATAGCTAAAAACAAGGATATAGCTAACAACAGGGATATAGCTAACAACAAGGATATAGCTAACAACAAGGATACAGCTAACAACAAGGATATAGCTAACAACAGGGATACAGCTAACAACAAGGATATAGCTAACAACAAGGATATAGCTAACAACAGGGATATAGCTAACAACAAGGATATAGCTAACAACAAGGATACAGCTAACAACAAGGATATAGCTAACAACAGGGATACAGCTAACAACAAGGATATAGCTAACAACAAGGATACAGCTAACAACAAGGATACAGCTAACAACAAGGATACAGCTAACAACAAGGATACAGCTAACAACAATGATATAGCTAACAACAGGGATACAGCTAACAACAAGGATATAGCTAACAACAGGGATACAGCTAACAACAGGGATACAGCTAATAAGAAGGATATAGCTAACAACAGGGATACAGCTAACAACAAGGATATAGCTAACAACAAGGATACAGCTAACAACAAGGATATAGCTAACAACAAGGATACAGCTAACAACAAGGATATAGCTAACAACAGGGATACAGCTAACAACAAGGATATAGCTAACAACAAGGATATAGCTGACAACAAGGATAAAGCTAACAACAAGGATACATTTAACAACAGGGATACAGCTAACAACAATGATACAGCTAACAACAGGGATATAGCTAACAACAAGGATATAGTTAACAACAAGGATATAGCTAACAACAAGGATACAGCTAACAACAGGGATACAGCTAACAACAAGGATACAGCTAACAACAGGGATATAGCTAACAACAAGGATACAGCTAACAACAAGGACATAGCTAACAACAAGGATACAGCTAACAACAAGGATATAGCTAACAACAAGGATACAGCTAACAACAGGGATACAGCTAACAACAAGGATACAGCTAACAACAGGGATACAGCTAACAACAAGGATACAGCTAACAACAAGGATATAGCTAACAACAAGGATACAGATAACAACAAGGATATAGCTAACAACAAGGATACAGCTAACAACAGGGATACAGCTAACAACAAGGATACAGCTAACAAAAGGGATACAGCTAACAACAAGGATACAGCTAACAACAGGGATACAGCTAACAACAAGGATATAGCTAACAACAGGGATATAGCTAACAACAAGGATACAGCTAAAAACAATGATATAGCTAACAACAAGGATATAGCTAACAACAGGAATATAGCTAACAACAAGGATATAGCTAACAACAGGGATACAGCTAACAACAAGGATATAGCTAACAACAGGGATACAGCTAACAACAAGGATAAAGCTAACAACAGGGATACAGCTAACAACAAGGATATAGCTAACAACAAGGATATAGCTAACAACAGGGATACAGCTAACAACAAGGATATAGCTAACAACAGGGATACAGCTAACAACAGGGATACAGCTAACAACAGGGATATAGCTAACAACAGGGATACAGCTAACAACAAGGATACAGCTAACAACAGGGATATAGCTAACAACATGGATATAGCTAACAACAAGGATACAGCTAACAACAAGGATATAGCTAACAACAAGGATATAGCTAACAACAGGGATATAGCTAACAACAAGGATACAGCTAACAACAAGGATATAGCTAGATTTTTCCAATAGGTCAAAATGAAACAACAATGTTGGTTTCAAATTAGGGTGTTGCTTATTAATTGCATTGGCGTTCTATGTTTTATTTGTACTTGGTCAAAACAGATAACCCGCAAGAACGACTATGAAACTGGTATGACAGCTTGAGTTTAGGTCAATGCTACAGTAGGAAGTTCCAGCTTCGTCTCAGGATGACAGTCTGATTTGGTGGCATTGAATCAAAATCTACTTATATTATTGTACTTTGAAATATAAAGAATTATTAAAACCTAGTTGATAAGAATATTGAATTATTAATATAATTACTATTAATCCTTAACAAATATAGGGACCTTCGAAACAAGTAATGATACCTCTCAATATTAAAAAAATAAATTTGTCAATGTTCTATGTTGTAACTTTAAAGGCGCTGTAGCAAGCCTCCCTTACTGAAATCAAGTGATCTCATGGAAGGTAAATACATGTTACCAATGGCTGAATAATATTCCTCAATCAAATACAACGAAGGAACATGGCTCGGTCATCGGCCATGTCCGTCCATTTCCCTTCAAAGGGCCTTTTAAATGTGTTCACATTAAACTGGCCGTTCGAAGGTAGTTCAAGTGATCTAACTGTTCGATACCTAAGCACTAAGAGTAGAGTTTAATTATGACACCATGATAGAATGATCAACCATCTTGCTGTCTGACCTACAAATCTACCTCTTATACTTAAAGAGTTCGACACCACTGTTACTTTATACGTCGCAATTTCACATCGTCCAATAAGGATAACCGTTTGGATACAACTAATCGGGGGTTGTGACGAGATGTTTTACCATCTAATGTAACAATATATTGTACAAACTTTAATAATAAATGGTAAATTTGAGAAAATATAATTTGCCAAAACACCGTGCTTCAGCGCCTTTAAATTAGGAGTAGAAACTGGCATGGTAGATATATAAATGTCGCATATAGAGAGGCATTGTCTTTTGTGTAAATTAAATGGTATTTCTGCAGCTGAATATGACAATTAAATAGAATATCTCCATATGTGATACATGTAATATCCATACGCCACTCGTGAAAACATGCAATTCTGCTTCACTCGATTAGATATACACGGTATACGATGAGAAATGTAAAATATCCTCTTTACATGTAAATCTATTTTCATAATATGTATTTTTTTAAAATATGTATCTATGGTTTTTGTAACATACATGTATTTATAAACAAAATCATATTTTCTCTGTTTATGTATGTATGACATAAGTTCTCTGTCTGTCTGCATCTACAGTTAGCGTCAGTAATGGAAGAGTCAAGGTCAACTAATTCTCTTCTTTTCTTGTGTACATCTACAGTGGGTAACATGCCGCCCGCGGTCAACTGTCCCGAGTCCTTCAGCGAGGTGATTCCTCAACAGGAGTCCAAAGTGGCCGTAACCTGGGACGAGTCCACCATTACAGCCTTCGACCCGGAAGATGGAGACTTGACGTGAGAAACATTTAAAAAAAATACCACTTAAAGAAGATTTAAGATTTGTTCTCATTATCGATATATAGGTCTGACACATATATCAATCTATAGTTATTCAACACGTTCTCAATATATGCTGTGTCTATTGTTGAAACGTTTAATCTGATGTTGACATTAGTTTAACTTTGCAAAGATCACATTACCTATTGCTAATAATGGTGACGAGGAATACGTTACTACATGACATTTTACAGGTGTATACTACACTTAAAGCATGATGATGAAGAACACACATTTGCATGTCCTATTGCAAGGCAATTCATGAAAGGATAACAGTGTCTGAACATATCTGTCATACATTCAAGTAAATGGTTTTGAAAAAGGCTAAATTCATTCATTAAAACATGCTGTCAATATGGAGCAATAATTGCAATAATAAACAACAAACAAAGATGCACAATTTCCACAAATACAGTTTATTTTTAAATGACATCCACAGCAATGAACTATTATGAAAGATATATATCAAATACAAAAACAGTACTGTTACGTTTTATGTTATTGCTAATAGAAAGTTGTTTATAAATATAACAAAATGATATCGTATGCTATGAATTAGAAAGATTCCTCTGCATGACCGAAACATATATTCAACAATAACAATGAAATAAAAAGAAAATCATGATTTGATAAACTCGATGTAATTTCAACATGCCTCACCTTCCTCCCCCAGCCCCGTGATAGACCCGATGTCTCCTTCCAATGGGGAGGAACTGGCGGCCGGAGTGTACACGGTGAAATATAAGGCCACAGACAGCGGGGGCCGCATGACCTCTTGTACCTTCATGATCACAGTCACTGGTGAGCTACTACTACTGCTGCTGCTGCTGCTACTACTACTACTACTACTACTACTACTACTACTACTACTAATGCTGCTGCTACTACTACTACCACTACCACCACTACTACTACTACCACTACTACTACTAACATTATTATTACTATCATTACTACTGTTACATCCACTGCTACTAATGCTTCAGTGTATAAAGTTTTTGAATACGGTTATTAAATTCGAAATTGAAGAGTAACAAAATGACAGAAAACAAGAAACTGCAAAGTAACGAATATAACAATATATATGAATTTACATTCAGTGATTTCTCCACATGTGCAGTATTATTCATTCCTTCATCATCATCATCATCATCATACAAATACTTGTATAGCGCCAATATCCGTAGAACGCTCAAAGGCGCTTGGGGTCTAAGATTGTAAATTCATCACAGAATGTTCAAAGGCCTCGGAGAATAGACAAGTCTTTAGGTCGGGTTTAAAAGCACATAGATCAGGTTGTGTTCTCAGGTGATATAGAAGATTGTTCCAGAAATGTGGGCCAGCAGTTTCAAGACACCTATCACCATATGTTTTTGTCCTAGTCTCATGTGTTGTTAACAGACACTGATCACTTGATCGGAGGGAACGTGCAGGAGTATAGTGCTTGAACAGATCAGTGAGGTACTGTTGAGCTAGACCATGGATACTCTTGAACACAAAGAGAATTCTTTTTATTTAATCCGGTATTGTACAGGAAGCCAGTGGAGAGAATAAAGCACAGGAGTTATGTGGTCAAATGTCTTTGACTGGGAAATTACTCTGGCTGCAGTGTTCTGCACCTTCTGAAGCCTTTGTATCAGAAAACTTGGGAGACCGATTAGAAGCACATTGCAGTAGTCGAGGTGAGATGTCACGAGGGCCTGAATGAGAGTTCTTGTTGTGTCCGTATCCAGATATCGCCGAATCATGAATATGAAAGTAAGCCTTTCTGCAAATGTTATTGACATGTGGCTCCATGGACAGTGTGGAATCCAAGATAACCCCAAGTTTCGTACTTGTGACTTTGGCTGAATCTGACACTGACCGATACTGAATTTTGGGAGAAGAATACGGTTTTGGAGACGTTGAGGATGGAAGACTATAAGTTTTGTTTTATCATCATTCAGTTTGAGATAGTGTGATGACATCCAGTGTTTTATACAGCTTACACACTGTTCAATGGCGAGAAACGAGGATTCAGCTGATGAAGAAACCAAGGGCTTGAATGACATGTAGATCTGAGTATCGTCAGCGTATAAGTGCAGTCCGAGGTTGAATGATCTGACAATATCACCATGGGGTGATGTGTAAATGGTAAACAGTAGAGGTCCAAGAACTGATCCTTGAGGCACTCCGTAAGCGAGATCTCTAGGACTTGACATATGACCATCAATAAGCACTGGTTGGTGCCTACCTGATATGAAGGAGTGGAACCACTGGAGAGCAGTGCCCATAATACCCATCCTCGTCTGTGATGTCATCTAAATAGTTAATGTGGGATCTTAGAAAACTAACTGTAAACATAACAATCCACCATCACACTTCAAAATAACAATGTCGAGGTTCACTCCCATACTTGTATGATATGAATTCAAGATGATAGTGTTAAAATTCAGATGCCCTTTTCATGATACAGTAACAAATCAATGTTATTATGTCACAATTCCTATAGAAAACCCGTATTGACGATTACAGGTGCGGTGTGTCCTGCCTTGCCCAGCGTGCAGCATGGAAGAAGCACGTGTCGACAGGGCGCGGTGTACGGGGAGACATGCTCCGTGGTGTGTGACAGTGGGTTCGAGGTCCTGGGCGAGAACGGCGTCATCTGTCAGCTGAATGGCACCTACACGGACATGCTTCCAGTCTGCAAAGGTAGGAAACAATATAATACTTTTTATAATAATGTATTTTTGAGTCGGACCGTCGAAATTCAACGTTGAACCTACAAAAACCAATGTGTTTCAATGTGAACCAATTCTGATTTCAACCAACATTGATGAGCTGCCTACGGCAACGTAGCAACATTATACTGTTAGGAATATGTGATATTCCTCCGTAGAGTAGTATAAATATTAAGCGTTTAAATGTACCGAAATGAAACTGTTTCCATTCTGTACTATTCCTCGTTCTTAAAACGTAGTAAGTCACACTTCTCAGTTCATCTGATAAGCTATAGAATGAGCTATCAATGAAACCCTCATCGTTTAATCATGTAACAATTCAGGACATTTTCATTTAATAACTTTAATAGCTCTTCAAACTCGGTAATCGACCACAAAAACCTCTCCCGTGAACGGAAGTCCGCAGTCTATATACCCATTCGAACGATCTGATTGGTCCGTTGAGCTGAACTATCAATAACGTATTAGTAAACAAAAACAACGACGTGGCGAGACGACACGACAGAATATTTCGAAAATTGCGTCACTATGAATTCAACACCTGTTCAGAGGGAAGGTTTGAAATATGAAATACGAGCCAGCTCAACGGACCAATCAGATCGTTCGAAGGGGTATCTACTGCGGGCTAACGTTCACCGGAGAGTTTTTGTGGTCGATTTTTTAGTGTGAAGAGCTATTTGAGTTATTTTAGGGGTGACATATGTTGGAAATCAGCCAGGTTTTGCGGAGAAATGTATAATTGATAAGTACGTGCGTTCATTTCTGAATGTCACTAATTCTTAGCGTAACTTTTGACCTAATGTTGAATGGACCCTTAGATCGGCAACATGGCTGCCCGTGCTCCTTTAATCTATGTTATATGGGGAAGATTTTTTTACCTACGTTTTACCTACGTATAATTACGATATCGAGTTCCTGTGATAGAAACTAAAGAGAAAGAAACTATCTTACAATTCCTTACTAATTCTAGAAAGTGAAATATGAACACAATTTTCATAAACCAAACGCAAGTAAGATGTGAAGTGTTCACAATATTTAATTATTTCCAGAGGTTACCCAGTACAACCTGATCTGTGACAGTATCACCGATGCAGCGAAGGACAGATTTATCCCTGAGATCAACGATCATTTTGAAAGTCTCAAGAAGGAACTAATCGCAGAAGGATCACTTGATGGCTATCATACGTTTGAAAGAGCTAGAAAACTTTGTAGCGACAAGAACAACAGCCTCCACGGGAGCTGCGTGTTCCTGCGCCGCTATGATTTGTTTAAACTCGTCAAGAAGGACAGCCATCGAAACGAAATTCCTTATCGAAGCGCTCTCTTGATCCATACAGAGGTTGCAAAATTCTGCAACAAATCTACTTTCCTAGATAGCTTTTATAATAAGTTTCCAGACTTTGTCAGATTTGATGACTCAGTGCACCGCACTGATTTCCAAGACACTTTTGAATCGTTGACAGACACACATACAATGGAGATCCGGAAAGAAGCTGTCAGAATATGCAAAGAGGAGGGGAAAAAAGCATGTTTGTTGCACGACGTTTTCGATCTTGCAGACAGGTCGATGCTTTTCATATCTCATCTGAAAAAAGTTGGTAAATGGAAAGATGTGGACATCAACTATTACTTCAACGCTTTAACGTTCAGCTCGGTGTTGCTGAAGTGGAAGTACCTGCAGCTAGTTAGCAGTGTGGAACCCACCAAGAACCGAGATCAGCAGAACGTGCTTACAAGGATCCTGTCATCAATCTCTACGTACGTGGACGACGGTGAGGACGAGAAGATGAGGATCGTTACATCCCTCTTCCCTGAAGTGATGACGGACAAGATTTGTAACAATGGAAAGATGTGTCTCTTCTGGAGAGTCGTAGATCAAACCCGCGTCTACCTCCACTCTCGCCGCCCCGACTCCACCAGAGGAGTCCAAGTCAGAGTGCTAGACAGTACCTTGGATAAAAAGGAATTTCTTCAACAGAAACAGATGGAAAGGATCATACAACTTATGGCTGATAATGAACACAATCTCATTGCTGTTGCTGAGGATCTTAAGAATGAATTTAATAAAGCTCTGAGTGAAAGGTTTTCTGAGTTAAAAACGTATTTCAAGAAGGTCAACAGTTTCAGTGCTGCAAAGGCTGAAGCTGATATGGGCGTTATAAATGACATCAAACACCTCACAACCACGGCTGCGGCAACAGGTGGATCAGTTGATAAGGATATGACCACAATTTTGATCACTATGTTACTTACAGCTGGAATAGAGGTGCATGGGAAAGGAGTGACGTTAGCACTCACAGTCGCTGAGAACTGTAACCCCCTGAAGGCACTGACTGACGCCTCTCCGTCAAGCATCTATGAAGCTGCCTCTGCGCTAGCACACGCTGTAGCTGAACTGGCCAAGGCAGGGCGGCTCGTCGCCTCCATTAACGTACTCAAAAACCAAGGTATTAGAATTAGGAAGGGCTTTGCCATGAATGATAAATTTTTAGGCGAAATGACAATAATAGTAGACTCTCTTTCTAGTGGCAATAAAAGTGAGAGTTTTGAAGAGGCGAAAAATTCTTTCCTAAAATCATATGGTGATTTCATGCCAGCAGTTAAGCGTTATGAGTTGACTGAATTGTCAAGTTATTTGACTAATGTTATCGATGAAGCTTGTGGACTGATTGAATCAACAGAGTCATTAGCTGCTGCTATTCCAAAGGGTATCATAGGAGGAACTGGTCTCTGTTGGACAACCAAGATCAAAATCGACAAGTTGATGACTATGTATGAATCAATTTTCGACAAACAATTTGAACTGACGGAGGTCCTTGCTTCAAATGTTCAAGCCCACGTGGCCCTTGAGGCTGCAGATGGAATAGTTGCTGACTACACCAAGGTGGCAAAGGCCCCGAGCGAAAGCGACGACGTCCTCCAGAAACTACAGCAGGTTGCTGGAATGTCCTATGTTTCGTACAGACTTATGGCCATCCAAGTGATTAGACTCTACTGTGATGAGCTGGAATACAAAAATGGAGGGAATAGACCATCTGTGTGTAAAGACAGTGGGACAGATATTTCCATGCTTCTCTCGTACCGACTGCCAGATTGCACACGGAAACTGGAGTTTGAATCCGTTCCAGGTAGAAAACGAGGTCATAAAGATACTGCTTTTATGGATGTTGATAAGTTGTACAAAGGAGAAGATGTTTATTTCAAAATTCCAAACAGCAGGTGGCTTTATAAAGCTGGGTGGATAACAGCAGCTGACAAGGACTCTGTGATCTACGTAATGGGGATGGAGATCTATTTGCCAACAGAGGTTGTCTACAAGAGGGATATAAGGGTACAGATTTACGTGGAGGGTCAGAATGAGCTCAAACCTGGGGGAACACGCTATAAGATTGAGCCAAACAAACCAATGATCTTTGAATACAAACTTGGTGACGGAATAAACTGTAGGCAAGCTAACATGTTTGACAACCCGTACAACACATGCCCCACCAACAAGATCCCTGACATCTGTCCACAGACCGAGTATTCTTGCTTCCTTGAGGTCGGGGACAGAGGACTCTTCCCATCAATCTACTCCCAGTTCAAGATTCGGGTGAACGGATACGAGGACGTGGCTGTTCCTAACGAAGCATCTCGCCTGGACCTCCGCATTGGGATCCGAACCTGCACCTACATCCCCCATGCTAACAGACAGGGTTACTCCAAACAGGTGGCCGTCCAGGCCCAGCGCCGTGTCCCCACCCAGTGCTGTCCTGATGGCGAGTATTGGTCTTCTTACGACAATGATTGCTTAGTGTGCCCAGTGAACACCACTGTCGCGCTCAGAGGCTACTATTGCGAGAGAAACTGATAAATGTGTTTCAAGGGTAGCATATCCTGTAGAATGATTTCATACTTACATGCATGCTTACCTTAGTTCTATGGCATAACGCTTGTACCAGTTTCCTAAAATATATGTCAATGTTTAACGTTTACGAATAAATAATGAGTTTGTTTCATTGTTTTGTTTTGTCATTTATTTTATGTTTATATTGTAGAAACGTCTGTAGATTCCCTACCATATTTAATTTGTTTATACACATACGAGCGTGGACTTCATGCAAAATAATTCATATATTTAGATCGTCTATTTAGGTGGCCTCCATGCAATGGTTCAGTGTCAAGCTCCTTTCCAATCTCTTGCGAGGATTCTATCACACAATCATACCACTGCTCAAACTGACCACTAATTGGCTAATTATAACAAGGCTGCAAACATAGACTCGTCGCACTAAACGAATTTGAAGATGTAAGTTTAAAACACCGATTAGCAATTCAAATCTTGGCTGAGAATGTCAGTGCTGGAACAAGTATGTGGAGGGTATTTAGAAGGAAATGTTCTGGATAATAGCTTCCTTATTGTGAACACGGTCGCATTCGCGCAAACTCCAAACAGCATACATGTTCACAATAAAGAAGTTGTTAATTCAGACATTCTTGTTCTCTTATAACTGAAACATCTCATTTAAACATTTAAACTTGATACTAGTAATTAAAAGAATAAGTATATATAGAAAGGAGGCGATTCATACTCGCCGATAGCAGCGCTACAATCGAGCCAAGAAAACCACACCAACTGAACTGGGAGCAACGTGCATGGTTATCTCTATTGGGTGACAACATTGCGCTAGATTACGATTATGGGAGACTTGAAGGTGCTTGGCAAATTGGGAGAAAAACATGTGATGTTTGTAACTACACGGGGCAGCTTGAAACAATACAGATATGAAAGAGCGGGAGCTAACGATGGTTGATCCAGACACAATGACATGCTACTCTGATGAGAATCAATTTATATACACACGATTTCGTAATCTTATAATAACATTTTGTACAAGAATAAGGCTGCCACTGCTTGTTCCCCCCGATCTCAGGGAGCCATGGTTTACATCTATAGAATTGAGAGTAGTGTCATTACAGCTATCTGCTGTTCTACACTTTATATATACCATGATGTTCCAAAATATATCTTTAACCTATACTTCTACTACGAGTACTAAGTGTACCACCATATACTACTACTGCTGCTGCTACTACTACTACTACTACTACTACTACTACTACTACTACTACTACTACTACTGCTACTACCACCATCTACTACTACTACTATTACTACTACTACTACTACCACTTCTACTACCACCATCTACTACTACTACTATTACTACTACTACTACCATCACTTCTACTACCACAACCATCTACTACTACTACTTTTGCTACTACTACCACTTCTACTACCACCATCTCCTACTACAATTTACATTGACAGGGAGTATTTTGAAATATACTGCCGTCCAAAAGAAACGCCCACATGAATCTTTAAGATGAATTATATTACTTTAACACATAATTAATGATCGTATCAAGGTTATAATGAAACAATATTTGATATGACAATCCATTGGCCATGAATTGCACAACCACCCGTGACCACGCCCCCCAAAAACCTGCTACTTCCGGTTTTTGATTTGTACAATAAGTTTATTACCATGACCACATATGCAGAGTTATCACTTTGGTATTTTGTGGACAGGACAGGTGGTGGTATGGTCTTCGGATTTACAGAGTATGGTGCAGCAAAACTGTTTTTAAACCATGATCGAAAACTGAACAGTTACCATCTCTAATTTTTGCCCTACAACATGCAAATTTATGAAACTTCGATATTTTGTTAAAAAATGATGCAACTTCATAATGCCACACTTTGGTTAACATGCTCCTGATACTTTTTCTGATATCTCATAAAATATCTGGTGGGCGTTTCTTTTGGACGGCAGTATATTTATTTCCATAAAAGAATTGGATTAGTAAATACTATATACATGCTATACTATCTGATATCTTATCTGATTACCTCTCATCTAGAATACAGAGACATACAGATGAAAGATGGAGATATTAACAGTACTGAAAAAAACAAACAAACAAAACAATGATACAAAGTACAAGTATGGATAAGTACTTAATTTGAGTAAAATATTTCTAAACGCCAACAAATGCCAAGATAGTATTATTCATTCAGACATATTGCTATATTTCCCTACCTTGGGTTCTCTTCAAGCTATTCAAAACACAACGGATAGACACTGTCGGGATCTACTAAATCAAATATATTATTGACACAACTTTCTTAAGACCAACAAAATAAAAAATAAAAAATCACCTGGAACACACCAAATATTTTAAAACACTAACATACTTTTTAAGGTAACAAACTACCAGCACTACTTCAGGTGCTGCAACGATCCCCAGGTGCAGATTCATAACACACGTAACAGAGAATATCTTCATAAAATAGAAAGCACACCAACTAATCTATGCGATCAATACAGCCGCATATAACATTGTGAGGACATGATGCTAAACTTACACATTTTTTAAATTCTTACTTCATCATAATATTTAATGAATTCATATTATGATAAAAGTATATCCTTTATATTTTCCACGTTGTAAGAAATCGGGCTTTTATTGTCTTCTTTTATGACGTCATTCAGTAACAATGCGTCAACAAGTTTAAGAACAAGAAGGTTATTTATACTGACATCATTTTTTATTAATCACATTTCTTCCGTTTAAGTTAAATACTAAACATTCTGGCCAAACACCAAGCGATTTCAATACCCCAAGTATACTTGAACATGTATACTAAAAATATTACACTCTGATATATATAATATAATATATAATACTTATATATATTTACAAATATACATTCAAGTAAAAGCAAACACCATTATCTTTTCTTACAGTAAAATACTCGTTTCTGATTGGCTAACGGCCGTTAAATTTCTCTCTATGTACCCCGTCAGTCTCGCGGTGTACAATGTTCATGTACCCCGCTGCCATAGTAACAGCTCCTCACTAAGTGTAGGTGTCGCATTATGATCAGATGACGTTATAAAATGACGCACGCGGTGTACGGAGTTTGGAAACAAATCTTATATTGCATTGCTTGCACACTCAATTACACAAAGAACAACTCGTTTTAAGGCATTTAAATGCTTGTAGTAACACGTTATACGACTCAGTCGAGATGGGTGACGCCATTTTGTTTACGTTTAGGGTCAAGGTCATTCAAGCGATATCAGCTAATCATAAATAAATATAATAATACTAATTTTATTGACATGACGGAAAGATAAATACGTTGTATACTTCTCCCTCGAGCAATTCAGTCTCATGTACCATCTTTGTACCAGTGTCACTCCTCGCCTGAAGGCTCGGGCGACACTGGTACAAAGATGGTACATGAGACAGTATTACCCTCGTGAGAAGCATACAACTTATATTAGTTTGCTTTGTGTTTCAAAGACAATGATGCAGTAAGAAATTCGTTGAAGGGCAATAAAACTTTGCATGTTGCCAAGGGTTCTGTCGCCATCTTGGATTGTTTGCATTGCGTGAAATTAAAACATATATTGTAACTAATTTTATAACTTCTTTAACTAATAAAAGACATACACTGATATAGTATTCACATAGTGACAAATAACATGTCATAGAACTAATAAACGATTTGCTGATATGCTGTAGCGAAGTTTCCCCAACTCGCACCGCCGATGAATGGCCTCAGTTCTCATTGTTTTTATGGAAAAAAAGTGTTCGTGAGGGTACATCGTGACTTTGTAGTCAAAAGACAAAATATCCGAGAGGAAAGGCATTTCAACGCCGATGTTCATCTGAAACGGCTGTCATGACATGACGCTTTCTTCATAAGGACAAGTGCAAATAGTTTCGCCACACCGTACATCACGAATTATAGAATGGTTTGATTAAAAAAGCGTGAATATTTAACGTCGCAATATTATGAACTTATAGATGCTGTTACCGGGTTGATATACTCCGCTGTTCCGTTCCTTTATAGGGACAACACAGAATAATAATTAAACAATAAATCGTATTAAATACAAGCTAGTAATACATAGGATACATAACTCGTTCCCCTTTCATATCAAGTCCCTAGTGTCCCTAGTGCAATAATTTGTGTTTGTCGCTCTCCAAGGCTCAAGACAAATCAAAATTTTGTCCTATATATATTATATCCTATAAATGTTCAGGAACTTGATTCTGATATTTCAGTAACATGTTTTGTAAAGGAAATATTCAATTATCATAGTGTATGAGATAGGTAGTTTGCTGGAATGCATTGTTGACATTGATGCACATAAAAACGCGATTTAAAACCACATCCACCTTCTACCCACTTTATATTTTCCAAAATAACTCCTTTGCGAGATACTATCTATCATATTAAGACGACTGTATCATAAGGACTTCACTTATTATATTGTTTTCACTTTCTTAAACTAATGCTAAAGGTTCACACTCAATACTGGATGGTCTCACAGGTATCAGTTCTCAACATATCATAAACAATGACCGTATGATTGTCTGGACACGTTGATTTTGTATAAAATGGGCGTGTCCTTCAAAACAAACCCATCAAAATCTGAATCATGCAATCCAAATGTTTAATTATTGATCGGGCATGTATGTATGTATGTATGTATGTATGTATGTATGTATGTTTATGCATTTATTTATGTATGTATGTGTGTTTGTGCGTGCGAGCATGTATGTGTGTCTATGAGAGTGCCTGTTTCAAGAAAGTCTAAGATTGATCTAAATAGCCCCCAAAACCCTGATACATACCAGTAATTACAAACACAAGTCCTATACAAACAGTATGTGTGGAAATATGAAGGAAACGACAACTGAAAATGTCAACCCAACAGCTGATATTACGACGTATAGAGGCACTGATATCCCAGCTAGCTCTTCCTTTAAGATATACTCATGGGTCCTTATTCTCGACACCTTCTTACCTTTAAGAAGTTGAAACTTTGACCGTAGCCCATGTGTTAATTGAAACCAATTTGGGTAGAAAAATTACCTCAAAATTGATTGTAGTTTATTTTAATATAGCAAATTCAGCAAACAGCACCACAGAATTGTCCCTGTTATCAATTGAATATTGTATAAGTTTTATACATATAGCTTTTACCCGAGGAACGACAAAATAATTAATATTTTAACAAGAAAGGTTAAGTTACGAGTTAAGTCTCATTCAGTTTGATTTGGATAGCATCATCTTTGATTATTTAGTTTATATACTACAGACGTTGAGAACATGTTACAGGGCTGTAAAGTAATTACATATATGAAACCTACATATAACCATACGAGTCAGGTATTTACGGAGGAGACAACTACTGAGACTCCTATGAGTTGTCCTTCACAATTTCAACCAGTAAAGTAAGTATCCCACTAGAGAGATATTTATAAAATCGATAAATGTTCAGTAGGAATCAAAAGTTTCTTTGAATAACTATTATCTATCTGGGTGACAGCTTGTTCTTTGTTGTGGTCGCGCTGGTCTACGCTGCTCCTTGCTCGTTGATGTGACTTTGTTGTGGTCGCGCTGGTCTACGCTGCTCCTTGCTCGTTCATGTGACTTTGTTGTGGTCGCGCTGGTCTACGCTGCTCCTTGCTCGTTCATGTGACTTTGTTGTGGTCGCGCTGGTCTACGCTGCTCCTTGCTCGTTCATGTGACTTTGTTGTGGTCGCGCTGGTCTACGCTGCTCCTTGCTCGTTGATGTGACTTTGTTGTGGTCGCGCTGGTCTACGCTGCTCCTTGCTCGTTCATGTGACTTTGTTGTGGTCGCGCTGGTCTACGCTGCTCCTTGCTCGTTCATGTGACTTTGTTGTGGTCGCGCTGGTCTACGCTGCTCCTTGCTCGTTCATGTGACTTTGTTGTGGTCGCGCTGGTCTACGCTGCTCCTTGCTCGTTCATGTGACTTTGTTGTGGTCGCGCTGGTCTACGCTGCTCCTTGCTCGTTCATGTGACTTTGTTGTGGTCGCGCTGGTCTACGCTGCTCCTTGCTCGTTGATGTGACTTTGTTGTGGTCGCGCTGGTCTACGCTGCTCCTTGCTCGTTCATGTGACTTTGTTGTGGTCGCGCTGGTCTACGCTGCTCCTTGCTCGTTCATGTGACTTTGTTGTGGTCGCGCTGGTCTACGCTGCTCCTTGCTCGTTCATGTGACTTTGTTGTGGTCGCGCTGGTCTACGCTGCTCCTTGCTCGTTGATGTGACTTTGTTGTGGTCGCGCTGGTCTACGCTGCTCCTTGCTCGTTCATGTGACTTTGTTGTGGTCGCGCTGGTCTACGCTGCTCCTTGCTCGTTCATGTGACTTTGTTGTTGGTCGCGCTGGTCTACGCTGCTCCTTGCTCGTTCATGTGACTTTTAACCAACTATCTAATTATTAGTTCATAATTCAAGTACATTTTAATTAGGTCTTCAGACGACTAGTCTGAAAGATCTATTGTTATTGTCGAGATTCTTTTTATTATTATTATTAAGGATTCAGCACTAAAGTGCTGAATCCTTATTGTTATTGGCGTGTTTTATTATCATTTTTATTTCAAGAAAGTTTGGCTCAAGTTTAAGCAAAAACGGCTAAACCAAATGCAACCAAATTTTACAGGCTGATAGCCCTTGCCCTGGAATCGAACACATAAGCTTTTGGGCCCAATCGCCCCAGCCATTAAAGGTGCAGTTCGAATCTAAGCTTCGAAATTAAACATGGGAAAAAACTGAAAAATGCAGCTAGAGACTTGCAAGATGCGCATTGACAGTGCGAGCAGAAAAATTAAACATGACGATTTCGTTGGTCACGTGGTTTCGCCGCCATTTTGATTTTAGAAGCTTTTTAAAAATTCCCGACCCCATGCACCTTTGACAATCTTCTCCTCTGAAGATACAAGCATTAGAAAGCTCATATTTTCACATAATGTAGCTGATATATTGCTCACAAAAATGACCTCACGGATTTTGCAAATTAGGTATCCTTTTTGCTCAGTGTGTATTTGAAATCTGATGATATTGAAAAAAGCGCAAACTTCAAAGGGACATAACTCAAACACCTACCCGTGGAATTTTATGATTTTTTCGGGAGAGCAAGATTTGACTAATGTCTTTATGAATCAATAATCAAATCGCTCGCGTACAGTCATTCTCGGCCACAATTAAGCTTACAGTTTCTAAAAATATAAAAAATCACGCTTTTGGTGATTTTGTGCAAATTCATAACGTAATAACCAAATCTTGTAGAATATATCTGATACCTCACCAGAGAGACAAAACATCTTCCTAAATACGAAAATTGAAATTAATAGAATAGTGTTCATAACGGACGAGTTACGGGTATTTTAAGATTGACAGTTCCTGCGTTCTTTCTAAATTGACAATTGTCACGTTTGTAGTGTGTCTTTGTTTTGTCATAGTTCAACAATGCAATATCGTAGAACCTTGTTTAATATTCAGATTGGGAAAGGATTGCTCTAAATGGGGAAAGCATAATTAGTTTGATAATAAACATAACCAATGTGCTAGAAGCCCTTTCGTTTGATCAATTGCGACTTTCAGTTTGTACTGTAAACAAAGGGGGTAAATCCTACTTTCGATGGACAGGTAGAGGCTGCTGTAGCTTAATGCTTTTACAGATCTTCGTGTAACTTTCAAGAATGACTGCTGATATGACGTACTTAATAGGAAATTAATCAAATATGCGCTGAATCCTTTTATCGTCACTTATGACTTTATTTTGTACTTGTTTTGTGTCACAGATTCTTAACTAATGGCTCATCCGATTTTTATGAAATTTACATGGACGATAGAATTCATCGAGATCTTGACTTGTGTCGTGGCGGTGTTGTTTTCAGGATCGAACTCTTGATATTTTTTGCACAGTGACCTTTCAAAGTTGGGCGACTTGTTACATTGGACCTACTTCAAGGGGATATTAGTCCAACTTCCCGGTCTTACAATTGCATAAAATTTTCAGGGCTACTAGATCAATATGGTGTCTTTAGGAATCAATAATAAAATCGCTCGCGAACAGTCATTTCCGGTCACAATTAAGGCTGAAAAATGACAGAAAATCACGATTTCGAATTTTTACATCGGGAAAATTTTCAAAATTGACATAGAGACTTGAAACTTTTTTTAGAAGATACATGATAACAATTCAAGAAAAAAGTCAATCATGACCAACTCGTAGGTCCCGATGGTTTTCCAGCCATTTTGATTTACATTGAAATTCCTGAACTTTCACAGTTTTGTTGGCATGAGAGATTTATAAATGTTACATATGTAGAATTGACAGTGCAGTATCAATGACATTCGGAAGTCGGAAATCTGAAGACCTAAGTACTGCCGCGGCAGTCCTAGTTGTATTTTAGTATGGGTATAGAATAAAGATATTCTCTATTATATTTTCACGAGTGGCGCAGCCACGAGTGTTAATATATTATTTCTACTTCACGAGATGAGATGTACATGGTATTCGACGAGACATGTCAAATCTTCTATTTATTAGATTTAACAAATCATTCATAACGGAGCCTCCGAAATCGCCTTTTTTTACCACGGCCTTCCTATGACGTCATCCTATTGTTACGATGACGTCATATGATTGAAAGTGTTTTTTCACTGAGTAGAATAACATGTTATTTCACTGAGTAGAATAACATGTTATTTCACTGAGTAGAATAACATGTTATTTCACTGAGTAGAATAACATGTTATTTCACTCAGTGAAAATACGGATTTTATTTTAACTCATAAATGCCATATTTCTCCACAAAAATATAATTATCAGAGGTTATTTCTTCACAAGTTAACCTTAAGTTTATAGACTAAGTGATTATTTTTTTAATTTGAAATCATCTAGTTGCAAAACTTATATCATGAATTTTGTTCACTCCATTGAAATCATGTCTGGCGTGGACCGAGTTACCACAAAGATTTTTTTTCTAATTCATATTCATATTTCCGAATCCGTCTGATACAAATTACACAAATCGATTATTTTCCTCTCTTTTTTTTTTATCTCGAATTTGGTCTTCTTTATTAATTGACAATTTTATAGTGTAAAAAGTCTCACAAACTGATTTATTCATGGTAGGCTTGTTTGAAAACTGATTTAATCATGGTAGGGTTGTTTCAAAACAGATTTAATCATGGTAGGGTTGTTTCTAAACTGATTTAATAATGGTAGGCTTATTGCCAAACTTATTTTGTTCATGGTAGGTTTGTTTCCAACCTGATTTAATCACGGTAGCCTTGTTTCCAAACTGATTTAATTATGGTAGGCTTGTTTCCAAACTGATTCAATAATGGTAGGGTTGTTTATAAACTGATTTTATCATGGTAGGCTTGTATCCAAACTGATTAAATCATGGTAGACTTGTTGCCAAACTGATTTAATCATAGTAGGCTTGTTGTGAACGTGTTTTAATCATATGTATTGTTGCAATAGTTTTTTTTAATATAGTATACTTGTTGTTCTACGATAATGATACAGTACATGGTTGTATATTTGTTAGTGTTTTTCAAACTGAGTTTTGATTAGATGAAAGAAAACAAGCGTCACACAACGTATCAAGTGACACCAAACTAATTAAACACAAGTTGTGCAACTCATGTGGGTAAGGTGATCAGTATTATCATGTGTTTACATCTGCCAATTCTCTCCCATGAGAGGCTCAAACCTCGACATGTTATTTGGGAAGACAGGAGTTGGCAATCAATGGAATCAATGTAGGTGAAGGAGAATGTCCGAAAACTGGCCAATAGTTTTGCACTTGGACCATGTTTGAGGCCGTTAGACCGAAAACATGCTCCACGTGCAAAACTAATGGCCAGTTTTCGGACATTCTCCTACTTAAAAAAAAGTTTAAGTAAACATGTTCTTGCTATTGAAATGCACGCCACAACGCACTTTATCATGTAATGGCGACTTCCGCTCTATGTATTTCATGATCTTCTCCGAATTGTCAGTTGCATTCCCACGTTCGCAAGTTATAATATGTGAAAACATCAGGCGTTTTCCAAGTGAAAGGTAAGGTTGTAAACATTATATTTTGAAAGGTTAAACGAAAATTTTTTATGAAAGATTTGTTTCGTATTAGAAAATCAAAACCACCATGCAAAATATTCATAATTGATTGATAAATTAATGGGCAATTCATAGTTTACTTATACCACTATGTTTTATTTCATATTGATAAGATTATAACACTTTGTTTAGATTACACAGATTCATTAACCCTATTATGTTATTATTCAGTATCTTTTATTTCAAAATTTGAAGGTCTAACCTTGACATTCAAGATACCAAGTTGAAAATTCAACTTAAAATTTTGAAAATTCAGGTAAGTTTCTTAAATTCCACTTAGTATCTTATAAATTTATATAAATATCTTTAAAATTTAACTTTGTATTTTGAAAATTTAATTTAGTATCTTGAAAATTCATGTTACTATTTTGAAAATTAAACTTAATTTTGTTGAATATCCAACTCTATTTTGTTGAATATTCTAGTTAGCATCGTGAATATTCAACTTAATTTCGTTGAATATTCAACATTTAGTATCTTAAAGGGGCAGTAGCACGTTTTTTCGCTCAAATAAGTTGATAAAATGTATTTGAAAAATAATTTCACCAATAGTAAAACATCCTTATCTCTTCGGAAAATAAAGTTTAAAATGAGTGTACATGTTTCGGTAAAGCCATGGGATTCGTTTTTTGTAACACAAAATAATAAATTGTGTTCACAATAAAATGTCCGCCATGCAATTTTGGCTTTATACGCAACACTGCTATTACCACTACGGATACTTGGTTTGTGTAATAAGATTTTTTACCTTCTAAAGTAAATATAAATGACATAAACTATCATTATAAATGAGAAATTTGAAAAAATAAAATTTGCAAAAAACGTGCTACAGCGCCTTTAAACATTCAATATTGTTTCGTAAAAAATCAAGAAAGTTAATATTTCACTTGTAACTACACCTTTGAAACTTTAATATACAACGATAAACAATTGTTATTATACATTTTAATGTTTTTAATTCAACTTTAAAACTTTAAAATTACAATTTTGCATCAATGACATTGTAAACATTCGAGATAATACCTTGAGTTTTCAAGATATCGAGATGATTTTTCAAAATATTAAGTGGAAATTTCAAGATACCAAGTTGAATTTTAAAGAAAATATGTTGAGTTTTAAAGAAAATATGTGGAATTTTAAAGATACAAAGTTCAATTTTCAAGATCAATTTTCAAGATTTCTGTGTTCAATTGTCAGGATAGGTTCTTCAATTTTCGAGTTAGCAAGTCGAATGTTCATGTATCGTAGCTTGGCCGCCGTGATTAAGTTGAATTTTCAGAATAGTAAGTTTCATATTTAGATTCGGAGTTGAATTTTCAAGATAAAACGATGCTTAAGGCCATTAAAGTTTTCCGGACAGACGGACAGATATGCTTCTCTAATTCAGGACGGACATCTCCAACATATGTCTTTACCAAAATTCGTATCTAGTAGTTACTATACAAGTGTATTTATATACATCTATATTCCCCCACAAAGACGTCATTATCAGTTTATTAACGATGTCATATCTTTATTCGTACATTTTGCTTATTAGGAGATACATCTGTAATCATAAGTAGAAACGTATGTGTAATTACAATCGGGCAAAACTACTTTTTCTTTCATCTTAGTCCCTTCGAGGTTTCTATATTTACGTTTAAATTTGATTAATAAAGTTTTATAATTTTGTACATAAAGCCGGATGAATCAATCAGCCAAGCCTTGTAAAACAAAGGTTTTTTAAATCATTTTGTTCTCAATGTATATGTTGTCAGTTTGGTTTTAGTAAGTTTTACTAATAGAACGAGGATCTGTTCATCCATACTATACTTTTGCTTTGAGTTATAATATTCAATGTATGTTTGCCGATAGTTATTATCGTTTCTGAGAGTTTTTATAATATAGCTATTTTTTCTGTTCTTCTGGTACGTGTTATTTATCCAGTTTACGGTCATCTTCAAACTGGTTGATTTTCATTGACCTCAACATGTTACGTGAAGTCACCAATAGGTTAGCACGGGCTTTTGTATTATACCACTTTTCTCGGAATTCAGGCGGCTGCGTTCAAGCGCATTCAATCGGACGGGAACAATTCTTGGTATCGGTTTCTCAACTATTGGAGACTTTCCGTAAATTAGTAAACTATTGGAGACTTTTGTCACCTAACTACGATCACAGAACTATCCTAACGTACGTAACTTTGCTTTAAAGAGATGCAATTCTTCTTACTGCAGCAAATCTCCTTTCCTAACAAGCTTTAAAATAATCCGTTCCCGACTTGATTTATGCAAAATATTTGATATCCATATTGTAAATGGAATAACTAAGTCAGATAGAAACGGAGATACTGGGTGCAGTACAGTTGACTATGAATGCAGTCTGACGATTTTATTTCTACTTTACAAACAGATGTAAACTCTGCAGTAAAGAAATTAGCTGATATACTGATTTATTGTGGAGATATGCCAGGAGCAGTTTGTAGATAGGAACACTGTAAACAGCAACTGTCAAGGTTTGATGAAGATTGTCGTCAACTTAAATCAAAGACATATAAGTTTTTAAATCGGTTCAGGTCTTTCAAAAGTGACTCCAACTTAAAGAAATATTTCCCCTGACGTTTGGTTTCAGTTTTTTAGGACCTATTGAATCCATCATTTGACAGAGACATAAATGAATTTGACAAATCTGTCCATGACGTTTTAGATTCGCATTCCTGTCAGCAATGTATTGATACATCTTTTACTGATCATCTCTTGTCTGGCCAAATCATTGAATATGAAATAAAGCAAGCGTTAAATGGTTTAAAATGGGGGAAAGCAGCGGGTGAGGATGGTATTCCTCCTGAATATCTTAAAACTATCACAAATTTTATAAACCCTTATCTTAAGCAACTATCTAATACAATATTAGATACCGGTGTATTTCCAGATTCCTGGAACATAGGAATGATTATCTGTCTTTATAAAGCTGGAAATATTTCAGATCCAAATAATTATCTGGGTATTTCTCTCTTTAATGTAACTGGCAAATTGTTGTCTGTGGTGATTGAAAAACGTGGCAAGATGTAAATGACTTGCTGTCAGAATCTCAAGCTGGGTTTAGACCCACTTATTCTCCATCAGATAATATATTTACACTGCAAGCTTTATGTACAAACTATTTAAGTAAATCTAAAGGACGCTTTTATTGTGCCTTTATTGATTTAAAAAAGGCCTTTGATTATGATGTGAAAATGTGAAATGATGTATTTATTTATTAACTGGTAACTTATCAAATGTCCTGCAGAGTACTCCTCAATTAAAGCATGTATCAGGACAGGTAGCGGGAGTCACAGAATGTTTTATAACTTCATCTGGTGTGAGACAGGGCTGTGTGCTCAGGCCTGTCCTATTTATATTTTACATAAATGAACTTGTAACTGAAATGTATAATGAATGTGATTATGGAGTCTTTTTTTCATAGGATAGTGTTGATATAATGCTATTACTATTCGCAGATGATATTGCTTTATTGTCATTTTCAGTTAGCGGCCTCCAAAAACAGTTAAATGTTCTCAAGTCATATTGTGAGAAATGGGGCATTGAAGTAAACCTGGAAAAGACAGGTGTTATTGTTTTTAGAAACGGTGGTATACTCACTAAATTTGAAAATGGACATTTTGCGATAAGGCAGTAAATATCGTTTCTTACTGTAAATGCTTAGGATTGATTGTATCATCTAGACTGTCATGGTCGGCAGCCTGCAAACAGCTGGAGTTGCAAGCATCTAAAGCATTGAATCCTATATATATTGTTTTGAAATAAAATAAGTTTATATCTTTTACAGTTGTTTCTAATATATTTGACAGAAAACTAGTTCCAATCCTTTCATATGGTTCCGAAATATTGGAACTTAAATATAATGATTCCATTGAAAAAAATCATGCTTTATATTTAAAACATTTCTTAGGTGTGGGTAAATGTGCCTCTAACAAGGCTATTCTAGGAGAAACTGATCGTACCAGTCTGTTTGTTTCGGCACAATTACGGGCTGTCAAGTATTGAATAAAGTTACTAATAGCTCCAATCCTTTCATATGGTTACATATCATTACTACGTATGAGTTCCAATAGATTACCTCTTCATTGTTATTATATGTAAAAAAGATTAGATGAAAATAGTAAAGATTCTTGGGTTTCAGATGTTAGAAATAGTCTCTTCATTTCTCTTGCTTCGATAGGTGTTGGAAATGATAAGTTATTCATTTATATTCTTAAGCAAAGATTGCATGATATATTCTACCAATAATGACATTGTCACGTATCATCCTCTCTGCCACTATTCAAGTATAAAATCGTTCCTTCTTCCTGAAAAATGTTTAACTGAACTACATGATGTAACATTATAACGAATATCATTACACAATTTTAATGTTAATTATCTCAGAAAGAAAAAAAAGTGCATAGAAGTTTATGTCATTATTGTAATGAAGGTTATGTAGAAAATGAATTTCATGTTCTTCTCACCTGAAGTTATTATGAATCTTTAAGAAACAGATATTTACCTATGATTTCAACTATGCACAAAGATGAACAAGTATTGATAAATTTGCTGAAGTCTAGAAATTCCAATACCATATTATATGTGTCAATGTTATTGAAAATGATTTTTGAAATCAGAAAAAAAGAATGTATAACATGTTCACGTGACTGTAAAATGTCAAACAACCAAAACTGTATTATAGGTCAGAATAATTAAATTACTGAATAAAGCTTCTGTCTGTCTGTCTTAAAATAATTTGTGTATATAAATATATGTCAAGTGAAGTTTAATATGAAATAAGCGATTTTTTTTTAATAACACAACTTTAATTGATGAAAAAAATGCTTCGGTCTTCTGAATTAATTTTACACAAGAAGGCTTCGTGAGATATTTTTGAACATTTCAAATGTATTATCTAGGAGGGGTGTGCCAAAAGTGTCTACCTGAATACAGACAAATGTCCGAAATGAAACCATACTGTGCATTTAGGGAGGATTATGTAAAAAAATAATTCGTAAACATTAAACAAATTCTGCAGTTTTCATGGCCAGGCCAAAAACCTTCGGGACCCCCCTCGTACCTGATGTCGCGAGGCTTCAGGATTATAGAGAAACAAACAAGGATGGCCCAAGCTATGTCACATCTGATTCGTATTGACCCCAAGAGGACGCGAGTAACAGGATCCGGTAACAGGATATGACTGAGTGTAAGAGCCCATATAAATGAGCAGTCACAGTGAAGTAAACACCTTCATATCCCCTGCAGCAATGCTCGGTCTCTTCATCGCTGCTATCCTGGTCCTCGTTCACAATGCAGGTACGTGGCGCTTCGTTATGTTTTAACACACGTATTTCCCCAAAAGGAAAGACTCGGATTATACTCATGTATACCTGGTTTCTGTCTCTCAATCGTTCTCTTTCATTGTATAACATTTATAATTCCACATTTCATTAAAGTAATCAATTTCTAAGAATTCGTAATTTTGACTTTTAATATTAGTAATGATAACTTCGTATTGATAAGTTCAAGGCTTGACCAACTGTGGCGTGCTGTCATTAGATTGAAACCGCCATTTAAAAGAAGAATTCCGAGATAAAGCTGACCATACAGTTTGATAGACAACCGATAAAATGATTGAAAAGTATATATAGGCGAGGAAACAGATCAAGATTGTTGGTGTCATTTGATAACGAAGAGAGGTATACGTATGTTATATATCATTAAAAGAAACTGAGATTCCGCTGTTTCAGAATATATATGTTGTGGTAGATTAAAAGTGTACACTTTTAATTTTTTTTTGGTCAAAGTCGATACCCCGAAAATCACAAAAATCGTGAAAAAATAACAAAAAGGCAACTGTATATTTGGTCAGATAAAGTTATTAAATACAATATTGGCTTGACAAGTTGTATTTTCATCAATTAATGTTTGTTCAACACAAAACAAGAAACTCAATACAACAAACTTATTTGAGTTGTACACATCATCAGCTTTCTAAAAATATATCACAATGTTATACCTCTTCCCATTATCAAATAACATTGCTTCTAGCTGTATATACAGAATTGTGTCTTCGGCTAATAGATATTCTGTCACTGAGTCAAGAAGATGTATTAATAGAAGACAGTATTACAAGGTTTTCTGGATAACAACTTCGTTTTTGCGAACCTACACGATTAATCGACCTGTAACTTAATCAATATAACGATGTACTTATAAACATTTATTATAGATCTTTAACATTATTTAGTTTAATCAAATGGTCACAATTGAATTTATACTTATCGTAGTTATAAATAGGATATTGTTGTGATATGATATCATATAATCCGGGTTTCGATGGCAATGGACAGTAAATATTTACTTATCAAACGATGGGATATACTACCAACTGCTATCTTTATTAATAACAGCAACCTGACATATGATAATGATCAAGTGCATATATCGTTTAGCACATTTAACCCTCTCACTGCAAGGAAAGGTGACGTAAAAGTCAAAATGGCCAATTAAAAGGGTTATTAGAGAATATCTGTCACACAATATTCAATACTTTGTGAACAAGGTAACATGGTACATGTTAGTAGTTTGTTTATTGTAGACAGGGGTAAGACGTGAACTTTACATGACCCCTACCAAGTTTAAAATATTGTAAATTTGTGCAAAACGAGGCACCATGGCAATTTTGGAAGAATTTTTAAATTTAGAATTTAATTTTTGTTTAATAATTAAACACCGGGTGACTGACTAAACGCCTGCATTATTTAGTTAAGAGTACGACGTCGAAAACTTATAAAAGATATTTGTAATATCATACATACGGTAAAACTAAATTAGGTGTGTACTTTCTTTTGTCCGATAGTTTATATGAATGCATTTAACCACCATATCATGACGCAGCTTTGTGTTAACAATGGTTCGACTATTACTATTACCAGTGGCGGATCCAAGGGGGGGGGGGTTCAGGGGGTCCGGACCCCCCCCTTTTCAAATCCATGTATAAGTTTGGGATATACTTTTAAACCCCCCCCCCCCCCCCCCCCCCCCCCCACTGAGTGGAGAAAAATTGTTTTGGGACCCCCCCCTTTCAAAAATCCTGGATCCGCCCCTGATTACTATCCAAATAAGCAAAGAAAACGAGAAAGATACATCTAACACTACGTCGGTGAACAATCTGTGAGTCTTAAATTAATATTTGAAGATGGTTTCTGAATGCGGTTGAGCACTGTTCAGTTCTGTGACAGTACATTGTATTGTTCCCCTTATCGTATACTCAGTAACATAACATTAACACCACTCTACAACTGTATGGAAGCTAGATGCGGATAAAGTAAAACTTAATCCTCATATCTACTATGTTGATAGTGCATGTCACGTGATCAGATATAGATCCGGGTATAGGTAGTATATATATTGGAGAGTAGGTGCAGTGTAGACAGGTGTTCCGTCGGATCTGGAACCATGATAATACTCATCGTCTTCACCTTGTTCGGCGTCCTACATACCGCAGGTGAGAACTGATTTATTTCAGTTCGAAGTTTTATTAGATTTTACCAAATAATTTGCTAATAACATTTACTAATGCATATATTTCTTGTATCAAAAGATTTATCCCATACGGGGCCATGTTACATGTTGACACTTTTTAAAGTATGTTTATTGACATATCCGTTGTTCAATGTGTAAGTAAACGCTTGAAAATTCTATGGATGTAGCGTAGGTAATTTTTCCAAGATGTGAACAAATTGAAAGTATGAAATTGAATTCAGGAAATTATTAATGCTACACTAAATTACCATAGCATTGAGACTGGCGACGAATGTGCCATGCGATAACTTGAATTTGTCAACATTGAGAACATAAGGAATAGCTTCTTAAGTAATGTAGTCCCTTAATATCATATTTGGCAACTTTCAATGTAACTTTACATTAGCGGTAGAAACTGGTAGATACATAGATGTCGTATAAAATGAGATACATTGTTTCTGTTGTTGGATATTAGTGGCATATATCTTACATGGTGCATACTCTGATATAATAATTATTATTATTATATACATATAATATATTTCATAATTATTATTATTATTATTATTATTATTATTATTTAAAAAATAGTATATAATTATTGTCAGTTCGATTATCCTCTACATAAAACACAGTGCCGTCACACAAACCTGTTCTGACGACCCAGGACACGACTCCTGACACTCTGTCAACTGAGTGGAGATAAGGGCCTGAGTCATATTTATCAACTAGAGTAGTGCTTCATCAACGATCAATATCCTTCTGTTGATGGACTGTAATGGAGATTTCTCTCAAATGTTGGTTTTAAAGTTGTGGCAAGTTTTGTACAAAGCGTTTAACACTTTTTCGAATCTTTCAAAAAAAGCTAAATGAAATGTGGCGTTTAGTCCAGGTCTAGTGGTAGCCATGGCCCATGACTGAGTATACATTTATTACTAAAACAACCAAGTCTAGACAAACTGAGTACACAATGGAATTAATTGAAAACTCAAAGAAATAAAAGCAAATAGATGAAGGGAGAGTAAATTTTCCAAGACTAAATTTTAGTCTTTCTTTTTATGATCAAGCGGGTGTTGTTCGCGAATGTCTCTATATACACACATAGCTGAACTAACCACACATCCTACTTTTCTATTTGTATTATCTTAGTATTCGTTTATATTTTACTGATTTACGTCGTGTCTCTTCGGCCTATTGAGGCCTTGCATAATACATTTTATCTTGTATATTCACTTTGTATTGATACCCTGTACTTTTATGCGTGACACGTTAATAAACAAACTATTCATTCATTCATTCATTCAGTGTAGAAATTAGTTCCGGTTGGCAGCAATAAACTAGTATCCGCTGGACGCTTAACGGGAATACAGACAGGCTGTGTGACGTCATTTGGTGCAAACAGGATGTCACAATTTCCTTACTTTGGACCATAAATCAAACAGAGAGTTGCATGTCGGTGACGCTGTTGGTGTAGCCTGATGTGTGGGCAGGCGTAAACGTTTCCTTCTGGGGCGACCCTGTGATTCGCTGAAATGTGTCTAGCGATCCAATGTTCACTGAAATGAATCTAGCGATCCAGTGATTCACTGAAATGTGTCTAGCGATCCAGTGATTCACTGAAATGAATATAGCGATCCAGTGATTCACTGAAATGTGTCTAGCGATCCATTGATTCATTGAAATGTGTCTAGCGATCCATTGATTCATTGAAATGTGTCTAGCGATCCATTGATTCACGGAAATCAGTCTAGCGATCCAGTGATTCACTGAACTGTGTCTATCGAACCAGTGATTCACTGAAATGTGTCTAGAGATCAAGGGATTCACTGAAATGAATTTAGCGATCCAGTGATTCACTGAAATGTGACTAGCGATCAATTGATTCATTGAAATGTGTCTAGCGATCCATTGATTCACGGAAATCAGTCTAGCGATCCAGTGATTCACTTAAATGTGTCTAGTGATCCAGTGATTCACTGAAATGTGTCTAGCGATCCATGATTCACGGAAATCAGTCTAGCGATCCAGTGATTCACTGAAATGTGTCTAGCGATCCAGTGATTCACTGAAATCAGTCTAGCGATCCAGTGGTTCACTGAAATGTGTCTAGCGACCCAGTGATTCACTGGGATCAGTCTAGCGATCCAGTGATTCACTTAAATCAGTCAAGCGATCCAGTGATTCACTGAAATGTGTCTAGCGATCCAGTGATTCACTGAAATCAGTCTAGCGATCCAGTGGTTCACTGAAATGTGTCTAGCGATCCAGTGATTCACTGAGATGAGTCTAGCGATCCAGTGATTCACTTAAACCAGTCAAGCGATCCAGTGATTCACTGAAATGTGTCTAGCGATCAAGTGATTCACGGAAATCAGTCTAGCGATCCAGTGATTCACTGAAATGTGTCCAGCGATCCATTGATTCACTGAAATGTGTCTCGCGATCCAGTGATTCACTGAATCAGTCTAGCGATCCAGTGATTCATTGAAATGTGTCTAGCGATCCAGTGATTCACTGAAATCAGTCTAGCGATCCAGTGATTCACTGAAATCAGTCTATCGATCCAGTGATTCATTGAAATGTGTCTAGCGATGCAGTGATTCACTGAAATGTGTCTATCGATCCAGTGATTCACTGAAATGTGTCTAGCGATCCAGTGATTCACTGAAATGTGTCTAGCGATCCAGTGATTCACTGAAATGTGTCTATCGATCCAGTGATTCACAAAAATGTGATTTCTTGCAACATTGAGTCTACAGCTCCAGGTCGTCCTCTATCGTCATCGATTTCGATCAGCAGCAATCTATCGGACGTCTTGTCAGAACAAATCGGTGACAGGAGATTGTGCAACTATGCTGTATCTTAGAAAGGTGATATATATTCATATTGATATTTAATATATCTAATCATTTGTTTCTTATTTGTGACAGTTGGAAATGTACCCCCAACAGTTTTCTGTCCGGAATCGTTGACCGTGGTGATACCGAAGAATCGGGTCACGGTAGCCGTCACATGGGACCCCGCCGACGTCTCTGCAATTGATCAAGAAGATGGCACTCTGACGTAAGTCATTACTTCACATGTGAAAGGAAAATGGACTAGACTATAACTGGGCAGTACTTTATTGAATTCAGTGTCGTTGATCGATGATATATGACGCTGTCCTTGGTGAGACTAAGTTTGGAGGTTTTGTGTTCCTAATAATAAATAATAATTAAATGTGTATACCCAGCATACGTATCGTAACGAAACGTTTATTCAAAGAAATACTATTATGAAAACCCTGAAACTTTTATTTGAAAAGTTTATATCATTGATGAAAAAAACTAGTCAGGACAATTTATAATCCATTTATAATCATAAAGCTGTATATATGCTACGACAGAATGCGTTACTACCGACTACTGTACGGATATACCATGTACTGCAAGCCTGTGAACTTTCAATAATATGAAATAAAGACTGACTGAATGATAAATAAAACATTTTTTATTATTGACTCATTGACGCTATATGACACTTCTGTAATGTACCGTTAAACTCGAATGTGATGTAACTTTAATAGAGCCGTCTGCATTGGGAAACTAAATACCATCTGAAATAACCTAATTCTTTCACATAACAAGGATTTTAGTGATAATTCGACCTGTTTAGTTATGACGACTCTTCGCATACCAGGAAGAAGGTAACTGAACAGTTTCTTATTAATTTTCTAGTCCCGAATTGGTAGCCAATTCAATCAAGAACGGAGACCAACTTGGTGCAGGTGAATATACCGTCGCGTATAAAGTCAGGGACTCCGGCGTCCGCTCGGCACAGTGTACCTTCAGCATCACAGTCAAGGGTGAGTACATGAAGAGTTGGGCATGGTTTATAGTTTTGCTTGTTGCATAGCACACTGCTAGTCATTGAGACAGAGACACTGTTAGTCGTTGAGACAGAGACACTGTTAGTCATTGAGACAGACACACTGTTAGTCATTGAGACAGAGACACTGTTAGTCATTGAGACAGATACACTGTTAGTCGTTGAGACAGACACCATGTTAGACGTTGGGACAGACATCATGTTAGTCGTTGAGACAGACACCATGTTAGACGTTGGGACATACATCATGTTAGTCGTTGAGACAGACACAATGTTAGACGTTGAGACAGACATCATGTTTGTCGTTGAGACAGACACCATGTTAGACGTTGAGACAGACATCATGTTAGACGTTGAGACAGACACCATGTTAGACGTTGGGACAGACTTCATGTTAGACGTTGACACAAACACCATGTTAGACGTTGGGACAGACATCATGTTAGTCGTTGAGACAGACACCATGTTAGACGTTGGGACATACATCATGTTAGTCGTTGAGACAGACACAATGTTAGACGTTGGGACATACATCATGTTAGTCTTTGAGACAGACACCATGTTAGACGTTGGGACATACATCATGTTAATCGTTGAGACAGACACCATGTTAGACGTTGGGACATACATCATGTTAGTCGTTGAGACAGACACACTGTTAGACGTTGGGACAGACACACTGTTAGTCGTTGAGACGGACACATTGTTAGTAGTTGAGACAGACACAATGTTAGACGTTGGGACATACATCATGTTAATCGTTGAGACAGACACAATGTTAGACGTTGAGACGGACATCATGTTAGTCGTTGAGACAGACACCATCTTAGACGTTGAGACAGACACCATGTTAGACGTTGAGACAGACATCACGTAAGTCGTTGAGACAGACACACTGTTAGACGTTGGGACAGAAACACTGTTAGACGTTGGGACAGACATACTGTTACTCATTGAGACAGACATCATGTTAGTCGTTGAGACAGACATTCTGTTAGTCGTTGAGCAGACATCATGTTAGTCGTTGATACAGACACACTGCACTGTTAATCGTTGAGACATCATGTTAGACGTCGATAAAGACACACTGTTAGTCATTGAGACAGACATATTGTTAGACGTTGGGACAGACACACTGTTAGTCGTTGAGACGGACACACTGTTTATCGTTGGGACAGACACCATGTTAGACGTTGAGACAGACGTCATGTTAGTCGTTGAGACAGACATCATGTTAGTCGTTGAGACAGACATCATGTTAGACGTTGAGACAGACACCATGTTAGTCGTTGATACATACAACATGTTAGACGTTGAGACAGACATCATGTTAGACGTTGAGACAGACATCATGTTAGTCGTTGATACAGACAACATGTTAGACGTTGAGACAGACATCATGTTAGACGTTGAGACAGACACACTGTTAGACGTTGGGACAGACACACTGTAAGACGTTGGGACAGACACACTGTAAGACGTTGGGACAGACACACTGTTAGCCTTGAGACGGACACAATGTTAGACGTTGAGACGGACACCATGTTAGACGTTGAGACATAGATCATGTTAGTCGTTGGGACAGACACCATGTTAGACGTTGAGACAGACATCATGTTAGTCGTTGATACATACAACATGTTAGACGTTGAGACAGACATCATGTTAGATGTTGAGACAGACACACTGTTAGACGTTGGGACAGACACACTGTAAGACGTTGGGACAGACACACTGTAAGACGTTGGGACAGACACACTGTTAGCCTTGAGACGGACACCATGTTAGACGTTGAGACATACATCATGTTAGTCGTTTGGACAGACACCATGTTAGACGTTGAGACAGACATCATGTTAGACGTTGAGACAGACACACTGTTAGAAGTTGAGACATACACACTGTTAGACGTTGAGACAGACACACTGTTAGACGTTGGGACAGACACACTGTTAGTATATATATATATATATATAGACAACATTTAAACAAGTTTAGTATACAGTCACAAATATTCAAAAGTAAAAAAAACACAGAGCCATTTTTTTCTCCAACATGTTTCATTGGTATCATCAGGGAGTATGACAGATGTGACAATGATAGTGACGTAACAATAGTATGACGTCATAATACAGCAAGCGGTAGAGTCGACTCATTGTACATGTTGGCCCAACAGAGTAAATAATGTATAACATAATTACATTATTAAACATTAAGTTTGGGTCATAATATTTTAATAAAATAGTCTTCTTTGAATTGTTAGTCATTGAGATTGTCACACCGGTTATCAATGGGATGTATACACTGTATATATATATTGTTAGTAACTTGGCGGAGCACACTGTAAGTCAACAGACAGGGTAAATTAGTGATCAATGAACTGAGCACGATGTGTGTCGCGATAGATGTGCAATCCGTGTGTAACTGTACTGGTCACTGTTAGTCATAGAGTCAGAGACATTGTTAGTCATTGAGTCAGAGACATTGTTTGACATTGAGACATTCACAATGTTAGTCATTGAGGCATACACACGGGTAGTCATTGAGACAGACGACATATTAGTCTTTGAAACAGACGACATATATTAGTCATTGAGACAGACACACTGTTAGTCATTGAGACGGAAACGCTAGTTGTTAGTCATTGAGACGGACACACTGTTAGTCATTGAGACGGACACGCTAGTTGTTAGTCAGACAGACACACTGTTAGTCATTGAGACGGACATACTGTTAGTCATTGAGACAGACACCATGTTAGTCATTGAGACGGACACGCTAGTTGTTAGTCATTGAGACAGACACACTAGTTGTTAGTCATTGAGACATACACACTGTTAGTCATTGAGACGGACACGCTAGTTGTTTAGTCATTGAGACAGACACACTGTTAGTCATTGAGACGGACACACTGTTAGTCATTGAGACGGACACGCTAGTTGTTTAGTCATTGAGACAGACACACTAGTTGTTAGTCATTGAGACAGACACACTGTTGGTCATTGAGACGGACACGCTAGTTGTTTAGTCATTGAGACAGACACACTGTTAGTCATTGAGACGGACACACTGTCAGTCATTGAGACAGACATACTGTTAGTCATTGAGACAGACACCATGTTAGTCATTGAGACGGACACGCTAGTTGTTAGTCATAGAGACGGACAGTCTTTGACACCCAAACTATTGATTTTTAAATAAATTTTGATTTACATCCTCTTTTCTCATAGATACAAAAAAGATTGCAAACCTTCAGAAGTTCATGTTTTCAATTTCTGATTATAGAGTTCATTGATTACATCTTCATAATTTAAACAATTTATGAGATAATAATTTGAAAATAAACTATATTCATGACAGGGGCGAGTTGCCAAGGCCTTCCCAACGTGAAACACGGAACGAGCACCTGTCGTCAGGGCGCTATCTACGGGCAGATCTGCTCCGTCAACTGTGATGAGGGGTATGAAGTGCTCAATCAGAATGGAGTTGAATGTAGGGCGGATGGCACCTATTCTGGCACACTGAATGCCTGCCAAAGTAAGTTACATAACGAATCTTCGTCTCGAAATTTAAATGAATCAAGTTTGCAAATGACATGTAGACATTTTGAAAAATTATCCACCATGGTAATTATCCTCTTGGATTCAAAATATAATGTTTAATTAGGAGATAACAATATTATTTGGTATTAAATGGCGCCCGGACAAAGTGAGGCTTGAGAACATGGAAGCTTTGGCATCTATAAGGGTAAATATTTAATTTTTAACGACATTTAAAACTAGCCCTTGGTACCTATACGTATCTGTGATTATAAGTTATAATCATCTCTTATTTCTAGGAGTCACCGCGTACCAATACATATGTCAGTCCATTGTCGATTCTCCACCCAACCAATTCGCTGCAGACATCGACAAGTATTTCAAAGTTCTGATATCAGACCTGATGTCTATCGGTTCCCTCAACAGCTTCAACACGATGGGGCGAGCTGCGGAGTTGTGCAGCTTCAAGAAACACTCCGATCACGGAACCTGCGTCTTTAAGCGCCGATATGATTTGTTCCAACTTTTCAAACAGGACAGCAAATACAACGATCCCGTTTATCGTCGTTCTCTTCTCTTTCATCCCGAGATAACCAAGTTCTGCAAGAACTCAGCCAATTTGAACAAGCTCGTGGAAAATTTTCCCGACATTGGACGAGTCGCATCCACGACATATCAAGCCACTTTCCGATCCACTATGCTTAGTCTTGTCCCAGCAGGTACCAAGCAACTCCGTGAAGAGGCAGCGCGTATTTGTCACCCCAAGAAATCCGGATCGGCATGTATGTTGAATGATGTGTTTGATTTAGTTGATAGATCAAAGGTTTTTATGTTTCATCTAGACACCGTTGGCAATTGGAAAGATATTCACATAAACCGTTACTTCAACGCCTTAACATTTAGTTCTGTGTTGCTGAAATGGAAATATTTTACATCAGATCTTGTCAAATCAGTACGCCCATTGACTAATGGAGACCAACAAGATGTACTGACAAACATACTTACAGCACTCTCTGCTTACGTGGATGATGGTGATGACGACAAAACAAGAGTCATCACATCACTGTTTCCTGAGGTGATCACGGATAAGATTTGTAACAATGGAAAGATGTGTTTGTTCTGGAGAGTGATCGATCAAACCCGAGTGTACGTCAAGTCGCGCCAGCCAAGTACGTCAACGGGCGTCAAGGTTAGGGTTCTGGATAGTACACTGGATAAAAGAGAATTTCTTTTACAGAAACAAATGGAAAGAATGTTACAATTAATGGCTGACTCTGAATACAACCTTATCACTGTTGCTCAAGACCTCAGGGACCAATTCGACAGGACAATCAACGACCGTTTCTCTGAGTTAAGAACGTACTTCAAAAAGGTTCACAGCTTTAGTGCTGCTAAAGCCAAGGCTGACTTGGTCGTTATCACGCAGATTAAGGACCTTTCAAACGAAGCTGGAAGTCTGGGCAGAACAGTTGATAAGGATGTGACCCATATATTAGTGAGCATGATAATTACTGCAGGGCTGGAAGTAGCAGGTAAAGTCCAAAAGCTTGCCCTTACTATTGCTGAAAACTGTAATCCATTAAAAGCAATCACAGATTTAGATTTGTCAGGACTCTATGATGCTTCCTCTGAGCTGGCACATGCAGTCGCGGGACTTGCAAAAGCAGGACGTTTGGTTGCGGCTATAACTACACTAAAAAGAGTATCTATTAAAGTTACAAGAGCTTTTAGGGCTAATGACAAGTTCTTTGCACATATGACAGTATTAATGAATGCAGCTAATTCAAGCAAAGAATCGGATGATTTTGAAGAAGCTAAAGATGCTTTCTTAAAATCATATAATGATTTCACACCAGCAATAAAGCGACATGAAGTTACTGAACTTGGGGAGTACTTTGCACAAGTGGTAGATCAAGCATGTGATTTGATTGAGGGGACATCAACGTTGCAAGCAGCTATACCTAAGGGCATTATAGGAGGGACCGGACTTTGCTGGACAACGAAAATTAAAATTGCAAAACTGATGGAAATGTATGGATCAATATTTGACAAGCAATTTGAACTGGTAGAGGTCCTTGCTTCAAATGTCCAAGCTCAGGTGGCCCTTAAAGCCGCAGATGGAATCGCCACGGACTATAACAAGGTTGCACAAGAACCGAGCGTCAGCGACGACGTCCTCAAGAAACTACAGCAGGTTGCTGGAATGTCCTATGTTTCATACAGACTCATGGTTATCCAAGTGGTTAGAATGTACTGTGATGAGTTAGAATATCAAAATGGAGGGAACCGACCCTCTGTGTGTAAAGATACAGGCACTGATGTTTCAACCCTTCTTTCGTACAGATTGCCTGTTTGTTCAACAAAACTTGAGTACGAATTCGTTCATGGGCGAAAACGAGGTTACAGAGATACCGCCTTTATGGATGTATCCAAGTTGTATAGAGGAGAGGATATTCATTTCAAAATTCCAAACCACAGGTGGTTGTATCAAGGCGGATGGTCTTCCAGATACGATGAAAACGCAGTCACTTATGTCAAGGGAATGGAGATCTACTTGCCTTCTGAAGTGCTGAGCAAGCGCGATATCCGGGTGCAGGTTTCAGTAGAAGGTCGGAATGAGCTGAAACCTGGAGGAACCAGATATAGGATTGAGCCACAGAAGCCAATGATCTTCGAGTACTCCATTGGTCACGGGATAAACTGCAGACAAGGGGGCAAGTTTCACAATCCTTACAGCACATGCGATACAGACAGAGTCCCTGACATCTGTCCTCAGACCGAGTATGCCTGCGTCCTCGACTCCGGGAATAGGGCACTTTACCCATCGATATTTTCCGAATTCAAGATCCGGGTGAACGGGTATGAAGGCTTGCCTATCCCTAGCGAGTCAACTCGGTTGTTCCTCCGCATTGGAATGAGAACATGCACCTATGTTCCCACAGTCAACACAGTTATCGCCAACTCCGGACCCACTCCGACGCAGGTGCTGCAGCACTACCCGAGTCAATGCTGTACGGGTGGTAAATACTGGTCTCAACTGAACAACAGCTGTTTGGACTGCCCGCCCAACAGCAATGTCACCCTCAGAGGCTACTACTGCGACAGAGGACAAACCACAGTCTAATCAATATCACTCACTGATTGTTTAATGAAGAGTTGGATTATATTCCAAGTTTGTATCGCAAAATGTATTCTGAAACATAATTTGTGTTGCTAATTAATATGATTTTGTTTATGTCGTTTTCGCCCTCCTTGGATATCAGATGTTTTTAATACAGGGATCTGCCTTAACCTGTTAGCTTGTTTGTGTTATTTTTCCCAAATGGTGCTTTATGATATATAATGTGTTATATCGTTACAAAATACTGATAAATTGACAAAAGAATAGGATGATTTTCTGGATAACAACTTTAATGTAAAAATACACGACATTTCACCTGATGAAGGAGTGAGCATATACTCCGAAACGTCGTGTACTTTCACATTAACCAAGTTGTTATCCAGAAAATATCCTGTTCTCAAAAGTATACCACTTCTAAATGCCCTTCAAAGACCTGATACATTATCAGAATCACATCGAGTGTGTGTAACGCTGACGTCACGACAGCCTTGCGTCTTCCATTGACTGCGGAGTAGTTATCTAGTTGCCGGAAGCTCCTCCTGTGCAATACGGGTTTTTAGCAAAAAGCTATTTTAAAATGTATGTATTGGTGTCAGGTTTTCTGTCATGTCTGACTCTTATAAGGTCAATCTCAATGGACACTGTTACGTGTTGTATTGTTTGTATGGCCCCAGGCACACAACTAGACTTATCTATTTAGATAATAAGATCAGCGGTTGGAGACTTGCTTCTTTATTTAAGCATGGCGGATGCAACGACAACAGATTGTCGTGACGTAGTTCACATGTGTGATAAGGGACGTAACTCCCGATGACTAGAATAAGTGCATACCACGTAACAGACACGAAGCATACAGTTGCGCAATGCTTTTAAGGATAACACGAGGTCAAGTGCCTGTACATGTATATTGTTTACGTACAGTTTCTCCAAAATATTTTCTTTCATTTCACAGTACCAGTTGATTAGGTTTATTGTTATTGAAATATCTATCTGATCATCCAAAGTCAGATGAGCTACAGGGCCAATGACACCATATTGTATAGGGGCATGACTGACAATGATGATGTTGATGATGATGATGATGATGATGATCTTATCTGTGTCTTCGTCCCCTGGGGTTGTATTCTCTTGAGAGGCCGCATTCCCGAAAATATTATGTTTCATAGGAATTACTGTCATATAAACCGAAACAACCAATTCTCTCCCAACGTGGGTTACTCAAGTAATTTCTTCCTACCTATCTTCTGAAGTTGGCCATATTTCTCGCTTCCGGCAATTTCCATAGCGGCAATGATCGTACCACGAATGCTCTCCCTACTTTCTATTGAATGAAATCACGTCTTACATTGACTGAGATACCACAACTATCTTGGTCTTACATCGACTGATATACCACAGATATCTTGGTCTTACATCGACTGATATACCACAACTATCTTGGTCTTACATCGACTGATATACCACAACTATCTTGGTCTTACATCGACTGAGATACCACAACTATCTTGGTCTTACATCGACTGATATACCACAACTATCTTGGTCTTACATCGACTGATATACCACAAATATCTTGGTCTTACATCGACTGAGATACCACAACTATCTTGGTCTTACATCGACTGATATACCACAACTATCTTGGTCTTACATCGACTGATATACCACAACTATCTTGGTCTTACATCGACTGAGATACCACAACTATCTTGGTCTTACATCGACTGATATACCACAACTATCTTGGTCTTACATCGACTGAGATACCACAACTATCTTGGTCTTACATCGACTGAGATACCACAACTATCTTGGTCTTACATCGACTGATATACCACAACTATCTTGGTCTTACATCGACTGATATACCACAACTATCTTGGTCTTACATCGACTGAGATACCACAACTATCTTGGTCTTACATCGACTGATATACCACAACTATCTTGGTCTTACATCGACTGAGATACCACAGATATCTTGGTCTTACATCGACTGAGATACCACAACTATCTTGGTCTTACATCGACTGATATACCACAACTATCTTGGTCTTACATCGACTGAGATACCACAACTATCTTGGTCTTACATCGACTGATATACCACAACTATCTTGGTCTTACATCGACTGAGATACCACAACTATCTTGGTCTTACATCGACTGATATACCACAACTATCTTGGTCTTACATCGACTGATATACCACAAATATCTTGGTCTTACATCGACTGAGATACCACAACTATCTTGGTCTTAGACTGAAAAGGGTCCGTCTAATGAGTATAAAATACTTCGAATATGTCTGACATAATTAACACAAATAAACTATTTTCAGTTATTGTCTTGGATTGACCCTACCTATTTTTGTTATCATTTTTATCAACTATGTGGAGGATCAAACATTAAGAGAGGATATTGCTTCTCTTTCCGAAATATACTGAAACGTTCCATAGACAACCAATCACCTTCAATACGGGGTCGCTGATTGCACATCTTACAATGATAGTAGCCAATCAGGACGTTCAATTTCTAGTCTTGAAATGGTTCACTTGTATCAGAGGTTAGGTGGGAATAAATAAATTGAGAAACATCTCTGGGGCTAGAAAGGATTTGTAACAAAATGTGTAATTATATATGAACGAACAGTGCAGTTTAAGGTATTGCTTGTTTACTATGTTTACCATACCAATACTTTAGCGTAATTCAGGAATAGAATAAAACACTTCTTCAGTTTAATACGATGTCGTTGTTTTGGCGAAGGTTGTACGTTATTGTATTTGAGAGCATTATAAATACAGTGCTGGAGGAAAAGACTATGAGAGACAGTAACACGCACAGTTATGGATGCAACAAACTTAACATTAAGACTCAATTGAAAAAAACGCTATTTCATAGTGAGATTCTGGTCTTTATTCCAGAAGAGCGTGTAGCCCTCAGCATTCTCAATTCTTAGTATACCATTTTGTTGTAAAGGTACCAGGGCTGCGATCTGTTCGAGGTAAGTTACCCGCAGGTCTTCATCACAGAGAAAGAAAGAAATTTATTAGTTCAGTCATCAACCCTTGGTCAACTATCTATGATCGTTACAACGGTCGTTTTAAGCTAACATATATTACACCGGTTGTTGTTGTAAATTGTTGATATTCTTTCAAAGTCCAAATTTGTACTGTAGATGAACCGCAGTGAGTATGGTATTTTTTTTCACTTGTCAAAACAGCCTAAACGTGATCAAAGCTATTAGAAACAATGTCGGCATATTCTGTTCAGTCGTTAATTAACTTTGGTTGTTGTACACATGTGTTTAGATTGTTTAGTCTCCGATAATGCCGAGTGGATATTTCAGCGTAAATCTGCCGCCATTGTCTTTTCTTTGTGTCATTTTGAAGTGTCAGTTCTATAGAGTTACTGCGTGTATGTCCATCACTGACCATTTCCGTTATGTCAGACTCTTATTCTAGCAATGAGATCTCGCTTTGAACAACGTAAGTCAAGCGATACGAATATTTCAATGAAGAACAAGCGAATGTACCAAATGATCGGGATACACATCTCGTTTCTATGTCTCACATTTATCTATTCCATTATTTAACAGTTGAAATGAAATAACAGCACATATGTAGGATACTATCTCAAAGTATTTTGATTCAATAAAACAATTAAATTAAACAATGTGTTTCCACAATTATACAAAATTGGATCGGCAAACAAACCAGAATTTATGCTAATCCTATACTCAACGAGAAACGAGACTTATGCGACGTATATATCTATATCATTTTACAAATTAAAAGAATTACATATCAACAATTGTTGCACTACATTGTGATGATTTTCTAACTAGTTCGCATGTAAATAAAACTTAACGGTGTCCCTTTTGATAACTAACCTGTTGTCACCTTGTGATTGCTAATCCATGTACATCGGTGCGCATCACACACACTAGTGAATGACCGGCTGCTATCACGAAACAACAGAACATTATATTCTTAAATTTCTTTGGCTGAATATAATGTTCCTAATTTTCATTGGTTCACTATGTCCAGACTGAATGATGCCTATATGTGTATCTTTATTTTAACTAACGACCAGTTTAGTATCGTCATATGACGTCAAATGACAGGACGTTGGCAATATCTTGACGCGCCACCTCTTATGTAATTGAACCGGTCCAGTGACCGATATCTGGCATCAAAGCAAAGGTGTTAATTAGTGAGTGTTGATTTCATGACTAATTTCTGAACAATATAGAATTAAATTCAAAACTAGATTTTCAGCATTCTACATTAACATTACATCAATTTTACCCAAACAACATGATATAGCCGACTCTTAATATTTATGCATAGCGGTGACCTAGATATCGAAAACGAGGCTAAGCCCGCAAGCTTCCAAGATGGCAGACGAAAATGCCGTGATGCGACGTGCGAGTCCGATATCGTATTTCGTGAATAGCTTTAATGCAAACTCACAAAAAGTTTTCTACTTTTGCACAAACGTTTGTTGCTCTTATCTGAAAGAGTCTGTGTTAAATTTGACAACGGTGATTAAAATTTTCATTCATAAAGTGCCTTGCTGAAAAGTCAAAGCATCGTGGAACGTTGATTCGCAGATATGAGTACTTGTCAAATATCTCAAATTTTTATAAAATTCATGTGATATTATACGATAAGAAACACAATTTTAGGTTGAAAATAGATTTTATGGAGTTTTTTTTAACAATCTTTAGTCAGCTGATTTATATTTTCGCTTTTTTCTGACGTTTGTACGTAATCTCGCACATTCGATCAACTTCCGGGAGGCTTGCAATCTCACAATGCGTCACTTGTGCAACTTTCCTATAGAAACAGTTTTATTATCTATGTCATATATCTATCTAAAAACCAAAATAATAATAATACTCAATTTGATATGTTTCTATTTACGAGTTCACGCGCTATACAGACTGATTTTTCAACGGGAAATACACAGCGGGTTGCCATATTATTACGTACATGTGACGTAATCCCATAGACTTACATGTTAAATAGCTCTTGCGGGAATATTTTTCATGGAGTTATTGTTTGTCAATAAATTCTGAAATCTGTACCAAAATATAGGAAATCATCTTAGCTACAGATACATAATTTCCATCTTTTTTCTGATAATTATTAAGAAATCTACCTCTTATCAAACAACATATATACAACACCGATCGGGACATTAGAATCACAAGTTGAACATACGATGTTTAAACAAGTGTCATTCGAAAACTTATCAACTGATAGATGACAGGTAATTATGTACATACAGCCGAGATGATTACCAATCTGTCTGCAAAATATGACAACAAAGAGACTTTTAGTTAATTTATGAAAATTATTCCCGCAAGAGCTATTTAACATGTAAGTATATGGGATTACGTCACATGTGCGTAATAATATGGCCACCTGCGTGTAGAATTGAACTTATTCAATAGACTAGGCTGTACGTACATAGTCCAATGCAGGTCTAATGTGCATGTATAATTGTATACAGTATATTAAGAGATTTACAAACGAATCTTCTTCAACACAATTTCATTTCAAATGTTTGGCGTGTTTAAGTATATATGATTTTTTTTTATAGTTTTAACAATTATTTTAAATTCTGTATTATTGTTATTGCAAATACTTTGAGGGGGAAATGGGTAAAATGTAAACTTTCAACTGCTCTTTTCATTGGGAAATACAATATTACAACTGCAAATTGGTTCCTGATTTTTTAAAGAAACACATCACTCAAATAACAAAATTATATAATATATGTCTGTACCTGAAATCCTAATATCAATTTAGAATTTTATGGATATAATTCGACCATATACATCTTAATCATGTTTTGGACCTGACTCATAAATTTACATGGATTGATCATGTTGATACATGGAATTAAAAAGCTACACTTTGTAAACATATTAACAGTCTAGTCTAATTATTATATTTTATCTCTGAAGGGTAGCATATTTTCAAAATGGTCAGATTCCTTTAGATATTATATAATTGCAGCAAATGTTAATTAAGATAGTATAGCCTTCTTTATGTAACTAAATCTTATCTAAAACTCCTAAGATATTAATTTTAACTTGACATGTAAATGTTTCATTATTTTTTTAATATTTTAGTTGAAACTTAGTTCTTTATCTAAAATTTACTTGACCTTTCTGTAAGTTTCCAAGGCATAAACTTGTTTATATATGTCTACAGCTTCAATGTTAAGAACAAGAACATTCTTTAATTTATGGTCGAACTTGCTTTTAATGAAACTTTCTATCTCATTTATGCCAAATCTATTTAGCATTACAAATAATATATATAAATCAGTAATAATTTAGACCAATTATATAATATGCCTCAAATCTTGTATTCATTATATTTTTACAAGATCTGAATAATGATGTGTATATATATAAACTGACATCAGCACATTCACAACAAAAATTACAAGTAAACTTCAATCCATTTGTGTACATGTATGGATACATAAATATATAGGACTATTTCTATCCAGATGATATTTGGTTTTGATTGTGACTTTGTCATATTTTTCATCTTATTTGTGAAAATCATCTTATATGGAAATCATATACTAGTATTACAAATGTACCATGTTAAACAAAATATAAAATATATAATAATATACAATATAACATATTACAATTAACCATGTAATATTGTTATGAACTTGAGATATATATAAACTCTAATATTTAATGCTTAATAAACTCAGATAATATTTTGTATACAAAATTAATTTTAGTTATTTGTTTTCTGGATTTTCTGAAGAAATTACAGTTTTAAAAAAAAATCATGCAAATGCTTTATATTAAAATTATATTAAATATATAACTACTTACCTTGCAATTGATTTATTCAAAATATTCATTTCTGCCAGCATGAAAGTACAAGTCAAGAAGGCCTACTACTGAATAATAGGTCTGCTTGAATCAATTCCGCCGGCTAATTTAAGTCAGCACATTTACGAAATTATAATATTATTTTTACATTATTTTACATTAAGTTTTCACAGAAATCGGCATGGTAAAATAAATATGTTTTTGTCAACATCACTGCATGGTTGGCGAGACACGGCATGCGATTGTTCATGTCGATTGTTCATGTCCAGAATCTGCTACATCGAAGAAGCCGTAAAAATAAATAGGCCTAAGCTCAAAATGTATTTATCATCACGATCCGATAAGGCTTACATCAATATCACAATCGTATAATTTAGTACTTTGAATCTAGATTTAAGTATGAAACAGCAATATATTTAGATCTAGATATTCGTAAAAAAAAATCTCGCATGATTTCACGTTTCAATAATTGGCGCAAGTTTACTTCGGCAAACTTTGTCATCCGTTCAAATACTGAATTTACACCACACGTATTTTGAGTAAAATAAACATTTGAGATGTTGTTTTAGCTTTTAGTTCCGTCAGTAACTAGTGACAATGTTTGAAAGTGGTATAAAACAAACTTTTTTGGCGACATGTTGCGAGAGAAAATCGCGATCAGTTACTTCCGGGATCACGTTGTTCGTCCATGCGGGCTTAGCCTCGTTTTGGATAGCTCATGAATATTCATGACGTAATATTAAGAGAAGTCTATTGATAGAACAGTATCTGAAAGAAAATGTGTACCGAAAAAGAAAACGCCCTTTTCATTTCGATTTGAAATACATCATGATTCCTTATCATAGATATATCATTGTAGGCTTTAAACTCTTTTGACATTTTCACCCGCCACATTTCTCTACAGTTGTATTACACTGAATAAAATTACTGCCTGAATGTAAGTAAATGCAAATGTACAAGATTATAAATTTAACGATAGCATGAGAAATATTGACTCAGTAGACCTCAAACTGCACAGGCCTATTGAAACTTAACATCAAGCACACAAAAAATAAAATAATAATGACGTTTACAATTGAAATTATTCATTTCAAAGCATATTTTAGCCTATAAAATAACCCAACGCTCCGCTCGATTGGTAAAAGAACCAAACTAAACCAGAAACTGAATATAGAAGATCCCTCAAACACTCCGAAATTACTTCCTACAGACGCACAAATACCCATTCTATCGGAAACTTACAATGTCAAAAGTTGTTTTTGTGTTTTAAACGAATCATCGACGAAAATCGACAAATTGCCTAAGTATTCCAACGAAGCAACTCCTGTGTATGACGTCACATCGCTAACGATGGTTATGCTACATTGAGGGGCCGCGGAAAACTGTTTCAAGAATGAGATATTTAGCAAGCCAAATTTACTCACTTTGAAGGGCTATATCTTGATAAGTAGGTGACGCTTTGAAATACTTTTTTTTGTATTGTTTATTTGAAAATATTGTATATATGAATAAACGAATTAACATCGAGCAACAAAGAGGGATTTTTATTATCTTTTAGAAGTTGCTACTACGTTCCTACACAGGTCTAAAAGTTCACAATAGGTCCTCGTTATACGTTCTATTCGTTCTTAGAACGTTTGAGAAATTCTCACACAGTTTTTACTCCTTTGGCAATACGATAAGGAAGGACGGGTATGAAAAAATTCACTACAGATCCCTTTCACACAGATGATACATACGACTGAAACAGGGTTGTACCATGACTTCAGAAGTCAACCCAACTAACGTAGGCCTATTACATATATTATCTATTGGTTTAAACGTATTTTTATTTCATAAACTTGAAAATAGGATTGGCGAACAAGCCAAGGGCTTATTTCAACGCCGCTCCTGTACATATATATTTAAAAAAACTGGATACAAGATTAATGTGACAGAAAAATGAAAAATAACATTTGTATGACATCAGACATGAATATTGTCATGCTGTTAGGTTGTTAGGTGTGCCTAATAATGAAATGGACTGCAGCTCAAAATTGAACAATTAACTGTAAGATACTTCCAAAGGAACCGGTTACTTTTACTAATAAACTGGTGTAATGAGTTATATATTTATATGTTATATAGTTATATATTATCTATTCATCTATTGATATTCCTAAAGACATGCGGTTTAAGAAAGCGTTGTTTTTAATCTCCTTATCAAGACGAGATAGGCGAGTCAAATATGTTTTTTGTTGCTTTGTTTTATGACGTTCTACAGTAAAGCTGCGTCAATACATTTAGCCCCAAGTAACTAATATATGTCGGGCAACATCTGTTACTAATTACATTTCTATATTTTATAATTGTTTGATTACATGCCAAAATTTGGGGCCAAATAACATTGTTGACAATGTGATTTCAGCACTCCAAGTGTATTATGCTCGTAACACAACAGTAAAATCCTCATACTCTGATGTATGAAAATGAGAGTACGTCTTGTAGAACAAATTTGTCTATCAAAGACGTTCAAACTCAACTGTCTACGACAAAAGTATTTCGTGTTCTACTCTGTTGAACATGAGGTGACGCTTCCTTTGCGGTTGAGTGTATACACATGGCAATGTGATGTTAGTTTTAAATATGTTAATTATTAAAAAACATAAAATAGCCTTTAAAATCGTCAACAACATCGACACTTGAAAAGAAGTTGCTTTGTCTCCTAGTCGAAGGTGGTGTTTCAGTTACCCTGTATTAGGGTACCTATATGCAAATGGAGATAACTCTAAAATCATCCGTGATGAGACGGATATGGATTTGCTGACTCTCGACCATCCTCGGTTACCCATGGTTTTATATATGCTCCGTTACTCTCCACTATATCAGCATATATAAAACCCTGGATAACCGAGGATGACTCTCGACTTGCACAAGTTGACCAAGTGTGACCAATGACCAAGCAACCTTTAACAAACAAGAGTTGTTTATGTTCCGACAAGGCCAGGGGAGCTCATGATGAGCGCTGAGAAAGAAATAGTTTACACAAAACAACTTTATGAAGGTTTACTGCACCTCCCGATCTGCTACATAATATTAGCTAAGAGTCGACCAGCTTCGTGAGGGAGGATCAGATGACAGACAGACAGACACCGTTATCACAATGATGAAGAACACGGACTCACGACATGATGTTTGAAGCAGTCAACAGCCGACTAATATCACCAAACTTCCTGCTTGTGGTAGACGAATTTAACTCTTCAATTCCTGCCTTGCAGACATTAAAAGCGATTTCCTTAAAAAACAATATACCCTCTGATGTTATTTTAGGTATCGACTTGTTCCATTATATCATTCCTAGCCTAAATGCATTTTACAGTTAAATAGTTAGATGAGTGTTTGTGATTGTTAGTTAAAGTTTAACCAATTAAGTTAGTGCGAGACGTTAATTACTGGTAATCGTGTGTACAGTTGATTTACTATTTGATTCATAACAACAACCATATAAAGTCTGAGGACCCAAACAGATGCAAGATATAATTGATCGCTTGAAAAGAGGCCCTTTATTTGTCAAAATGTACTCTCCGTTGCATGGTAAGTCACGTCATGACAAAAGTAAAAACTTGTATTCTTTCAAAGAGATAGCTATATAGCAGTAAAAGCAATTCAACAATCAAAGCAAACTTATTTTTATAATTATAAGTTGTACATGTATATATGAAGGAAAACCAAGACCTATATGGGTAGTCAACTTCTTTATTGCAATTGTGTGGAGTTTCGGTGCAGATACCAACATTGTAATGACGCAAGTGGTACCTGACATGAGATGAATATATGCATAGCGGCAGTGAGTATATACAATTAACGACCCATAGAATGTTTAAAACAAATATATTTTGATCGTTATTATCTTTCTCAAGCCAACAACCATCTGATCCAAACCAACCAACAATACGTCACTCTGTCCATCTGTGTTTGTCTACTGTTATATCCAATCACAATGTACATAAATCTAAGTACCTATATAAACTCATCTTAATATCCTACCCATTCTCTCCATCTGGTTTCTGTGTACTGTAGCATCATCTAATCACTATGCTACTTCCAAACGCAAGGTATAGCTCTTGCCAGTCTCCATTACTGGCTGGTGTTTGCAGTGCCAATATAGTAGATCGCTGCACCTGAAATGCATATAGTGGACCCCGATTTCCTAGCACATATATGTAGATCTTAAGGAAATACTGCAAGGCCTAAATAAGCCAGTAATGGAGACTGGCAAGAGTTATGCCTTGTATTGGGAAGCTGATCACTAGCAAATCACTTGGCACATCAACTTATTCAATATTAGAAATGTTTTAATTTGTGTATATTTATCATTAGGTTGATAACGGTGTGAGCATTTACACGGAAACGTCGCACTCTTGCAATAAAGAAGTTGTAAGTAAATCCATAGAAATAGTTTATCATTTAGTTGTGATCAGGTACAACACAATCTTTTGTTGATTAATGAAGGACATTCTTCGATCAAACATGAGGCTGAAAGTCAAAACGGAAGTCTAAGTATATACTATCTCAAGCAATAAATATTATTCGAATGCACACAATATGAATTAAGAAATTTTACACAAAACTTCAAATTTCGAAGAATCGCCTGGAATGTTTATATATAATATGTACCAATTCGTAATGTGTCCAGTGTGAAATGGTATATTATTGAGAAGAACATAACACATATATAACTCGCATTCAGAGCACTTATTTACAGACAGACAGACAGTTTATTAGTATAGGTGGCCCGGAGACCCATAGTACAATGTAAATGCGGCGCTACCATGTAGTTAGAGAATATATCACAATGACAGTGTACATGTACAAAATATATGGTAAGTTATTGTAGACTTGCTCTAGATCTGTTGCGGTGTATATGGGATACGTAATAGGGATAATTTGTATACCTTTCACCGTTATCAGCGAGACGGGTCACGTGGTAAATTGGAGCAGGTCTTATCTTTGGTCTGGCCCTGACATGGACACCCAATATCGAGGGAACGACCCAGCACTGAGAGCAGGCTGACCTGTGTATCTTATATACTCACGGGCAAAAGAAAGTATAGGTACAACAACGTAAGATATTTTAATCAACGAGTGATGAATACGTAATCTCTAAAAGCAAACTAACTTTGTCTGTAAATTTTGAATCATTATCTGTTCATAATTCTGAAAAATACGGTTTTATTAAAAATCGTCGTTATAAGATCTCCTTAACCAGGCGAGATAGGGGAGTGAAATATGGGATGCAGAAAACTCGTTCCCAAAACGAACTCGTCCCCACCGGGAATTCGTACCCACGGATAACTCGTACCCTAAAAAATCGGAGAACTCGTACCCACTTATTTTTTTTATAGATAAATATAGGAGAGGCAAGACAATAATATTGTTTTTGTATGATGTTTATTTCATAGTTTTGTAACATAACAACACAATATAAAACCATAGTTTCATACTACAGATAGATACATACTTTCGTAATATAAATTACTTTCGTATTTCGTATTGTACATGCATCGTCATCCTTTATTTAAAACATTTGATGAAACATGTGTTGTCTCTTTCTAACTTCTTTGTTGTATACTACAGTCTGCCAGGTCCAGAAAAACTGGTAAGTTATACCCTAACGATGTTGTTTTAGTTAAGTGGATATTCTCTAATAGAGTCAATACTGTCACCCCATACATGGCCTCCAATTCACAGGGGTTCGAATCGCTGTTTTGACAATATTTTCAAAATTCAAAATCTAGATTGCTGCATTCATGTGATGTTTATGTACGATATTGTGAGCTCATGTTCCAAATTTGAGCAAAATCGGTTAAGAAATAAAAATTTGAGATAAATATCCCCGCTATTGATATGAAGACACAATAGCGGGGATATTTATCTTCCGTCAGGAAAACTGCAGAGTTGTTTATTACTTATTATTTATTAAGTTATTGTTTTTAATTGTAGTTATAGAACATGTTTATGTTGTGAAGGCTTATAATAGCTGGCTTAGCATAAGTGTTATACTTACAAAGGCATTTCTGTCGCCGACTGCCCGCCATCTTGTTTTATTTTGCATTGCGTGAACTGAAAAACGCTGTAATTTCACTTTAAAAAAAATAATATTAATGAAACATATGCAAAGAAAGAATATTCACAATATACTGTATTATGAAACAAATAGGAAATGCAACAATGTCATGTTGTGGCAAGGGAAAGCTTTCCACACTCGTAGTGCCGATGAATGGCTTCACATTTCGTTGTATTTATTTTTGAAAAAATGGGAGTTCGCCTGTATGAAAAATTATTTAAAATATAAAGTCATAGAAACATGCCTATCAAAACTCCACCCGAGGATCTTCTCTGACGTTAAAACGCCATACGATTTAAATAACAAGATGAAAGCAATCGTCTAAATGTTTCAAGCCCTCGTGATCTAAGTTTGAGGCGCACATAAAATATCTAAATTTTGGATAGATACCAACAAACAATCTTTTCATGATCACTAATCCTGTCTGGTCTAGCGGGAAAGTCTTGGGCTACAAATCGAAGAGTTGCGTGTTCGATTCCCTTAAAACTTGGAATTTTTTTAGTACCTAACTGAACAGGAGATTTACATTATTTGGAGGTAGGTCTTACTAAATGTGAAAATTAACCTGCCATGAGGTTAACTTTCAACGGTTGGTAAAACCTCTAGTCGGAGTCAAACCTTACAATTCGTGGTGTAACCTACTCAAAGGTTATTACAAGAAATGCAGTTACCTCACAATGTACAGAGATATTCTGGCATAGGTTTATACAACAGTTTAACAGATAGCTTAATGTGACGTAACACTAAACATTTAACATTGAAAAGGGTACAGTTTGTGTTCACTAGGTGATAAAACTAGGAGATAAAACTGAGCGGAATGTTGTTAATTTTGAAGGAAACTTCACACTCAAAAGCATGCAGCTGTTCGTTCGCATGCAAGTCAATGAACTTGCTTTAGCAGCAATTTGATGCGTGAAACTCGTGGAATACAGCTTTATAAGGTATGCAGTAGATTGTCATCAGTTAGTGAGAACATTGTCCTTGATGCAAGCATGGGTAGAGGGAACAGTATCAGTATTGAACGACGAGATCAAGCCATGACACTGCTCTATCTATCTATCTATCTATCTATCTATCTATCTATCTATCTATCTATCTATCTATCTATCTATCTATCTATCTATCTATCTATCTATCTATCTATCTATCTATCTATTGCACTACAGTGTGAAAGATGATTACTAATAGTATAATGAAACGATATTCTTAACAACAATGTCACCACTGAGACACCTACTATAGCAACAGGACTATTGAAATGCTTAAACTGCGTGTCTCAGATGCAACTGTAAGAAGCTTATGCAAACAGCTACTAGCATATGTTCCAATACATCTTACATCCAGCCCAAATGTTTTGCTGCAACGTTAGGATATAAACCTGAACTGAAGCCGGGTGTCAATTTGCTACTACGAGCACATGCACAGGGCGGGAAGGAGTTCAAGGTGAAGTGCCCCTTTAAATGTAATGACTTGATCAAATATGTCCTAAATTTGTGTGTAGCATCTTGTGGACAAATGCAATACGACATTATATAAAACAAATGCAATCGATTTGTGTAGCTTGACGAAACGAAGTATGCAGAAATATTAATTTATAAGGAAGATTAAGGAAGATTTAAATATTACCGCCATGCGTCTTAAATAATAAGATGAAAGCAATCGTCTAAATGTCTCAAGCACTCGTGATCCAAGTTTGAGGCGCACATAAAATATCTCCATTTTGGGAGCGGAGCAGAATAGATACCAACAAACAGTCTTCTCATGATCACCAATCCATGTGTGGTCTAGCGGGAAAGTCTTGGGCTACAAATCGAAGGGTTGCGGGTTCGATTCCCTTAAAACTTGGAAATGTTTTAGTACCTAACAGGAGATTAACATTGAGTTAGATTTTACTAATGTGCTATGAAGTTAACTTTCAACGGTTGCATTGGTAAAACCTCTAGTCGGAGTCAAACCTTACAATTTGTGGTGTAACCTACTTAAAGATTATTACAAGAAATGCAGTTACCTCACAATGTACAGAGATTATTCTGACATAGGTTTATACAACATATTGTTGGCTCCTATACTCGTTATACTATCAATTTATCAATTATAACAATGCACTGTCTAACTCATATCATGTCATATCATGCATCCTATGTTATGCATAGTAAGAATCTTAAACCCGTTGACATCTCAGCAAATATAACGGTCATTACCTTGCACAAAAAGGTACGTAATTTGCCTACTTCAGAGAACGCCAAACACATGCGAGAATGGCCCTTTAATATCAAGATAAGAGCTAGGTACAACCTACAGCAGGTCATTACGCACACCTTACGATGTACATCTATGACAGGTGTACATGTATACGAATCTAGGGCCAGTACAAACACACGTCTTCCACCGCCAAGTCTCCATGAAGCTTCTTTGCGTCGTCGCCCTTTTGGGCCTTTACCACGACGTAGGTATGTGCAACTTGAAGTATGAGCCATAAACCACAAGGATACGTATTGTAGTGCGTGTGAGCATACATTTTGGATAAGCACATTGATTTATTATCGTTTTTGTTTGGAGGTTGGTTCGTATTTGTGTTACGTGTGAATTTAGAGTTGAGATCAGGTTTTTCGTACCTCTGGCCTCTGGCATAGAGCATGAATTAATGTTGTGCCATGCGTGACCATGGATTTGGAATCAGTTTTGTTGTACGTGAGAATATTGAATTAGGATAGCTATTGTGGAACGTGAACCATGACGTAAGGATGGGGTATGTGGCACGCGTACACATTGATGATAAGTATTATTGCACAGCTGAAAAGTGATTACACAGGACGACATGGGACGGAATCCATCTTCCTCATCCGCATAATTATTGGGAGATCCGGAAGTATCCCACAGGATACGTTGAGGCGGATTGTGATAGTACACATAAGTATTTCAATACTTCTCAACATGTAATAAGGGTAAGGTTTGGGGTACGTGTAACCATGAAGTTAGTATTAGAATTGTGGTACTTGTAAGTATGGATAAGTTTCGTGATACGTCTGAACATTAAGTTGAGATCAGTTAAGTGGTAGTTGCAAACGGAAACTATGGTTCAGTCCTGTTGCTTGTATAAACAGTTTTGTTGTATTTGTGACAGTTGAGTAGAAATGATGCTTATGACACGTGTGAAGACGAATGCATTTATAAAGTGAAATGAAGATTTATATGCAAATATACTGCATGCCAAAAACGACTAATAGAACGAAACCATGTTTACAAAGAAAACAATTCATTCATAACCGTTTTCAGTGGGCAATATGCCTCCGATGATCGAGTGTCCCGATTCTTTCACGATGGTCATACCGAAGAACCATAATAAGGTCGCTATCAAGTGGGACCCACTCGAGGTGACAGCCGTTGATCAGGAAGATGGGACGTTGATGTAAGTAATGGCACAGTGAAACAGCGTTACTATACTTGACTGTTACGTTTTCTGATTGAAATTAGCTTCATTGTTTGTTGTGGGACCTTTAGTTTGACTTAAGACTTTACCTAAAATGTGTCCCTGTTCGCTTGGGCCCGACACAGAAAAACAAATGATTACAGCCAACACAACTAATTACTTTAATTAACGCTCTACTGCTCATCATTATTCAGCAATGTATGTCTGTATGTCTGTATGTCTGTCTGCCATGACCCCCTCATCCACTAAGTTCTGAGTCCGAAATGTCTTCTGTGTAAATCAACTTCCACTTTCATACTATTATCATTACATGTTTTTCATACTATCACTACATGTTATTAAAGGTGCCATTGCTACATCACCTAAGGGCCATGGATTGTTACTTCAGTTATGTCGATTACCTGCTTGAGTTTAGCTACTCGATTGACCATTTTCCAGTTTCGCGATAGGAGTTGGTTTAGAGTGACATCCCTTTGAAACTTACTTGACCCCGCTCAAGGGCGATAACTCTAAACGTCAAAACCGGAAAATGATTCGAACACTTCGAACCGCTTTTAATTGCTAATGAGTGGGCAGTGGACTATGATTGCAGCGACAATACGTTAATGTAATACCATCGCACGTTGACGTCATATATGTATTGATACGACGCCCTTATTACATTTATTGACTTGATCCCTTTTGATTCGCATATTACCCGTTTACATTTAGACCCCTTCATAAGTTTGATGAAATCTGTGGATTAACTTTGTGCTAGAATATAATATTTTATCCATATGAACAATTTAAACATCACCAATTGGTATTTCTAATATACAGGCAAACAACGAAACGATAGAAACCCAAACGTGGATCTATTTAATCTATGTATAATCTGTTTAAATAGAACACCATAGAGCACACCTATATAGGTAATACATATCCTTCTGGGTAGTGTTCAACATTACACATACCATTTACTTAGGGTAATGCTGAATTTGTATGACAACACACCATGGTTTTTACCTGCATGACTGATCCGGGATGACAACGAATGCGGTGAGAGAGCGGGGTCAAGGTAACCAGATAACAGGTGCGAGGGTCAAGGTAACCAGAACGATCGCAAGGTGCGCGCGATGCTTGGTAGTCAGGAAGACATCTCCTGAAGGACATGTGAAGGGTATTTCAAATGCTACCTAAACATGTAATGAATCACCCCAGTATTTGACATTATTTTATCAACTCATTTATAAGTGTCTCAAAGAACGTTCAAAACACGTTGTATGACCCTTGAACAATGTCATTAGGTGAGTAAAGATATAACAACACAATAATTTAGATTTCGGTCATTGATGATAATGATAAATGTATGTATAACACAAACATTGAATACCAAACAAATATAGAGGCTGTCGTTTTTCGTTTAATTTTAAATTTGCAATTTTGACTATCGGTGATAATTCTTTCCAAATTCGTCTTTAATACCAATAAGATCCAGATGATTTCTAACCAATGAGATCCAGATGATTTCTAACCAATACGATCCAGATGATTTCTAACCAATAAGATTCAGATAATTTCTAACCAATAAGATCCAGATGATTTCTAACCAATACGATCCAGATGATGTATAACCAATAAGATTCAGATGATTTCTAACCAATAAGATTCAGATGATTTCTAACCAAGAAGATCCAGATGATTTATAACCAATAAGATCCAGATGATTTATAACCAATAAGATTCAGATGATTTCTAACCCAATAAGATCCAGATGATTTCTAACCAATAAGATTCAGATGATTTCTAACCAACAAGATTCAGATGATTTCTAACCCAATAAGATCCAGATGATTTCTAACCAATAAGATTCAGATGATTTCTAACCAATAAGATTCAGATGATTTCTAACCAATAAGATTCAGATGTGTATAACTTCCTAAAAACAACAAGATACAGATGTGTTACTAATCATCCTGATTCCTATGTGTTCCAAACCAACGAGATTCAGATATGTTCCGAAACAACAAGATTCGGATGTGTTTCTAACCGATGAGAATAAGTTTTTTCCAAAACAATAAGCTTCACATGCCTAGCGTTTCTGGCTATTTACATTTTGCTTTAATCAATACAATTCAGACGGTTTCCAAAACAATAAGAAACAGAAAATTTTGTGACGAGACAAGGAACTCTTCAAGTTATAGCACGAGGTTTACGTCTCAGTAGTTAGTCGTTTACAAATGTTCAGGGGAAAACTGAACTGGAAAACTCAAGGCGATTGATGTAAGTTTATTGCTTTTTGGCTCGTCGATTTCAACTCATTCCAACACATTTACAAGATTACAAGAAAAGTAAATTTAGTGAAACAAAAGTGAAAATCTTCAATCAAGGTACATGTTGCTATTAATACTGTCATGATTGTTGTTGAATGTAACTGCGTTATGTATCGTCATTCTAAAACCGTACTTTACCACGAGAAAATGAAGAAAACAAAATCATGCATCTCCTTAATACCCTAAACAACGTTATCAACTAAGAAGGTGAATGTCTATTTGTAGCTTCCCCGGGCCTCAGGGTAGTAATATGCCAGTAGCTAATTTTCACTACATGACTGTTCATTGTACAACTTTGGGAAATTATTGTAGACTCTGATCACTGTATAAATAATCAAAATACTGTTTCTTCCCTAGCCCTGCTCTGGATCAGAACTCGCCAAGGATCGGGGATTTGCTAGGAGCAGGAACATACACCATTGCTTACAAGGCCACTGACACAGGCGGCCGTTCATCCCAATGTATCTTTTCTATCACTGTCCAAGGTTGGTGCTCTTGTAGTTGTCAGTCCATATAAAGTAGATCAACATATAATGCGAAAATGGTATATGTATGAAGCTCTGTTGGGTTACACTATTTGGAGCGGGACAATGTGCTCGCCTGGATACACAGAACTTAGGTCCAGATACGTGTATCTGCAAAGGTCTTACTCTACCGGTGTCAGGAACCGCTGGGAACCAATATATTTACCATCCTGGTCCATCAGGGTATTTAAATTACTCAGAATCCCATCCTTGGTTTCCAATCGTTACCAGCCAATGAAATAATTTAATATCGAGCACTATTGACAATCCTCGGATAAGAATACCGATGAACGATCGCCGATGTCCAAACCATTTTATTGGCTCATACATTGTTTTGAATGGCGATGCGTAATCAAGCAGTAAGCGTTAAGAGTAAAACCGCCTTATACAATCAGAGTGTTTGAAGTGGTCCTACGAATTAAAATACACTGAGGGAGAAGGGTGTAAGTTAACACGCAAATTCCAAATCGTGTGGAGATATCTGCGGTGGTTTAAAGCCTTAAACGTTATAAGAGCCTTTTTGTAAATCAACCACATGCTTCTCTCTCAACCTGGAAGAACAGAACATTTGTAGTATATGGCTCGTAGAAGTTACACATTAATCCGATATTCTCATCACTTTTCAGGAGCAAACTGCCCTTCTCTGCCGAGCGGTCAACACGGGACAAGTTCGTGTGGACAGGGCGCCATATTCGGTCAGATTTGCAGGGTAGACTGCGACGATGGCTATGCGATCCTGGGGCAGAACGGGGTTGAATGTCAAGCTAATGGCTCGTACAGTGATATCCTTCCTCAGTGTTCACGTGCGTGTCACAATTAGTCTATCATTTCCTTTATCACCAGAGATATATAGTTTCAGCAGTTTTCATTGTACGAGTACTTAGATCAGATCATGGAAACGTTTAATTTGAGGACGTATTTCTTTTGTCAAACACATTATTCTGATGGTACAAGGAGTGTTGTTGTCATGTCCCTCTTCAATGTCATGTTTTACGGTTAAGATAATGAAAGTCGAGAGATTAGAATAGTTATTCTCAACCAATGTTCACAACAGCTACGCTTCGTTATCATCACACCTTTTCAACCATAAGGAATGACTACAGAGTTGTCATGTTTTTCAGGCGTGACTTCCTACCAACGGATCTGCCAGAACATTGTGACTTCTCCAAGTAACACCTTCATGCATGATGTCGACACTAACTTCGGGACGCTGAAGAACCAACTGATCGCAGTGGGCGCCCTCAACTCCTACAAGACTATGGAGCGGGCGGAGATGCTGTGTAACAACACAAACAACAGGAATCACGGCAGTTGCGTTTTTCTGTATCGATTGCACCTGTTAGACTTGCTTAAAAAGGACAGCGGCAACAGCGGCTTGATGTACCGTCGGCTTCTCCTTCTTCATCCAGAAATCGCTAAATTCTGCAAAAATTCAGCCTTCGTGGACAAGCTGTATGATACCTTTCCGGACATTGAGAGAATCAAAGATGTTGCATACCAGAATAATTTCAAGAACACGATGACAGGTCTCGTGAACACAACTAGCACCGAACTTCGTCAGCAAGCATCTGCAGCTTGTGGTCCCTATAGATCAGGGTCTGACTGTTTGCTGAAAGACGTTCTTGATTTAATTGATAGATCGCTGCTTTTCATTTCCTTGGAGAATAAGGTGGGCAGATTCAATGATGTTCACATAAGCCGTTACTTCAACGCTTTGACGTTCAGCTCTGTGTTGCTGAAATGGACATATTTAGATCTTGTCAAAGCGGTAAGACCTGTGCCCAATCGAGTTCAACAAAATGTACTGACAGACATACTTTCAGCACTCTCTGCTTACGTCGATGACGGTGATGACGATAGAATAAGAATTATCACATCAATGTTTCCTGAGGTGATCACAGATAAGATCTGTAATAATGGAAAGATGTGTTTGTTCTGGAGAGTGATCGATCAAACACGAGTATACGTCAAGTCGCGTCAGCCAAGTACGTTTGACGGAGTCAAGGTGAGGGTCATTGACAGCACATTAGATAAAAGAGATTTTCTTGGACAGAAACAAATGGAGAGGCTGTTACAATTAATGGCTGATCAGCAATACAACCTTATCACTGTTGCTCAAGACCTCAAAGATGAATTCAAAAAGACAATCAACGACCGCTTTTCTGAGTTGAAGACTTACTTTAAAAAGATTCAAAGCTTTAATGCTCTTAAAGCCCAATCTGACCTGGGTGTGATTAAAGATATCAAGGATCTTTCAAACGAAGCCGCAAGTACAGCCCATTCTGTTGATAGCGATATGACAAAGATTTTGGTATCGATGATGGCAATAGCATCGGTAGAAGCAGCTGGAAAAGGAATAAAGCTTGCTCTTACCATTGCTGAAAATTGCAACCCATTAAAGGCCCTGACTGATGCCTCCCCATCAAGTATTTACGACGCCTCTGCTGAACTAGCGCATGCTGTTGCAGGTATAGCAAGAGCTGGTGCCCTGGTTGCATCTTTGCAAGTACTAACGAGACAGGGAATTCACGTCAGTAAAGGATTTGCTAAAAATGACAAATTCTTTTCCCATATGATAACTTTGATGCACTCTGTCACTGCCAATTCGAAAACGGATGGGTTCGAAGAATCGAAGGATGCCTTTCTAGATGCGTATGGAAGTTTTGCACCAGCAGTAAAGAAAAGTGATCTTACAGAAATGGGAAGTTACTTTACAAACGTAGTTGAACAAGCCTGTGACTTGATTGAAGGAACTTCGGCTCTAGCATCAGCTATTCCAAAGGGTATCATAGGTGGAACCGGCCTCTGTTGGAAAACCAATATCAAAATCGATAAGATGATGACGATGTATGAATCAATCTATGACAAGCAGTTTGAACTTGTGGAAGTTCTTGTTTCAAATGTTCAAGCCCAGGTGGCCCTCGATGCCGCGGATGGAATAGTTGCTGACTACACCAAGGTGGCAAAGGCCCCGAGCGAAAGCGACGACGTCCTCCAGAAACTACAGCAAGTTGCTGGAATGTCCTATGTTTCGTACAGACTCATGGTTATCCAAGTGATTAGACTCTACTGTGATGAACTGGAATATCAAAATGGAGGGAACCGACCCACTGTGTGTAAAGATACAGGCACAGATGTTTCGTTACTTCTTTCCTATAATTTACCAGACTGCACAAGAAAGCTTGAGTTTCAATCTGTTCCCGGACGAAAACGAGGCTATAAAGATACTGCATACATGGATTTAACCAAGTTGTATGCTGGAGAGGAGGTCAGTTTCAAAATCCCAAACAGCAAGTGGTTGTATGATAACGGGTGGATAACAAGGGCTGACCAACACTCGGTTATCTACGTCTCGGGAGTGGAAGTGTACCTGCCTTCTGAAGCCACGAACAGACGGGATGTGAGAGTGGAGGTTATAGTGGAAGGTCAAAATGAACTGAAACCAGGAGGCACGCGGTACATGATTGTGCCCAGGAAGCCAATGGTCTACAGTTACAGACTGGGTCAGGGCATTAGTTGCAGACAAGGTCATCCGTTTGACAATCCATACAACACTTGTCCCAACAACAAAATCGCGGACATCTGTCCTCAGAGCAAGGATCCCTGCTTTCTAGAGGCTCCCCAACAACGTGCCCTTCACCCATCAATCTTCTCCCACTTCCGGATCAGGGTGAGTGGGTACCAGGGCATGGCTGTACCTGACGAGTCAACTCGTCTCAACCTTCGTATCGGGGTCAGCACGTGCACCTACATCCCGCCTCTGAGTAGAGGGTCGTACGCGCACTACTTCGCCGACCAGGGACGTGTACGCAAACCGACCACATGCTGCTCCGCGGGACAATACTGGTCCGAAGTGAACAACGCCTGCACCGACTGTCCCACAAACAGCACGGTCGCCCTCAAAGGCTACTACTGCAACAGAAATTAAGATTAATGGTGATGGTTATTAAGATGGTGATCTATATAGATCTCATAATGCAAAGGGAGTTCTATCTAGATTGACACATGTATTGCGTAAACTTTAACGAATGTCATAACTATGTCGAACTTGTTTTCTGGTACTTGAGAACTGGAACAAAGTGATCTAATAGTGTTGGAGGGTTTCTTTCAAAGATTAAAACGATTTCACGCATGGACCTTATTACGTTGTGTTTTGAGAGACATAGCTACCGTAACTTTAGATTAGTCCCGAAAACAACTTAAAGGGATAGCAATTGTTGTAGTGAACCTGATTTTGAGAAATTTACCCGTGTATTATTATCAACATAAAATGTCATAGGCAATCTTGGATTGTCAGAATAGCATAAATGCACAAAGGGAATGTCCCAAGTGAACGTTTTCTCATGACAAATGACTCTTTCGTCCTGTCTCTTAAAGCTGACATTAAATCTGCACACGGGTAAAGTTACCAGTCGTGTAGTCAAGACGTGATTTAACCTACATGTAGTCATCAATTACTGAGAACCGTTCAACTAACCAATCTTAGCCATAAGATCAATCCTAGCCAATGATAAAAGAGGGGCTTATGATTGATATTAAAACTAGATGGAATCTATACTGGACAAAATAAGTTTGGGATACTTGAATTTGTGTGATTGAGATTTGATCAGTATGTCAATGAATAAATAGATAATTATGTAAATTAAAACATTTGCATGTATCCCTAACTTGTATAGTTGTGCCTTATAAAGTACAAAGCCATCAATCGGGATTTGGTACCTAGCACTGGTTTGAAATAATTAGCATATTAATTGCTATCAGTGTTTGTGCAGTTTCCATCATTGTTTTGGCTAAACCTTTTTCCCAATAAGGTGTTAAGAACTCAACTTCCTACTTATATCCCTGGACAATTTGCTTGACGTGTTTTTACATTCAAGGTCACGAGTTCTGAAATCACTAAAACAAATCCTTGTAAACATGAAACTTTATATCTTTGTCTGTTATCAGGCTTAAATTTGGTATGTATCAACTATGGAGAAAGACCACGATTTAAAAAGATTTTTGTAAAAATCCGTCAAAGGTCAAGATCGCAGCAAGGTCACGACTTGAGTATGCTTTTGCGAATATGTCTTATTTTAAAGAAATTATAATCCCTTCGTTTTTTTTATGTTTATCCGTTTATTCATATAGACAATACTTTCAGGTTAATAAAACACCAACAATTGTTTCGAAGCGCAGTCAGCTTAAAAAGATATAAGCGTTCAAAGTTGGTCAATATTCAGCTGCAATAATACCTCAGGCATAAACGTCCACATCACAGCTCTGGCGTATGCCTGGCCATGTGACGTCATGGCCGCGCTGCCTTAATGAGAAAACCACTGTGACTGGCCGTTAGTGAGACATGTTTTGCCGATAATTCGTTTCAAACTTAAATACAACTTTTGACAATGCAAGGTTTTAATAGAATGGATATTTGTGTATATGTAGAATTAATTTTGAAGTTTTGGGAACACTTGATGTCATGAAGAACAAAGGACAATGTTACCATTTTAAGGATACATTAACTGAGATTGGGACATCATCCTGAATGCCGATACTTGATGTCATGAAGACTTGAACAAATGACACTGTTACCGTTTTCTTAACCGTTCTTTGGTAAGAATGTGTGAAAGAGGTCGACTTATGTTTTTAAACAAATCTGAATCTTTGATTCCTTCATCATGCTTCTTTCTCTAAGAGTAAAAACAATTCCCTGGCTTCTTAATTGTCCCAAACTTTAACAGGGATTCATCCAAACTAACAAAACAACGAGGCAATGACAAACGACCCCAGCTAACTTCTTTGACAGACTCTTGTATGTATCTCATCAAGTCATGGATGGTAATATTTGCACCGTTTGTCCAGTTGCCATCTGATAACGATGTAATCATGTTTAAATGAAAATGAAATATGTATGTGTTACTCGATATGTGAAGGAATTAAAAAAGATTGAAAATAACTTTTTTATCAAAGCTTCGTAAAACAGTTGACATACATTTTAACCTAAAACGTGAGAACAGAATCGTGGTATTGTGTTTTTAAGAGAAACATTACAAATCTGAGTATTTGGTCATTCCTTGAGTTTCCCTTCCATTTTTCTGTGATCAGAAATAGGACAATTGACCTAACTCATGATATACACATTTAAAGAGGTGTAACGTTTCTTTTGGTGTTTTGTCTACCTCATTATGATCACAATAAGTGGTAAGTGATCAGTGATCACAGTGAGGTCATAGCATTGTTACGTCATCAACTTTGTGGCGTCATAACATTATCAGCAGTATTCTCAGTGACGTCAAAGCATTTATGCACTCATTAACTGATGATGTGACATGACTATGACGATTTGATTGTTACGATATCTATAATATATAGAGGATATTTGGCTTTTCTTGATAAATACCATGTTTATCTCATCGAGTGAGGTAGAAAGTTAATATTATCACAAGTGGCGCATTTTCTATTTTCTATTTATCATATCTTGCATATTCACCTAAATGGACTTGCATTTGCGTTATGTTGGCTCCAGAATGAGCCTGTCGCCTAAGCAACAATGTGACGTCATGAACTTGTCATGACGTCAGGTCATTGTTATATCAGTCACTAGTGACTGATAACACGTTTCATTGTTATTTTCACTAGTGACTGATAACACGGTTTATTTGCATTTATAGATCTCGGTATTTCACCTGCAATCATGTAATAAAGATATCGTTTGATATTCCTTGATCTCAAACAATGGTTATCTACTGTGAGCGCCAGCTTTGGATAAGTACGATTAATCATCAGTTCTTTCTGGAAAAATGTTTGCACTACGTATTATATTTGATAACTTAACTGGACATCTTGTCGACAATTAGTTCATTGTATGATATACATTCTGATCGTACAGATATTGATTCAAGTTTTGGAGAAGATATTCTTGACTCCCCAATCAGTAAGGAAGAAATATTACAAAGTATCACAAACTTAAAATCGAATAAATCCCCTGGTACAGATTCAACAATCTCTGAATTCTTTAAACATTCTGCCGATTTGTTATTGCCACACTTAGAACTGATATTTAATATTATTTTAGAAAAGGGTTACTTCCCTAAAACATGGTCAACTGGTATAATAAATATAGTTCCAATTCATAAGAAAGGTAACCAAAATGACCCTGAAAACTATAGAGGCATAACGTTATTAAGCATATTTGGCAAAATATTTACATCTATCATAAATAAGAGATTAGTTGAATGGGCTGACACTTTAGATAAGATAACAGAATCACAGGCTGGATTCAGAAAAGGATATTCCACTACTGATAACATATTTGTTCTTAATTCTATCATCCAAAAATACCTTAATCAAAACGGACAGAAATTTTATGTTCTATTTGTAGATTTTTCCACGGCTTTCGACTCAGTAAACAGAAATAAACTATGGAATCTCTTAGATGAACAAGGCGTCAGTGGCAAAATGGGGAAATTACTGCGGAGCATGTATGAAAATGTGAAAATGTGTGTAAGGAATAACAATGAATTATCAGATACATTTGTGAGCCAAGTAGGAGTTAGACAAGGCTGCATATTAAGCCCCTTCCTATTTACACTCTTCATAAATGAATTAGCAACACAAATCCAAACCAACTGTTCAAACGGTATCCAACTGCATCCAGATATAATACAAATATTCCTGTTATTATTTGCCGATGATTATTTTCAAGCACAATTAAAGGTCTACAAAAAGAAATTGAGGAATTAGAAAATTACTGCGATAACTGGAAACTTAATGTAAACCAGGCTAAAACAAAGGTGGTAGTTTTTAAAAATGGAGGGAAACTCGCCAAAAACGAACAATGGGTTTATAAAGGAAAAAAACTAGAAACAACCACTTCATATAAATACCTTGGTGTGCATTTTACCAACCATCTTTCATGGTCAGTCCATACATGTCAGGCATCTATTCAAGCAAAGAAAATATTAATAGGTATAATAAAATATATACATATCTTAGGTGACTTGTCCTACAACTCCTTTTTCAAAATATTTGACACCAAAATCAACCCATTGTTGTTATATGGTGCGGAAGTATGGGGTTTTAAATCAGTTGATGTTATCGAAAAAGTTCATTTGTATGCATGTAAAAAAATTCTTGGTGTAAAAACAGCCACTTCTAATTGTATGGTTTATGGAGAATGTGGCAGATACCCATTGTACATTGAGTCTAATATAAAAATAATTAAATACTGGTTAAGGTTATTAAAAATGCCTTCACACAGAATACCAAGAAAATGTTATGATATGATGTTACTTTATGATAGCCACGGTAAAACTAACTGGGTAACACACACGAAACACTTGTTATCATTTATTGGCTTCGGTAATGCCTGGCATGATCAATTTGTAGAATCCCACTCTCATTTTGTCTTCCTAGTAAAACAAAGACTTAAAGATATATTTCTGCAAAATTGGTTAACAAGTCTCTCATTTTCTAATAAATGTTTCTACTACAAAATGCTAAAAGATTCAATTCATGCAGAACATTACCTTTCGATCTTGACAATAAGGAAATATAAATCTTCATTGTCTAGACTACGCTGCTCTTCGCATGATTTATATATTGAAACTGGAAGATATAAAAATATTAAAAAAGAAAATAGATTATGTCAAATGTGCAATTTGAATAATGTCGAAGATGAGTATCATTTTGTGTGTGTTTGCCCAGCATACTTATCGTTAAGAACTGTATATATACAGAAATACTATTATGAACACCCTGAAACTTTTAAGTTTATATCATTGATGAAAACTTCTTCTAAAGTTCAATTAGAAAATTTGTCCATCTACATCCATAAAGCTTTTACTCTTAGACAAACTGTGTTGCTACCACCAAATGAATAAATGTAATATGTACTACAGGCCTGAGGCCTTTCAGTATGATAATAAAGATTGATTGAGTATAGGATATCGTTATATGAATTACAATTGATAATATGCTGATATATCAACATGTAACTAATATTTGCTTGCATCGTCATATTCTCGTAAAATGGATTCACAAAAAAGATTAAAAACTGTATTGTTTACATGTTCGCACAACAAATGGAGGTCAACTATCATTGCTGCATATGAGAATGGAGGACATGATAGGCCTACTTTAACAGTTTGTAATTTTAGTTGAGTGTCCCAACGACGATGACATTTCTTTCTATCATAAACTGTCTGAGAGGTGACAAGTTCTTTAAAAATAGTTGTGACGGTATACAACTTTCCAATGCAAGTATCCATTACATTGGTGATTAAGGCCTTTAGCAGTATTTCCTGTTTTTGTCTTTGCCGTGCTAAATTAGTCGATCGCTGCACCTGAAATGCATAATGGGCTCCAAATTACTAGCACGGAACCTTAAGGAAATACTGCATGTTTTAAATCAGCTATTAATGGAGACTGGAAAGAGTTATGCCTTACGTTGGGAAGTTGGTCGGTATACATCTTGCCGTGTTCAATCATGTTGTGAAAGACTTAAACATATCATAAAGTCATATCACTACCTTGCGTCTCTACGGTGACAACCGATGGTGTGTTTTCTCCATCACAAAGCATCATCAAGATGATTTAGGTGTCCATCACATCTTGGACGTATCACAATACGGTTTCTTTCTAGAAAGCAGCTGTTTGGAAAGTGAATGCATTTGACATTAGACTCACTTAAATCTTCTTTCTTATCAAAGATTGGGCAAATATGTCGTAGGGCATGAAGTATATATATGTATCTATATCTTGAATTTTCACATCATTTAAAGCAGATGTTGTGAAGGTACCCCAAGAAGAGCGAAAGGGCGTTACGGTCGTTAACTAAAATACCCTTACTTAAAGTAGGCAATCATTATATATGTTCAGTAGTGCTGAAAAACTGGACTGCAAACTAACTCACTTATCTTACAAGGGGGTTATCACGCATGCATTAAAAACCGAAACCTGAAACCATTCATTGTTAACTAAAAAAGTATAAAACCTCCCAACTATCAGATTCACATTCTGAACTTACAGTTTGACACAAGTGCTGTATTTTCAGTCCTTCGGGTGAGTGTTGCTGCATTTTCTTTTTCACCTGACCTTTCTAGATAAACTGCTTTAAATGACCGTCAAACTAGTTATTTATAACATAATTTTGTCTAAGTTTTTCATATCCAGCTGGTATAATAAACTAATGTTTTATAAACTCCATGTACAATATTTACTTCGCGACTTGTTTGTAAAATAAATAATTGACAATGTACTATTTATTAAATGAAATGCGTATTGCAAAGTTAACTGTTTCTTTTGGGGGGTTTTTGGGGTTGTTTTTTTTTTACAGTTTTTAGTGTATTTGTTCATAACAGTAATTAAGTATGTTTATTTACTGAAATAATTAAGTTAGTGTATGAATGGCAATGTTTTAGTGTTTTTATGTATTGCAGCAGTAAGTGTGATAGTGTTTTACAATGCTTAGTGTGTTGTGTATTATACACTGTCGGCCAAAGGAAACGCCAAATTGATTTTTCTAAAAAGGAAAGATGAAATAATTTCTGAAATATAATCAATGGTGGTCTCCAAGTTATGCTGAACACAAATTGATATGTAAGTCGACTGAAATCGTGGAAAAACTGTGAATCGAGTCAATAACATTTATGTAAACCACGCCCAATGAATACCGCTGTTTCCGGTTGATTCACTTGCCCACCGTACCCAGGTACATCGGTAGTGTCATCACCATAAATTAATGCAAATGCGTGCCTGTATTGTTGCTCGTGCTTGTACGAAAATCGGTTTCAGATGTTTTTTCTGATCAAGCACTGATCGAAAACTGAACAATTCATTTGCCTCATTTCAACAATCGCCATTCTTTTGTGACATGACAACTTCTGAATTTTAGATATATCATGCAGAAATGGTGCAACTACATTATGCTATAATATTGCTAAAGTTCTCATTATAGTTTTTACGAAATCTGATAAGATATCTGGTAGGCGTTTCTTTTGGCCGACAGTGTAGCATTAATTATATAAGTATGTTTGTGTTGTGCAATGTTTAATTGTGTTTGTGTAATATATTTATTGTATAATGACATACACTAACTACTGTATCTGCTTTATTGGTACACTCATATTGGATGAAATCCATAAAGGAAGGAACAACACAGGGAGGGTTTCTCGTAAACTTGTATTGTAAATACAGCCACGTTCTGTAACATACAGAAACAACACTTGTAACTAACAGCTCTGTTCTCAAAAACATTCCATATCATGCAGTTACAAATAATCATTATTACAGTATACTTGAAATACTACTAGCAAACTATCTCTGAATATAAGTTAACTCTCAGTAATATATAGTTGCATAGTAAAGTTATTTTACGCTTGGTTACTCTGAATTACTTACTCTGAAATGATCTACTCAATATATTGTGAATAATATCATGATACATGTAATTCAATTTAAATGGAGAAATATAAGTAGCAAACATGAATATTACTTGAACAAATGCTACTTGCAAGGAAAACATTGAAATATAACTAATAAACTTGTGATAAACATCAATCAGGAATATTTACTACATGAAAGTTGAGCACAATTACATCTCTGCTCATTTTACACATCAAATGAAAATATGCCAGTAGTTTGCTTATAAAACACATTACATAGGCTGAAGATAAGAATAAAGCATTAAAAACATCACTATACCTGAGGGTGGACCCTCCCTGGCCTTAGAAATAGCTAAAATGCCCATAATTTGTCGCTGAAAACTTTAGGCCATCTTTGTTTATTTTCCCGCCTCACTGATGTTGACGTCTGCTAAAACAGAAGCTCCAGACATTGCTGTACTATAAGAAAAACTGCAATAAACCCTGCAAGGAGTTAGACTCCTTGCACTGACCCTAGCAATGATGACCTAAAGGGAAAATGCAACACACACTGCTGTAGAGCTTGAAAGTCAGGGAAGCACTCATAAAATGAATTAAAACTACCTTATTTTAGGAAGTAATGTTATTAGAAAATACAACAGGTGGAAATTACCTTGTGAAATGAAAGTAAATAATTAATTTGAAAGATATTACATAAAAAGATAATTTAGAGGGAAGTATTTTAACCAAACCCTCCCGGCCCCAAAATATGAGCGAGGATAATTATTGAAGCATACAAATAGTGGAAAACATCACCACTCAAACAATGGCAAACAGCAAAATACAATATGCAAACTTGAAATATATCTACACAATTCTTTTTTTTTTTCAGTCACAGTGTCAATAGAATTGCATAATACTCTGCAACATTACAATTAGATTGCATAGTAAAATATTAACAATAGATGATGATGAAATCACTGAAACGTTGCAATCTTAATAAAGATGTTTAGGAAATATATGGTCCTTTGAACTTGTCAGGAAGTTGAGTAATAGCAAATATCCATATCACTCTATGGTAAACTCTTTCACTCCATGGAGAATTATTCAATTCACTTCACCATGGAAAGTCAGTCAATTCACAGTAACTTTATCACGGAAAGTTAGTTAACTCACTTCATCGCTGAAAGTTAATCAGTTCATTTCATCATGGAAAGTCATAATCAATTCAATTCATCACAGAAAGTTGGTCATTTTACATCATCACAGAAATTTAGTCATTTCACTTCATCACAGAAAGTTAGTCATTTCACTTCATCACAGAAAGTTAGTCATTTCACTTCATCACAGAAAGTTAATCATTTCACATCATCACAAAAAGTTATTCATTTCACTTCATCACAGAAAGTTAGTCATTTCACTTCATCGCAGAAAGTTAGTCATTTCTGCAATGAAAATCAGTTCACAGTCCATTGTATATTGATACACTGGAATTACTTTGCTACAGTCCCTGAAAAATAACCTGTTTTAGGCCAATTTGAATATTTTATACACTCACTCTGATTTCATTCTAGAATCAGAACACATATCTACACTGAGCACTGATAATCACTGGATTTTTACTCTTACACTTCTCACAACTGTTGAACACAATCTGAACCAGGATAATACACATCTACAACTCTTGCCAGCTGCCATTTTCCTCTCGATACACATGTAAATATGACACTTCTATATTTGAACTTCAAGGGTTGGAAAGGGTCTACACCTGTCATAGAAAACGATGGGTAGATTGGTCCCATCTGATCAACCATGAATGTTGAGCATACAGGTTGGCGATAATCACAACATTCACTTTCACACAATATTCTCCCTGCCCAAACATGGCACATCTTGTTGAAATCTCTCTTCCAATCTGGATAAGGGTTATGAGCGCCCATCAGGTACTCCTCTGACGCAATAATTTCATCCTTTCGCGACATCCCTCCAAGATTTTCTTTGACTCCCTTCAAGATACATGTGATCATAATGACGAACATGAGTAAGTATGCGGTGACATAACTCAAACTTGAAGGTCTCTCTGAGGTCACGGGTTTCACTTTCTTCAATTCACTCTGCACGTCATCATCGCCAGTACGCTGCTTCAATGAAATTGACTCTACTTTCTTCTCATCACTATCAAGACTCTTCTCTGATGAATGAAACAGTCTCTCAGTCAACAGATTACTGGGTTTCAATGATAAGTCAATCACATGTTGATCTCTGACTTCCTCACATGATGTCTCCAGGTTCTCCATAGAACTGCCACAAGTTGAGTTTTCCATTACAGTCTCATCACTTCTTCTCTGAGCGTCCGCTCTCCGAAGTACTTGAACTCCACCCACTGGTGATAGTTGCTGTACATTATCTGCACCGATAACATACAATCCTAACTTGGACTTCTTTGCTACAGGCTCAAATGCTAAACCTTCACGAATTTCCTCCTCGGTGTGTAGATGACTGTACTGCACCCCCAAGATGAGATCGATCTGTCCAGCTTTACATGAGAAGTCTAAGTCGCTGAGATGTTGGGAGGTTTTCAGCCAGGGTTTGTCCAGTGATTGTATGTCTCCAATCGTATGCTCCAACTCAAAAGCATCGATTGTAAATTCTTCTCCTCCCGATAACGGACTTATGTAAAATTCAACTCTTCTGCTCTGTCGTTGTTGCACCGTACCTCCTCCAACCACACATAGGTCAAGGTTCTCAGATTTGCCCTGTAATCCAAGAGCTCTGGCAAACTGTTTCCTGATCACCGTGGTTCCAGCTCCACCATCTATCAAAATGTTCCCTTCGCGAATTCTTCCATTTGGGGCTCTGAAGGCACATCTCACAACAGGTAGCATGCTTGAGTAGTCTAACACGGATGTTACTGAACTGGTGTTGGGCGGTACAGTGTGTAGAAGTTTATTATGGGTTCTCAGACAGCCATTCTCTCCACACACTCTCTTGAATCTGCAGTCCCTGGATATGTGACCGCGATTCAAACATGAATAGCACAATTTGTGAGACTGAACAGTCTGCACTCTCTCTGCCACACTTTGGTCATGGAAAGTTTGGCACTCAAATGGACGATGTCCAGTCTTGTCACAAATCACACAAGTAGGAACAATGTGCTGAGCGTTGATGCCTCTCCTAACTTGAAATTGACTGTTTCCCTGTGTCCTTTCAGATGGCTTGTCAATGTCTCCGAAATCTGGGTCGAATTCTGCTTTAACTCTCTTTCTGACAATGTCGCTGATGTGTATGATGCTTGGAGTCACCCCCTTCTCTCTCAGCGTCGCAACTTCATTCTTCCATCTGTCGATGAGGTAGTTTGGCAACCTGGAGATGATCCTCCTCAACATTTCACTTGAGTTCACATCGGCGAAATTGTTGATTCGCTTCAGCGTAGCTATGCATGTCAGCATGTCTAGCGATAGCTCCTTTAACTCTGTTCTGTTTGACACTTTCGGACCATCCACAATCCTCTTGATATGGGCTCTTGCGATGCAACTTGGCTGTCCATATTCATCTCTCAGCTGCTTTAGCACAGTAGCATACATCGTCCCATCGCAACCAAGTCCGGCAACTGATCGTTCTGCTTCACCACACAGATGCATCCTCAGTTGGGTTAACCTCATCTCGTCGGTTAGATGTGCCTTTTGGTGAATGTGGATCTTAAATCGTTCCATGAAGTCCACGTAATGTAATGGATTTCCATCGAACTTCGAAAGTTGGAGACTTGGCATGTCCTTAGCAGCTTCCAGTTTATATAATGCCTCTGCTACAGTCATTGTCTCTGCTGGTGCTGACACAGTCTCTTCAAACTCTCTTAGCTTTGTGATCCAAGAGTCAAAGGAATCTTTTTCACTAACTGGCTTAGCATTGCTATTCCTGTTTTCTTCTCTGCTTAATGACTGTTCACTAAGTGCATCACTGAAGTTATCCTGTAACTCCACATCTCCATTCTCTGCCGTCTTCCTCTTAGAATTATGAGTCTCTAAATCGATTTCTGACTGTGAGGTACGAAGGTATGTGTCCAGTTGATCTTCTATATTATGTATTTCTTCCACTAGCTCTTCTTCCCAGTCGTCTAGTTTGGGGTGGTCATCGATGAGGGTGTGTTCATATAGTTCACTGTGAAGAAGTCTGATATGGTTAAAGTCTACTCTTATCTCTTTGATCTCTCTCTCTAATCTACTTCTGTTTTCTGTCTTCTTGTAGATTAAATCTTTTATCCGTTTAACAGTTCTCGTTAATTTACCCTTTAAAATTCTCCTCTCTTTCCTTAGAAACTGGGCTCTCTCTTCTCCTACGGAAGAATCAAGTTGATCTGCAGAACTCATGGTTAATATCTTCAATGTCCAAAACTAGCACTTATAGGATTAATTCACCACTTCTGAAAGTTACTTTATGATTTATCTTCAGAAAATATGAGGTTCTCTCTCTGAAGTTTAACTCTGGTGACAGTCTGTCATCTCTCTTCAGAAGTGGGCGAGTTCTTCTAGTCTGTCGGTTCCTTCATATCCTTAAACCTTGGTTGCCACGACCTCAGAACTTTGATTCTCCTCTGTTTTTTTCAAACACTGAGCTCTTTCCAATTCAATTTCATCTGTGGAACTCATCTTCAATTTAAATCATTTACCACTTCTGAAAGTTAAACTCTCTTCAGAAAATATGTCTCTCTCTGAATATGTTGTAGTCTTCTCTCTTCAGAAGTGCGTAAGTTCTTCTAAAATTTCCACCTCCTCAGAACTTTGGATGAAATCCATAAAGGAAGGAACAACACAGGGAGGGTTTCTCGTAAACTTGTATTGTAAATACAGCCACGTTCTGTAACATACAGAAACAACACTTGTAACTAACAGCTCTGTTCTCAAAAACATTCCATATCATGCAGTTACAAATAATCATTATTACAGTATACTTGAAACACTACTAGCAAACTATCTCTGAATATAAGTTAACTCTCAGTAATATATAGTTGCATAGTAAAGTTATTTTACGCTTGGTTACTCTGAATTACTTACTCTGAAATGATCTACTCAATATATTGTGAATAATATCATGATACATGTAATTCAATTTAAATGGAGAAATATAAGTAGCAAACATGAATATTACTTGAACAAATGCTACTTGCAAGGAAAACATTGAAATATAACTAATAAACTTGTGATAAACATCAATCAGGAATATTTACTACATGAAAGTTGAGCACAATTACATCTCTGCTCATTTTACACATCAAATGAAAATATGCCAGTAGTTTGCTTATAAAACACATTACATAGGCTGAAGATAAGAATAAAGCATTAAAAACATCACTATACCTGAGGGTGGACCCTCCCTGGCCTTAGAAATAGCTAAAATGCCCATAATTTGTCGCTGAAAACTTTAGGCCATCTTTGTTTATTTTCCCGCCTCACTGATGTTGACGTCTGCTAAAACAGAAGCTCCAGACATTGGTGTACTATAAGAAAAACTGCAATAAACCCTGCAAGGAGTTAGACTCCTTTCACTGACCCTAGCAATGATGACCTAAAGGGAAAATGCAACACACACTGCTGTAGAGCTTGACAGTCAGGGAAGCACTCATAAAATGAATTAAAACTACCTTATTTTAGGAAGTAATGTTATTAGAAAATACAACAGGTGGAAATTACCTTGTGAAATGAAAGTAAATAATTAATTTGAAAGATATTACATAAAAAGATAATTTAGAGGGAAGTATTTTAACCACATATATTCATTCTAAATAAATAAATGTTCATCTCTCAATCAAGTGAAGCACTCTGGTAACATGGATGACAACGCTTTGACGGACGACTACCCCAACTGTTTCCAGGCCCTGGCCTACCTCCGGACCTACTACCCAGACGCTAAGGGGGACCCCACCGAGGGGGATTTCCTCCCCACCACCCTGCGCTTCTTACACGAGGTATTTTCGGAGAGTATGTATGATTTCATGTTGTTAATTACTCATCGGTTAAAGATTCTGTTGTGGGAATATCTTTTATTAAACAAGTGTGTTTCCGTATCATTAATATCAATATTTCGAATAATAGGTTATAATTTTAGCCGACCCGATTTTATTATGGAAACCCGAAATTTCATAGACGACCTACATTAGTTAAAGCTCTGCAAACTTATCATTGCAGGTATTATTTTAAATTATTACTCAACCGTGGTGAGATCACTCATTAGATAACAATGAGTCGGTTACACACATGTGTGATACCACCGCGTGCTGTCGTAACGTCCCAATCGGCGCGTGACGTCATAGTCGTTTTTGGATGACGTCACAATGTTAGACCGCGTGACTCCAATGGCGGGTCACCTATTTGCAAGTAAGCGTCACTAAAAACGATTTTCTTGCAATTCAGAGCTATTTACATCATTGAGTAATAAATAAAATACTAAACTCGGTCCCGTTTGATAACATGTTTGTGAAACTCGTGAATAGCATGGGTATTTAACTCGCTTTCGCTCGTTAAAATACCAAACCATCCACTCGTTTCATAAACATGTTATCAAACGGGACGTCGTTTAGTATTCTATATGTAACTAAGACTTTGGTGAAAATTCCAACTTTGTACTCCTCGCCGTTAACGAGATACGGGTAGTCTCTCCCATTGGTTATCCAATTGGATAACAAATTTAAAACGGGTATTTTTAACATTAGAACAATTATAACATAAACGGTATTGGATTTTTCTCCCACAGGTTTTTCCTCCCATGGGATTAATGAGTGGAACATTAGAGAGTAGTTTAAACAACCGTTTTCATCATTTTCCGTGTACATGATGAGCAGCAATGACGAATCTCTGAACTGAATTTAACCATGCACATATTAATATTTTGTGCATTTAATTTAGAATATCTATTTTAATGGTTAATCGAAGTATGCTATGTTTTGATAAGACTGGATTGACTGATCCTGTGCGTAAGTGTGACTGTACTGCTAATTAGTGAAAATCATTCCAGTAACCATTGTCATATAGCCTTGCAGACAACAGACAAGCTATATACCTCTCTCGTCATATCCATTTCATGCATCTATATCTATGCAAATATATGTATAATGTAATGAAATGTAATATAATGTAAATGGTGGTTGAAACACCGATACCTATATGTGATTAATTAACATCTTTATAAACTGTAAAGTCGATATGGAAATATACACACTGACAAGATTAGATGATTGCATTTGAGTAGGAGCTGGGCGATCCATAATAATTTTGCATATTTCTCTATCCATCTCCCTTTTCTCTACTAAATCGAAATGGCATGCTGCATTTAGGCGTCTTTGTATGGTAGTTATGCTGTGAACAATTTAGCCACCGACCATTATATAGGCACATCCAATGAGTACCTCATGAAAATGATGGCCGTACTTTTTAGCTCATCAGGCCTGAAAGGCCCGATGGGCTTATGGCATGGCACGGTGTCCGGCGTCCGTCCATCCGTCCGTCCGTCCATCCGTCCGTCCGTCCATCCGTAAACTTTTCGCTTTTTCGACTTCTTCTCCAGAACCAATGACTCCAAAGAGCTGAAATTTTATGAGCAGACTCCTTGGCCAATGGGGATTCTAAATTGTAGATTTCGTGACCCCATGACCCCAAATGGGGTCACAGGGGTCACATCCTTAAAAACCTATTTTCATCTTCTTCTCCAGTTCCAAAAGGTCTAGAGAGCTGAAAAGTTGTGTGCAGACTCCTTGGCCAATGGGGATTCTACATTGTTGATTTTGTGACCCCATGACCTCAAATGGGGTCACAGGGGTCACATCCTTAAAGACCTATTTTCACCTTCTTCTCCAGTTCCAAAAGGTCTAGAGAGCTGAAAAATTGTGTGCATACTCCTTGACCAATGGGGATTCTAAATTGTAGATTTCGTGACCCCATGACCCCAAATGGGGTTACAGGGGTCACATCCTTAGAAACCTATTATCATCTTCTTCTCAAGTTCCAAAAGGTCTAGAGAGCTGAAAAGTTGTGTGCAGAGTCCTTGGCCAATGGGGATTCTAAATTGTAGATTTCGTGACCCCGTGACCCCAAATGGGGTCACAAAGGTCACAACCCCAAAAACCTATTTTCGTCTTCTTCTCCAGTTCCAAAAGTTCTAGAGAGCTGAAAAGTTGTGTGCATACTCCTTGGCCAATGGGGATTCTAAATTGTAGATTTCGTGACACTGTTACCCCATTTGGGGTCAATGGGGTCACATCCTTAAAAACCTATTTTCATCTTCTTCTCCAGTTCCAAAAGGTCCAGAGAGCTGAAAAGTTGTGTGCAGACTCCTTGGCCCATGGGGATTCTAAATTGTAGATTTTGTGACCCCATGACCCCAAATGGGGTCACAGGGGTCACATCCTTAAAAACCTATTTTCATCTTTTTCTCCAGTTCCAAAAGGTCTAGAGAGCTGAAAAGTTGTGTGCAGACTCCTTGGCCAATGGGGATTCTACATTGTTGATTTTGTGACCCCATGACCTCAAATGGGGTCACAGGGGTCACATCCTTAAAGACCTATTTTCACCTTCTTCTCCAGTTCCAAAAGGTCTAGAGAGCTGAAAAATTGTGTGCATACTCCTTGACCAATGGGGATTCTAAATTGTAGATTTCGTGACCCCATGACCCCAAATGGGGTTACAGGGGTCACATCCTTAGAAACCTATTATCATCTTCTTCTCAAGTTCCAAAAGGTCTAGAGAGCTGAAAAGTTGTGTGCAGAGTCCTTGGCCAATGGGGATTCTAAATTGTAGATTTCGTGACCCCGTGACCCCAAATGGGGTCACAAAGGTCACAACCCCAAAAACCTATTTTCGTCTTCTTCTCCAGTTCCAAAAGTTCTAGAGAGCTGAAAAGTTGTGTGCATACTCCTTGGCCAATGGGGATTCTAAATTGTAGATTTCGTGACACTGTTACCCCATTTGGGGTCAATGGGGTCACATCCTTAAAAACCTATTTTCATCTTCTTCTCCAGTTCCAAAAGGTCCAGAGAGCTGAAAAGTTGTGTGCAGACTCCTTGGCCCATGGGGATTCTAAATTGTAGATTTCGTGACCCCATGACCCCAAATGGGGTCACAGGGGTCACATCCTTATAAAACCTATTATCATCTTCTTCTCAAGTTCCAAAAGGTCTAGAGAGCTGAAAAGTTGTGTGCAGACTCCTTGGCCAATGGGGATTCTAAATTGTAGATTTCGTGACCCCATGACCCCAAATGGGGTCACAGAGGTCACAACCCAAAAAACCTATTTTCGTCTTCTTCTCCAGTTCCAAAAGGTCTAGAGAGCTGAAAAGATGTGTAGAGACTCTTTAGTCAAAGGTGATTCTTAATTGTAGGATTGGTGACCCTGTGACTCCAAATACAGGTCACGGGTCATGATCTAAAAACCTATTTTTTGCTTGTTAACATTGTATTACTTGAGATAACTTAGATATACAACCTTAGTTAATAAAGAAGATCCTGATGAGCTACAGAGCCCATGGCTCTATTTTTTAACGTTACATGGAAAAGCTCATGAACAGAATTCATTGTAACATAAACACATTTCTAAACATATGTATTCATAATGGGGTATTGAAATGAAGTACATGTATTTAAAGTTTTAAATAAGGTGTTCCCTAATAGTGTTGAAACGGAGCAGTAATATGGCACATGAAATTCATATTCCACTTGATTAGGACAGTTAAAGGAGAATATTAGAGAAAAACTTAATTTTAATGTGTTTAACAGTATTGTTTAAGAAATAGTGTATCAGAAAAAATATTAATATATCGCATTTTATGTAGAAACGTTTAAAAACCGTTTTCGGTACGCACCGTTTTCCGGAAACCCCAGAGAGTTATCCAGGCTGGCAACTGTCACGTGATTTGACGTCAAAGATGCTCTTCGTCCAAGCTGAGGCATATGTGATAGCGTGTTTTCTACCTTCGTAGTACTCTTATGGCTTCCTCGGATAGTGATTGCAGTGTTGATTTTCAAACCACCAGACATACACAACATCCGCTCTTATCAGTAAGAACCTATTGTGAATCATGTAGCTGGATACCAGGAATCAGGTGAGGATGAGCTGTCAGATGTCAACTCTGAGAGAGTTGGGACTGGCAAACTGTAACGTTTCAATTTCACAATAAGTAGTGGATTATGCCGTACATTGCTGTAATTGCTGTTTACACAAAGCTTAAATGGGTGTCAACAACGTACATGATGATAGTTTATTAAAATCCGTAAACACAAATTACACTTCCTTTATGCGCGTATTACTGCTGAAGAAATCAGTTTCAATGTATCTTGATTCTCGATTGTTCATATCATGTTTGATATACAAACGTATTGATATTAAATAATATTACTTAGATCTATGGTCAAATCCACTCTTCAATAGTAATCAAAGACAATAAGATCTATAAATAGCTAAATGTGAGATTTTTTGGCCACGATAATAGGGAACTCGTGAGAAGCCAGTAATAACGTAGTGTAGCTGGTTATCAAATATTTTCAGAAAGATTTAATTATTAGCCGAATGTTTCCTTACCAGAAACATTACCACTGATAGTATTGAGTATCTAACTCTGGATTATATAATAAAAACTACTCTTGTTTGTTCAATAGGTCTCACATTTGCTGTGCGTATAGACGTCTGTCTAGATTACCGTACCACAGATTACCGTACCACAGATTACCGTACAACCGATTACCGTACAACCGATTACCGTACCACAGATTACCGTACCACAGATTACCGTACCACAGATTACCGTACAACCGATTACCGTACCACAGATTACCGTACAACCGATTACCGTACAACCGATTACCGTACCACAGATTACCGTACCACAGATTACCGTACAACCGATTACCGTACCACAGATAACCGTACCACAGATTACCGTACCACAGATTACCAAAGAAGTGTGGAAAGGTTGATCCATATTGTGCTGTGCAGAAAATTAGAGCTTCCATCAGAGTCGGTGACTGAATTCAAGTTTGCATAACCCTAAGTGTCACAAATGTGAAGAATTTATTCTAAGTACATAATTTATATGTATGAATAACAATTATTCTTAAATCGTTTCATTTTCTTGACCTATCTCGGTACTAAAGGCAAACGTTCATGCGAAAATGAGAAATGTCGTCACAAAATAATTTGACTTTCTACATTAGGCATTTTCCGCACAAACATTATTACCCTGGTTGTCGATGCCTGATCAATAAATTTGTCTTTCTTTCAACTCCCTGAGAAGTATTCAACTCCAACAAGACGTAACTTGCACCAGTCTCCATTTCTGGCTAATTTAAGTCTTGCAGCATTTCCATCACTTTTCTGTGCTGGAGAATCAGAGCCAGCTATGCATTTGAGGTGCAGTGCTCCACTATTTTAGCACGGAAAAGTGAAGGAATGTCTGAAAGTCTTAAATCAGCAAATTGTAAAGACAGGTGTGCGTTTTGAGCGAAATTGATTCGACTGAAGTTGCTAGATCGTTATAACTGTTCCCTACACAAACCATGTACCTCATACTTCTGCTGGTAGGACACAAGGATTGAAAACTGAAAGTGATAATTATATTGAAATAAACATTTATTGTGAAAATATTATCAATTAGTTGAAATTCATTTTTAGTAAATATATCAGATAAACAGAATCCAGTAAAACAGTGGCCAAACTGAGTATATTGACAAACATTGCTCTGAGAATGAGATGATAATATGCAGGCGTCACATTTAAACCCATTACATGCATAAACGACTGCTTGTCAATCGTGTCAATCAAAAGTTTATTTTGAATATGGTGACCATACACAACCTACGCATCCCATTAGAGTGCATTTATAAGTTATATATCCTGATAAAGGACTGAACTAATAGCTTGACAGATTCCGACGAGTGCAGGCCTTCTCCCCTCTTTGTTTTATTTCTTCGCCCTTCGTGTTTTATGCTCCCTGCTATGTTTTACTCAACGATAAAGCACGCCAATTCGTCCTCCATTTCTTAAATTTAAATATTTACTAAACAACCCGGTGAAATAATATGTTGATAAAATAGTACACCGTTATCAAGCAAGTCACATGTTTTGATACTAACACCGTTATCAAGCAAGTCACTTGTTTTAATACTAACACCGTTATCAAGCAAGTCACTTGTTTTGATACTAACATCGTTATCAAGCAAGTCACTTGTTTTAATACTAACACCGTTATCAAGCAAGTCACTTGTTTTGATACTAACATCGTTATCAAGCAAGTCACTTGTTTTAATACTAACACCGTTATCAAGCAAGTGACTTTTTGATACTAACAGCGTTATCAAGCAAGTCACTTGTTTTAATACTAACACCGTTATCAAGCAAGTGACTTTTTGATACTAACAGCGTTATCAAGCAAGTCACTTGTTTAAATACTAACACCGTTATCAAGCAAGTGACTTTTTGATACTATCAATTTTTTCTAATGATGATATTTTACAGACCGACAGCTGTTTGTTCGATAATGATACCTTTTCTTCTACTGACTATGATGATGTTGATGAAATGATTTTGGAAACACAAATTTCAGAAGATGAAATAAAGAGTGCTATAAGTCGTTTAAAGAGTGGGAAATCACCTGGTCCTGACAATATCATAAACGAAATGATAAAATGTTCTCACTCCGAATTAATGCCTTTCCTTTTAATATGTTTTAATACGGTCTTTGAAAGTGGATCGTTTCCAGATAGCTGGTCTCGCTCAATTATTGTACCAATACATAAAAGGGGGGCTACAGATAATCCAGATAACTATAGAGGTATATCCCTAATGAGTGTAATTGGGAAAATATTTACATCTATTCTAAACAACAGAATCTCGAACTGGTCGAGTTTAAGAAACCTTATCCCTGAATGCCAAGCCGGATTTAGAAAAGATTATTCGACTTCTGACCATATTTTCACATTATATGCAATTATACAAAAATGCTTATCTCGTAGTAAACATAAACTTTATGTAGCATTTGTCGATTTTAAAAAGGCTTTTGACTCCGTTGATCGTTTTAAACTGTGGCAATGTTTAAGGAAGGCTGGTTTACAAGGGAAAATGTATTCTATTTTAAAATCAATGTATTCAAATATCAAATCATGTGTTCGTTGTGATGATGGTGTCACTGATTATTTCGATTGCCCTATTGGAGTCCGGCAAGGGTGTATTTTAAGTCCAATATTGTTTTCCTTCTTTATAAGCGAATTGTATTATGATATTTCTATGTTAGGTAAACATGGTGTACAAATGTTTCCAGCTATGATTGAAATTTTTATTTTGCTCTTTGCCGATGATGTTATTCTAGTCTCAGATACAATTATCGGTCTACAAAACCAACTTAATGTTTTTGGAACGATATACAAATGAATGGAAATTATCTGTTAATTTTGATAAAACAAACATTGTTATCTTTCTTTTTGAATGGCAAACAGTTATCTATTGTACAAAATTATACCTATCTCGGGCTTATGTTTTCCTATACTATGAATTTAAAAAAAAGTGTTTTAGATTTGAAGTCACGTGCCAAAAAGGCACTTATCAATGTTATGTCAGTATCCCAAAACTTTGGCATTTTATACCCGAAAATATTTTTTAAATTGTTTGATTCACAAATCCAACCTATTATGCTTTATGGATCCGAAATTTGGGGATTTCAACGTCATGATTGTATCGAGAAACTACATCTTCTAGCATGGAAAAGATTTTTAAATGTTGCCCAAGCAACACCGAACTGCATGATCTATGGCGAGTGTGGTAGATATCCAATATATATAAACTCACAAATCAAATTTTGGTTAAGGATCCTTAGAATGCACGAGCAAAGGTTACCAAAGCTAGCATATAACACGCTTGTTCATTTAGATGATATGGGAAAGATAACATGGGCAACTCATATTAGAAACTTATTATTTACCCATGGATTTGGATTTGTGTGGCTACATCAAACAGTTGGTAATGTTTCCTTATTTCTTAAGCAATTCCGAGATCAATCTGTTAACAGGTTTTATCAAGGATGGCACTCAAATCTAGACAATAGCACAATATACCAATTGTATAGATCATTTAAAAGCTTAATTCAACCAGAGTTGTATCTTTCTGCACTGACATCTAAAAATATAAGACGCACATTTGTCAACTTTCGATTAGGCTTGTAAGATTTATCAGTAAATAAAGGCAGAAGATTTTCCATAGAAAGAAGTTTAAGAATATGTCCGTTATGTAAATCTGCTGTAGAAGATGAAATCCATTTTGCTTTTGTATGTCCACATTATGCTGATTTAAGAAAACGATATATTTCAGATCATTACCTTTTAAAGTATCCTAAAACTGCCTTTATTTCAGTTTTGTCCTCGACAAATGAGAATGTAATAAGGAATTTAGCGCTCTTTGTGAAATATGCTGTTGTCCGAAGAGACAATCTAATATCTGAATTGTAAAATCTGCTGTGAATTTTCTGTATATGTGTACCTGGTAAACTTGTATCATTTGTATATGGGCCGGAGGCCTGCATTATACAATAAACTTCTTTGACTTGACTTGACTTTTTGATACTAACAGCATTATCAAGCAAGTAACTTTTTTGTATGCTACCAGCATTATCAAGCCAGTCACTTTATACTAAGACCGTTATCAAGCAAGTCACTTGTTTTGATACTAACACCGTTGTCAAGCAAGTCACTTGTTTTAATACTAACACCGTTATCAATCAAGTTACTACCGTTATAACGGTGTTAGTATTTACACCAAACTATCCACATATTTTTTAAAAAGTATATCAGATCTGACCCCAGATCAACAATCACATTTGCTTTGTCAAATCCTAAATATTTTGTAATGAAGATGGTATCAGCGGAAAGCGGCTGCTGGACATCGGAACTGGCCCGTCAATCTATTCGGTGATCAGTGCGGCTCCACATGTTGACAGCGTCTTCTTGTCGGACTTCACCCCTCAGAACAGGGAAGTACTAGACGGGTGGCTGCAGGGGACACTCGACCACAACTTTGAGGACATCTTCAAATACGTTGTGGACATGGAAGGGAACAAGTGAGGCTTCATTTCTCTTAGAAAAAAACATCCAGTCTGATTAAAAAAGACCATGTTCCGAGGAAACCTCTGGTTCTATAGATTCCTCGCCACAAGGTCGGGTTCTATAGATTCCTCGCCACAAGGTCTGGTTCTATAGATTCCTCGCCACAAGGTCGGGTTCTATAGATTCCTCGCCACAAGGTCTGGTTCTATAGATTCCTCGCCACAAGGTCTGGTTCTATAGATTCTTCGCCACACGGTCTGGTTCTATAGAGTCCTCGCCACAAGGTCGGGTTCTATAGATTCCTCGCCACAAGCTCTGGTTCTACAGATTCCTCGCCACAAGGTCTGGTTCTATAGATTCCTCGCCACAAGGTCGGGTTCTATAGAGTCCTCGCCATAAGGTCTGGTTCTTTAGATTCCTCGCCACAAGGTCTGGTTCTATAGCCTCCTCGCCACAAGGTCTGGTTCTGTAGAGTCCTCGCCACAAGGTCTGATGACACCCGTTTAGGCGCGTGTTCCGTACCAGTTTAGCGCAGACAAAGTCCAGTCAAATAGCTGACCAATCACATAATACATTTTAAACGATCTCCATTTTGAAAGCATTGGGAACAGACGAAAGGAATAGCTGCTTGGAGTTATCTGCCCCTAGCTTCTGGCACCGAAAGCTCGTGTTGGAGGTCTTGTGATTGGTTAACTGAATTGCGTCAGAACAAGGGAGTCTACGGGCTGTTATCAAGTATGATATGAGTTCGTATCCCGATAAATATATGTAATATTTTGCAACATGTATTCCTCGGAAAACTGTCTATTTTAATTAGACTTTCATTATACCCATATTTGATATCATATGTGTGTGGAAAAGTGCACTATAAACACACTCTCATTGCTGTGATTTATGTAGTCTAAGTAAGTAAGTAAACAATTACAACATACTTACAATGTTGTTTCAGGGAAACACCGAGCGAAAGAGAGAATCTACTACGACAGCAAATATCGGGGATAATTCCCGTGGACGTCACGAGCAGAGAGCCCCTGACCCCCTCCTACTACCCCAAGTTTGATGTGCTCACCACCTCCATGTGCCTCGAGTCTGTCGGCAAGGATATGGAGGTGTATGCGCGCGCAGCAGGAAACGTCTCCAGTCTGCTGGTGGATGGCGGCCATCTGGTTCTGGTTGGCATGCTAGGTATAACCTACTACAATGTGGGAGACATGCGCTTCTGGTGTCTCAATGTCAACTCTCAGGACGTCAAGAGTGTCTGGCAAAATTTAGGCTTTAGAATAATATGTTGGAAAGAAACGTCGCATTCAGCCCCTGAAGAGAAAACTAATACTAACTTCGATGGGTATTTCGTAATGCTTGCAAAGAAAACTAATAAGCAAGCGGGATGAATCCGTAAGACAGGTCTTATAGTTGCTCTGTCAACGTACCGGTTTTCTATTTCGTTGGTACGGCCTGTACTTTGGAACATCATCTATTACAGTTCAAGATAATAGTGTTGAAAGGGAAGGCCGTTTTGATCATGGCGTTAATTGGAAACCGGCGTATTTTAGAGCAGTTAGTGTCACTATGATAACTACGTTGCTGTGTTCCTTAAAAGCTATTTTAAGTATTAGGCTTTTGAAAATATTGTTATTCTGTCTTTTTAATTATATGTTGCATGTACATCAAGCCTGGGGTGAAGTAGTTGTGCTATTATGACTTAGGAATTGTTTATTAATATATTTTTCGCTGTTCTATAAAGTATACACACATTCGACTTTTTGTTTGTGTTTCTTTTTTTAAAATCATTTTTATCATATGATATTGGATCATTTCAACGGCTACTTTTTAACAAAAATAGATGAACATTCGAAACATATACCAATATAAGGAGTTAATCATTTAGAGAACAATTGCAGCACGTCAGGAAGATTATCCGAACTTATTTATTTCATTCAATTTCTGCTATTTAACCAATTAACACCTGGGGGATCTGCATGCAGGTAAGAGAGCATTGAAGCTAAAATGAATAAAGTTTCATATCCAGAATACGAGGAAAGTGTGATATTTTATTAACGCTTCCTTAACCAACCAACCTAACAACACTGTAGGAATCACTTCACGTCGTCACCACATGTATTAAAGGTACATGTGTGTTGTTGGAATCGCATATGGTATTATTTTACTTTTGACGAAAATTACCATTTCAAAGTTAGCTCATTCGGTATAGTGACAATTTAAAGATGAGAGTCGCGTTTTTTTAATTATCGAAAACCAAACAATATGTACCGCGGCTGGCGCGCGTGAAATAGCCAGACGTAATGTTGGAAACGTATTTGTGAGAGACAAAATGGGAGATTTGTGTTGGTAATGTTTGATGGGTGGGCATGTAAATGGGAGATATACTTTCTATTTCTGCACATGAATAAGCCCGTCGCTCGATTTTAATTGAAAACAAGTAATTATCATTTTTGGCGATCAAGTGAGTGAATATTTGAACATAAATGAGCACATGTGGTTTTCGGCACCTCTTAAGCCAAACAGGAAAGTTAAAAAAGTTCTTGATGTCTGTTTAATGTTAGTCTTACATTCAGACTATGAAAAAAGTATTTATTCTGAAAATATCACCATTTCATTAAATATTGAAAAGGAGACTGTAAAAAAAAGTCTCCTTTTCATTTTTTTTTTTTTATTTTTTTTTTTTAACAGTCTTAGTGTTAGACTAGTTTAATGTATGTGGTCTCATTTAAGATATGCAATAATATATGACAGAGATGATATCATTAAATTTCATAGGTAGAGGATCAATGTTTAATCAATGTACATGACCATAACTGTCCAAATATTGACAGGTTGTGTTTCTTCAACTATTCAACAGCCTAGTTTGGTTTATGTTACGCATCCTCAACATCACAGCGGAAGCTAGGTGGTTCATGTCGCTATTTGTGTGCATGGGGTGTGTTAGGACATTTGAGAAATGAAATCGGACAAATTTACCAGTAGATGATCCTGGTCAATAGGTGCTAGCAAAACTGCAACAACATGTCCATACGTGTACATGTACAACGAGACACAATCTAATGGGAGATGTACAATTATAGATTGTTATATCGTTAAAGTTTATTTTAAATGTGTGTCTCTCATAATTCTGTTTTGAATGGTTCTGTACATGTTTTAAAACGTATTAAAGGGGCAGTAGCACGTTTTTTGCAAAATTTAATTTTTCAAATTTCCCATTTATAATGATAGTTTATGTCATTTAAACTAACTTAAGAGGGTAACACATCTTATTACACACACCAATTATCTGTAGCAGTAAAAAATATGTTGCGTATAAAGCAAAAATTGCATGGCGGCCATTTTATTGTGAACACAATTTATTATTTTATATTACAAAAACGTTTCCCATGGCTTTACCGAAACATGTACACTCATTTTAAACTTTATTTTCCGAAGAGAGAAGGATGTTTTACCATTGGTGAAATTATTTTTCAAATACATTTCATCAACTTATTTGAGCGAAAAAACGTGCTACAGTGCCTTTAAGTGTAAAAATGTAAATGTCTTTTAGCTATGTACCAACAGAAACGTTTGGTTTTTGTGACCCCCAATAATGTTGAGTCTGTCACCAACAATAACGTTTAGTTTGTGACCCACAATAACGTTAATTCTGTGACCCACAATAATGTTTAGTCTGTGACCCCCCATAACGTTTAGTCTGTGACCCCGAATAACGTTCAGTCTGTAACCTCCAATAACGTTTAGTCTGTGACCTCCAATAACGTTTGGTCTGTGGCCCCCAATAACGTTTAGTCTGTAACCCCCAATAACGTTTAGTCTGTGACCTCCAATAACACTTAATCTGTGACCACCAATAACGTTAAGTCTGTGATCCCCAATGACGTTTAGTCTTTGACTCACAATAACGTTAAGTTCACATTGCAGACTGCAGTACCATTACTTAGGTAATCAATATATATATATATATATATATATATATATATATATATATATATATATATATATATATATATATATATATATATATATATATATCAAGGTCCGGGTGATCGTGTTACTAACTCCTGGTTAGTCGTGACCAGGCTGATAATTGCGAGCTCCCATTGCTTCCTGTACATACCTGCATAAGGCATAATTCTCTCTGTGACATCTGCAGCTCATGCATAATTCTCTCCAGGACACACCCGGGTTATCAAATATGAACAGGACTTATGTCTTGATAAGGCTTCCGGTTTCCGTCCGTATCACCGTCTCTAAAGTCCCGTTTACATGCACCGTTTGCCCCTGGGGGCAAAATACCCCCAGAGCCAAATTTCGTCATGTAAACGGTATACCTAAAATTTGCCCTAGCTAAATAGGTGGAGCAAAGCTGTTATCCCCGGTGGTATATGTACATCCCTTGGGGCAAACGTTATTGGTGGTCACAGACATAGCTACGCCATGTGGTGGCACGTGGCCCTGTGCATAGCTCAGTCGACCGCTATCAGTGAAGTTCAGCAACAATGGGCGCGGCTTGCCGCATGGGTGAGTTACCCGCTTCATTGCTGAATTAACTGAGAGTTTGAAGGGTGATTCCCTGCCCCGCACTGAGACCTGAGTGGAAAGACTTATGGTGTCACCCTGGGTAAGTGACTTTATTCAACGTGTGCCTCTGTTCACCCAGCAGAAAGTGGGTACCTGGTGTAAGCGCTTTGCGTAAGACCAGGGTAATAATGTTTAGAAGCGCCCTGAGTCCACAACGTGGAGGTTTGTGCGCTATATAAAAACTATCCATTATTATTATTATTAAACGTGTCATGTAAATGCTCTTTTCACATTTTCAAGGGGGCAAAACAAGTTCCAATATGCCATGTAATATGCCAATATTGCCATGCTTGTAATGGGAAATAGATTCCAATAGTTTGCAGTAAGTGCATAGGTCACAGGGCTATATTACTTTGAATAAACAACTCCATTATTAAAAAATATCTAAAGTTCTAGGCCGAAATAAAACATCAGTTGTTTATCACAAACGTCTGTGTGTCCAACCCGCCGTACTTGCAACTGCTTGCTGTCTACGTGCAAAAACCAAGTTTAATAGTGGTAGCCGTACGTTGTAGTACCGACACCGTACGGATTCGGGAGCACGTAGATACGCCGTAGTGCTTTTAGTGCATGCAGAACTTTCGCTGCGAGCGAGCTGCGTGCGACTACGTATTTTCCACACGTACGACTTCCGTGCTTGCACTCTACGGACACTGTGCGCACAACGCACGGACTCTGTGAGTGTTTTAAGTTTTTCTCATGGACACATACTCCACGGACGACGCACTTAGCACGTGCGTGCTCCGCACGTTGCAGGTGCGTTTTTAGTGCGTCGTCCGTGTTTACTCGGCACTTCACCAGTTCAACTGACGTGTTACATCGTACTTTACTCTTGTTTATCGTAGCATTATCGTGAGCAAATTGTTATTACGATGCTCCCGTCAACTGTACGAATAGGAAGTGCTGATTGCGAATGTGTTACGTTCACTAAAGAGTTGATTCCGAACATAAGGCATCTTCACAACGTCACGGGCGTAACGAAAAGATTTTAAAAATCATTTCTCTCCGCCCTTGATTTCACGGCCCGCTTTTTCTGCGCTAAGATTTTAGCGTACTGCAGGCTAATCGGATAGGCCAATCAGAAGAAAGCTTGCAATATGAACTTCTGATGTCAACAGCAAAGGCGTTTGCAGTGATACATAGCCGCTAGGCCTACTAAACGAAACCATATTTTAAACAGTTTAATTCAAGCATTTACTTTACAGTCTCAAATCGTGTGCTAAAATTCCAATCATAATGAAATTGTCCGAGTAGACAAAGTCAATGCTTTACGCTTGAATGTAATAGACTTGATCTATATTTAGACTGGAAAACACCTTTTCTAATTCGTCCAATTTCTCCGCTAATTTTTGGTCGCAAACTGTAGCACACTTTTTGACAGTATTTTGATCAATCCAGGACTTGTGTAAACTTTCAATTGATGCAATAAAATAATTACAATACTTTCATAAACCTGTAATCGATAATCAAAACGTCGAAGTGGACAGCTTCAAAAGCCATAAAGTTGGCACATGGAGTAGACGCACCGTTACGATGTTACTGTATGATTACTGCCAAACTGGATACATTCATAAATTTCGCGTATGATTTTGCGCATGTTATCAGGTATCGTTTGTTAATTTCACAATATTGCAGCTGGAAGTACGTTGAGTGATTCAATTTACTTGGTTGTCATAGTCATCTAAGCTGAAAAATAACTAGCACATGTATGTTATTCACAGTCGCCGATAATGGCTGGAATACTGCCGAAGCGGCGTTAAACAATAACTCACTCGCTCACTTTGTTTTTCACTCCGAAATCGAAGAAATCAAGTGTCGAGTTTGAATGAAACTATCATTAATGATTTCACACTATTTTTTTTTACAAAATACCAAAAAACGCGTGTGGCATCATGGTATTTCTATTAAACAATCTCAAGTATTTAATACTGATCTACATACGAAAATACAGGCTGTATAACGTTTAAAAAAACTGATTGATTTCTAGTTTGATAAACTGTGCCTCACTCTTAATAACTCTTATTTATAAAAGTTTCAAGTTTTAAATAAGCAAGTTATACTTATTGAAATATTCTTATTCAATGTGAGGATTTGTATTCAAATCTTTTAACTTTGTTTGAACGTGGGTATTTCTCATTTGCATATGAACTACATATATGTTTCTGTTATAAATTTAACAATCAACTAATCACGCTTCCTGGCTCGCATTTGGTCTTCTTTCTTAATTAGCATGCATGTTTATGATAATGTATTTTCATGGATTTAAATACTATACGACGAGTATTGCAATGTACAAGAAGAAACGTTTACCCAACGTATGTTTCTAAAAATAGCAATTTTAGAATTATCGCTTCTGCAGTACCGAATGTAAACGTTCATTTCATTGGCTGTCTGAAAGCAGCTGATAAGGGGCGTAACTCGTGATCACAATAGATGTTGCTGCTTCGTTGCACAGTTTTCTGTGCTGTTGAGGGCAAGGTAAAACATGGAAAGAATTTATTTCGATACGTTTTCACCTTGCTGTGGGAAGATGAACATAAGGCGTCTTTAACAAGACACCATTAAGTGTTTTCCACGATATTCAAGTGCTCTTTACAAACAATGTCTATTTGGCATGTTTGGTATGTAATCAATCTTTATTTCATACCGAAAAGGCCACATGTCTATAGCACATACATGATGGATAAATACACACATAAATACGGGTTAAATCGATAATACGTTGTTTCTATACAGCATTGCATAATGGATGAACAGGGCAAGATTTTGTAATGTAGTTTGACTTCTATGGCTGACAAGAGTTGATTATTTAATAGTATTTGGATGGACATAGTTATATTTTAAAATATATTTAAAACGTAATGTATAATACGACGGGCAAATGAGAAGGAAATGATAGGTCGTGAGACGAACATCTAAATCGTGATAATGGACGTCTAATTTCTTTATGTTAACACGTGATAAATATTATTTGCTTGATAACGAATTGTTTCACTCCATGTTTGAATATAGTTAATGACTGAATGAACGGTGTGTGAAATTCTTCATATTGTGCATTCGGTGTCGACCCGGGAAGTATAAAATATAAATTTCAGAAGTCCCGCCAAATATAATAAAAGTTTGGGACAAAGTGACGTTTAGTTTAATAATAGCTTGGAAAAGGGTATTTACTTGTCAAAACACAACCCGCGAAGGGGGTGCTTATCAAAACAAACTTGTTTAATTGAGAAGTTGCAGTTAACAGAGTAAGCATTTGTTTTATTCTTTTCTTCATAAACATCTCTTGTTGAACAAATTATATAGTGCCTTTAAAGATCTGCAAAAAACCTTTGATAATATATGGCGGGTGGGACTTTGGCAAAAATTTATCAATGATGTGATTTCAGGGAAGATCTTAAAAGTTAATTTGTAATATGTATGATGATATTAAGTCTTGTGTTTCATTAGGGGGAAATGATTCTGCTTATTTTAATTGTTGTTAAGGAGTACGCCAGATGAGTTACAGCATAAATGTATTTAGAAAATATTGTGTAATGTGGAGGTTGAAAGAGAATATTTAAAAGACTAAAGTAGTTGTGTTTGGATCCGAAACTGCAAAGGTGAATTTTCGACAATATTTTGTTGGTGACGTTATTTAAAAAGATTCAGATAGTTATACTTACCTAGAAATAGAATTTCATAAGAATAGGAAATTTAATACTGCCATAAAAGCCCTAAGAGATCAAGGCCTGATAGCAATGAATTGGTTGTTATTAAAATCACGAAATCTACATTCACCACACTTTGTAAATAATGTAAATTATAATTCACCCGTGGATTGATGGTTGAGACAAATGAGTGCATATATGTATATATGTTATCTGAACTTTACACAAAAGCAGAACTAAAAGCTCAGTTGAATCACACGAGAAGAGACGAAGTAAACACAAGTGTATTCTTTCTATTTGTTGAAAATCCCCAAATTTCTGCTCCATAAGTCAAAATTGGATTTATTTTTGCATCAAATATTTTGAAGAAGGTTTTATAATTCATATAGTGTATTGATTGTTTCTAGTATACGGATTAGTGATTTTTGCGCCTGAAGCGCAGCATACTTGACATGCATGTCCCAGGAAAGCCCATTGGTGAACAACAATCCCAAATTCTTATAACAGCTAACACATTCTAGCCGTGTATCCTTAAATGTCAATTTTTTCTATTTTAGAGATTCAAAGAATACGATTTTTGTTATCTCTCTGTTGACTGTTAATTTCCATGTATCACAGTATTGTTCAAGTTCATTTAATTGATTTTGTAGGCCCATATGGTGCTTGAAAATAAGACAACGTCGTCTGGTTACAAGAGAAGGAATATGTGGACAATTTCTGGATGGAGTTGGATGCCGTTTGTGCAGTTGGTTTCCATGTGGGTAGCAAGTTCATTTATGAAGAATGAAAAAAGAAATGGGCTAAGAATACATCCCTGTCTGACACCAAGTTGCAATTCGAACGTTCCGAAAATCTTTGGTTACTTTTAACACATGTCTTTACGTTATTACATATTCAATAAAAGTTTACACATTTTGTCACTAAGACCACGACATTGAAATAAGTTCCAAAGTTTATTCCGTTGCACAGAATCAAATGTTTTGCAAAATCTACAAACCCGGCATAATTTGTTTCCCCTTTTGTATTCAAATATCTTTAAACAAGACTTTGTAATATTAACATATTGTCAATGGTGGTATATCCATGTCTAAAGCCAGCTTGTGATTCATTAATTTTATCCATTGACTACCCCCAGTTAAACAGTCTCTTACATGTCAAAGGGTCTGTTCATGAAATTTAAATACTTTACGCAATACCAGCGGCACATTCTAGTACTGCCTTGGAAGCGAACAAGAGAGCGAGAATGCCAGGTCGTAGAAAAAAAGTGCTCAGGTAAGATATGTGGTAATCATTACTATATAAGTTATAAACTTCTCTCGAGGTCAATACATTCTGGTGTTATCATCATTGCAGTTGTATAGCCCGAGCCGAAGGCGAGGGCATACACTGCAACGAAAATGCGTACATTAGACCGTATTACCTGAGGGACAAGCTTACAACGTAATAATCTTACTGACATGTCAACTTTTACAGATTAGAAGCATATTTTTTTTGTCTGCAACAAACTGTTATGAATAGAATTTTTTTAAATTTAGCGTTGGTCCGTATAGGAGTTTCATAATTGCTTTTCTTAGTCGTTTTTTTTTTTGCATCCTTCGGGAATGCTTGGTGGCGACAGTAACAACTGTTACTAGCTTAACTAGAGATGAAACGTCGACTGGTATTGTATCAGGTAGCCAAGAGAAGTACACTACTGTGTAGAATTAAGTACACCGTGTTCGCGAACATTTCGCGCACATTTCGCGAACATTTCGCGCACATTTCGCGAAATCCGGTGTACTTAATTCTGCACAGTAGTGTAACGTGTCTGAAACCAAAATTGATAAGGAGATATTATGTCGTATAAAACACGGATACTTAGACAATAACTAACTCGTGACGGGGAATGACAGATTATCGTTCCCGAGTCATATCAATTACGTAATTGCCGAGCCTTGCATGAATGTTATGCATGTCAATATATAATATGTTGTATATTCATTTATAAGATACTGTACATTTCATATATCCACATCACATTCAAATATAGTCCCATTCTCTTGATCATGGCGATGAAGGTGAAGATGTTGGGATGTGACGATGTCTGTTGGTTCATCTTGTGATGCCATCCTTTCAGTGTGTTGTTAGTCCTGTGGGTGGTGTTGTCGTAGTGGTTCCAGGTCTCAAGTCGCAATGGGCCTTCTATCCACTGTGTAGTGACGTAGTCCATATACTTAGTTATCTGCTCACCGCCAGGACCCTCAGCCATCGTGTCAAGCCAGACAGCTTCTACGTCCGCAACAGGGACGAGTGCTAGAGCCTTTCTCCTCTTCGCCAGCGTCCTGAACTCGGCATCTTCTTTGTAGGTCGTCGCAAGTCCTAGTGACTGGATCTTCTTCCAAAGGGCCTGGGCAAAGAGAAAGAAGCATCCGCGGATCTGAATAGTCGGGAAAACTTCTCTGGCTGCGTTAGCGACGGTGTGTTCAAAGTCTATCTGAAGCAGTCTGGGCTGTAGGTGAATACTTTAATTTTTTGCTAATACCCTTACTCCAAGTTTTATAATTAACAACATAAGAGAGCTTGAAAATAAAACCCCTTTACTCACTAGCGAAGAGAAGAACACCTCATTCATGTCTTATAAAAACACGGCCACCCCTTCAGTAGTGAACTTAGCTTCTCCCAGTGTCTTATGCACTCCTGGTGAGCACAAAATCACTCAAGCGTTTTTCGACCGATAGGCACAGTGAATATTTTTATTTTCGACCGATAGGGCCGGAATCATTGATATGACGAGGGAAAGATAATCTGTCATTCCCCGTCACGAGTTGGTTATTGTTTATCTTACCCATATCCGTTTTCATTCTAAAAATCCCTAAAAAGAAATCAGCTGTTCCTCTATAAAGGAAACCCGTAGTTGGGGAATCCCCGTATCCCTACGCGTGTGATGAGACTAAATTTCTAGAAATTTCATCGCGTCACTACCTTTTTGAACAAATGCATTACGCGAGAACAAAAAGATCCTTAGTATAATGTGTTATTCTTATCCTTAGATTATTGTTAGATTATGTATTCATGTAATTGTACATTAAATCGGTTTACTGAACTTAACTTCTTGCCTTTTTTACTCATAATTGCAATTAAAACGTAATTTGTCGAACCATGTGAGGGGTACAGTCGAGTGTTCGATTTGAAGGCGAGACGTTACGTGTGACAGTCGCATCACATTGCGAGACCATCAACTTCGTCAAGATTATAAAAAATATATATTGAAAATATAGGACTAGACAACGAACTACTCTTTCTTAATCTACAACACATTTTTAAAATCAACTCAGACAGTGGTTTTATTTGACTGTCAACTTTTTAACAAGAAACACAAGGTGAAGAACACCGCGAACATTTGAATATTGTTCAGTGAAATCGACCGGAAGTCGTGTATGCAGTACTACAGTAGGCCTACTGCATGACAGGATATTTGTCAAAGTTAAGTATGCGGTATCTCGGCACATGCAGCTCACCTTGCTCACTTCTTACAACATAAACATTGAAGCTGTTCAGTGGCTGAACAATATTGACCACTCTTCCCAAAATGCTTCCATCAACCTTTACGAGGTCATTCACTTTTATCGGCGATGCGGATGATGCCATGTTTGTTTACATCGGCAACTCATATTAGCAGACGAATTATCTTACCTTATTTAACAAAGTATATTTTTTCTCTAAAATATTATCAACAAGTGTGTAGATATAATAGAAACGTCTTTATCGCTAATAAAAAATAAATGTACATTTGGTTACGTTTTCCTTGTTCTCGTGTAGAAGAGAGTTTGAGTGTAAACAAATATTGAATGAACTGAAAAGGTGAATGAAGTAGTTCCGGCAACCAATGAAAAAGTTTATTTTCTGTAGCAGCCAATCAAAAGCCAGGAAAAGGTGTAACTCCCGTGTGACTTACAGAAAATATATTACCCTGTCTGTGTCTTTCTTCCCATATGGGTAAGATATCGTCATATCAACGTTTTAAGCACGTAGCAGCTCTTACATCTCGCGTTGTGAACACGCACATTTTAGTTATAACGTAAGTCTCACTTGATGTGAACATAATGTGTTAATGATACACTCGCGGTACATCGTATCTTGTTCTTGTAAACAGCATAAAATACCTTTTACTACGATAATCCGCACGTCTATGACATCGTGTTAGTGTGACCTTAGCATAAGTGTGACCGTAGCATTATGGCATCCGTACGATAACGTGGCAATCGTACGTCACACGCAAGCACTTACAACGCACTTACCACGTGCGCAACGTATACGATGCACGTAGCAGATCACGACCAGGCATTTCGTGTGGGCAACGTACTTACAGCTTGACGTGCGTTGATTTTGATCCCTCCCTGCGTTTCCCACTTCCTCCCCACGTTTTTCAGAAACGTGGCCTTCCAAAAAAAACGTACGGACAAAAAAACGCACGGTGGGTTGGGTCCGAGGCTGTTAGTGAAGAGTAGAACAAATGCATGCCGTCTAAAAAGTCTGATACCTTTCTTTGTTGCAACAGCTGAGTAATCTAATGCACAATTTGTACACAAGGTTTTAGCAGGCTGAAGCTATTTGTTCAAACCTGTCTAAATACTGCAAGATCACCCCAGCACTCTTATCTGCTTTGTAGAGGTGACCATGCTACCAAAGAAGTGTTATCATGGTAATTCTTAGTGGGATGATAGCACAAAGTGACTCTTCAGTATTTAGACAGGTTTGATAATGATGAATGCCATTGTATTTACCCCCTGTCTTAAAACCTATGTAAACGCAAATTGATTTACCCTTTGCCCCTGAGGTATTTTACACTTGGTGGCAAATATGTGTCATGTAAACGCAGCTTTTAATGCAACTTTACGTTTTTCGACTTCTTCTTAAGAAACATTGACTCGAGAGAGCAGAAATCTTATGTACAGGCATACCTAAACCAAGGGGGCTGGAAGTTTTGACGACTTGGTATCTACAACTGTGATAAACCATGTAGTACAGGTGTTTACTATCAATAACATATGACGCACTGGACCTGGGAGGAGACCCCAGCACAACCATTCTCAGACGATGTGAACAAAGCTTGGTGCTCCTACAGGTTCGTAAAGTGAACCGTTGCCAGACATAACCGTGAATTACAGTGGAGATATTACATGAGTACATAAACAGGACACCTGCATACTTCCTTCAGTATACCAGTCTATAACTTTAAAATCAAGTTTTTCATAACATGAGCTAATCAATGTTACTAAAATGTCCATATTTATTTGCAGCATCAACTTTAATACGCAAGTTTTACTTATTATTATATAGTTAGGATTGTGTCAGCCATTCTCTCCGTACAGAGGTTACTGGAGTCTTTCAAACTAAATATTCTATGTTTGATTGGATAGAAATAAGGATGGTAGCCAAGAAGCATAATTATCATAATGCACACGGGGATAAAATCGTGAAATAAGGCCCACTTGCAACATATGTTTCGTGGGAAGAAACAATGTGATTACCATCTACGGGGAGAGAATGTTACAGAGGTTATTTGGGAAGAAATAACTTGAGTAACGTTTCGGTGGGAGAGAATGTTTTTCAGCAGGGACGCAGCTTTTCGATATTCAACATCGGTAATTGCTCTCTGGTGTAGACACGGTACAGCATATACTATATGCGACATTTCTTTATTTTTCTGAAGGAACTTTGGGTTATACTATCCCCTTTTATCCTCATTTAAACATACTACAGAGGGCAGAATGCAGCTGGTGCTAAAGAGAAATAAATGAAAACATAGCTATTTTGGAAAATGAAGGTTTATTTTGAGGAACAAAATCACAATTGTCATATTTAACAATAGGACAGCATATTCGTTTTCGGAGTCATTATGTGTTACTTGATTCCTAAACCAATCAAATAGTAGCTTTTGACAGGAATTGTCCAGTTACGTAGGTAATAGCAATAGCGTTAAATAGTCTTCATTTCTCAGAAAACAATTCACATTTGGAATGGTAACATTCGCCATTTGAAGGTTACCATTACTATGAATGGTGGCCACCTGTCCTCCTCTACCTGCTGGAACCACGTGTATATCCCTTCCACAGGCCACCAGAGAGCTTGCATTCATTTCACGTATATCCCCACTAATGTTAACACGTGTCATTGTACTTAAAGACGTTCTCACAACTTTGTTCTCTTCAAGAACATAAAGGGCATCGTTGACACTGTCTAAGAAACTCGGGAGGCCAAAATTGCTTTTGATCTCGGCGAACACATTTCCGTCCTCCGATATACTTGAATGTCAGTTTTGATTTAGTTATAAAAATGAATCTTCTATATTTGTTATGATAATGGTAGACACAGTTTATTAAAGGAATATGTTTATTCAAAACTGTGTACTCTTCGGGCTTTCCATGAATTTTGATTTTATATAAACGTTTCGGAATCTGTGTGAGTAAATAAATAAGCTTGCGTGCATCATCAAGCATGAGACCCATGATACAGTATACCAATGGCGTGGTTAGAAGCTGATTCTTAGTGCTGTTGATCTGGTACATAACTACTTTCATCTGAGTGCTAATCACGATCGTATGTACAGAAGTCATGTAACCTACTCCCGTGATGTAAAAGAAACTAATATAAGGATATGGGAGGACTTTTCCTATATAGAAGTTAATTTGATTGAAGGCAGGGTACGCGTATGCAATCAGATACTTCTGTGACCTCTTGCACGACCCAGCCATTCCATATTTCGGTAAGATGTTCCTTGAGTTATCTGCAAGAGAAAAACAATAGAATGCCTTGTGAATGATAGACATGATTGAGCCACCCGTGATGAACAATAGAAACATTGCCTTGTGAATGATAGACATGATGGAGCCACACGCGATGAACAATAGAAACAATGCCTTGTGAATGATAGACATGATGGAGCCACACGCGATGAACAATAGAAACAATGCCTTGTGAATGATAGACATGATTGAACCACACGCGATGAACAATAGAAACATTGCCTTGTGAATGATAGACATGATGGAGCCACACGTGATGAACAATAGAAACATTGCCTTGTGAATGATAGACATGATGGAGCCACACGCGATGAACAATAGAAACATTTCCTTGTGAATGATAGACATGATGGAGCCACACGTGATGAACAATAGAAACAATGCCTTGTGAATGATAGACATGATTGAGCCACCCGTGATGAACAATAGAAACATTGCCTTGTGAATGATAGACATGATTGAGCCACACGCGATGAACAATAGAAACAATGCCTTGTGAATGATAGACATGATGGAGCCACACGCGATGAACAATATAAACAATGCCTTGTGATTGATAGACATGATTGAGCCACACGCGATAAACAATATAAACAATGCCTTGTGATTGATAGACATGATTGAGCCACACGTGATGAACAATAGAAACAATGCCTTGTGAATGATAGACATGATGGAGCCACACGCGATGAACAATAGAAACATTGCCTTGTGAATGATAGACATGATTGAGCCACACGCGATGAACAATAGAAACAATGCCTTGTGAATGATAGACATGATGGAGCCACACGCGATGAACAATAGAAACATTGCCTTGTGAATGATAGACATGATGGAGCCACACGCGATGAACAATAGAAACATTGCCTTGTGAATGATAGACATGATTGAACCACACGCGATGAACAATAGAAACATTGCCTTGTGATTGATAGACATGATGGAGCCACACGTGATGAACAATAGAAACAATGCCTTGTGAATGATAGACATGATGGAGCTACACGTGATGAACAATCGAAACATTGCCTTGTGAATGATAGACATGATGGAGCCAAATGCGATGAACAATAGAAACATTGCCTTGTGAATGATAGATATGATGGAGCCACACGCGATGAACAATAGAAACAATGCCTTGTGAATGATAGACATGATTGAGCCACACGCGATGAACAATAGAAACATTGCCTTGTGAATGATAAACATGATTGAGCCACACGTGATGAACAATAGAAACAATGCCTTGTGAATGATAGACATGATGGAGCCACACGCGATGAACAATAGAAACATTGCCTTGTGAATGATAGACATGATGGAGCCACACGCGATGAACAATAGAAACATTGCCTTGTGAATGATAGACATGATTGAACCACACGCGATGAACAATAGAAACATTGCCTTGTGATTGATAGACATGATGGAGCCACACGTGATGAACAATAGAAACAATGCCTTGTGAATGATAGACATGATGGAGCTACACGTGATGAACAATCGAAACATTGCCTTGTGAATGATAGACATGATGGAGCCAAATGCGATGAACAATAGAAACATTGCCTTGTGAATGATAGATATGATGGAGCCACACGCGATGAACAATAGAAACATTACCTTGTGAATGATAGACATGATGGAGCCACACGCGATGAACAATAGAAACATTGCCTTGTGATTGATAGACATGATGGAGCCACACGTGATGAACAATAGAAACAATGCCTTGTGAATGATAGACATGATGGAGCCACACGCGATGAACAATCGAAACATTGCCTTGTGAATGATAGACATGATGGAGCCACACGTGATGAACAATAGAAACATTGCCTTGTGATTGATAGACATGATGGAGCCACACGCGATGAACAATAGAAACATTGCCTTGTGATTGATAGACATGATGGAGCTACACGTGATGAACAATAGAAACATTGCCTTGTGAATGATAGACATGATGGAGCCACACGCGATGAACAATAGAAACATTGCCTTGTGATTGATAGACATGATGGAGCTACACGTGATGAACAATCGAAACATTGCCTTGTGAATGATAGACATGATGGAGCCACACGCGATGAACAATAGAAACATTGCCTTGTGATTGATAGACATGATGGAGCCACACGTGATGAACAATAGAAACAATGCCTTGTGAATGATAGACATGATGGAGCCACACGCGATGAACAATAGAAACATTGCCTTGTGATTGATAGACATGATGGAGCCACACGCGATGAACAATAGAAACATTGCCTTGTGATTGATAGACATGATGGAGCCACACGTGATGAACAATAGAAACAATGCCTTGTGAATGATAGACATGATGGAGCCACACGCGATGAACAATAGAAACATTACCTTGTGAATGATAGACATGATGGAGCCACACGCGATGAACAATAGAAACATTGCCTTGTGATTGATAGACATGATGGAGCCACACGTGATGAACAATAGAAACAATGCCTTGTGAATGATAGACATGATGGAGCCACACGCGATGAACAATCGAAACATTGCCTTGTGAATGATAGACATGATGGAGCCACACGTGATGAACAATAGAAACATTGCCTTGTGATTGATAGACATGATGGAGCCACACGCGATGAACAATAGAAACATTGCCTTGTGATTGATAGACATGATGGAGCTACACGTGATGAACAATAGAAACATTGCCTTGTGAATGATAGACATGATGGAGCCACACGCGATGAACAATAGAAACATTGCCTTGTGATTGATAGACATGATGGAGCTACACGTGATGAACAATAGAAACATTGCCTTGTGAATGATAGACATGATTGAACCACACGCGATGAACAATAGAAACATTACCTTGTGAATGATAGACATGATGGAGCCACACGCGATGAACAATAGAAACATTGCCTTGTGATTGATAGACATGATGGAGCCACACGTGATGAACAATAGAAACAATGCCTTGTGAATGATAGACATGATGGAGCCACACGCGATGAACAATCGAAACATTGCCTTGTGAATGATAGACATGATGGAGCCACACGTGATGAACAATAGAAACATTGCCTTGTGATTGATAGACATGATGGAGCCACACGCGATGAACAATAGAAACATTGCCTTGTGATTGATAGACATGATGGAGCTACACGTGATGAACAATAGAAACATTGCCTTGTGAATGATAGACATGATGGAGCCACACGCGATGAACAATAGAAACATTGCCTTGTGATTGATAGACATGATGGAGCTACACGTGATGAACAATCGAAACATTGCCTTGTGAATGATAGACATGATGGAGCCACACGCGATGAACAATAGAAACATTGCCTTGTAAATGATAGACATGATGGAGCTACACGTGATGAACAATCGAAACATTGCCTTGTGAATGATAGACATGATGGAGCCACACGCGATGAACAATAGAAACATTGCCTTGTGAATGATAGACATGATGGAGCCACACGCGATGAACAATAGAAACATTGCCTTGTGATTGATAGACATGATGGAGCTACACGTGATGAACAATCGAAACATTGCCTTGTGAATGATAGACATGATGGAGCCACACGCGATGAACAATAGAAACATTGCCTTGTGAATGATAGACATGATGGAGCCACACGTGATGAACAATAGAAACATTGCCTTTTGAAGGAAAGACATGATCGAGTGACACGTGATGGTTGAGTGACACTTAGCGCCTTCAACAGATGGCTGACTAAAAGTATGACTTCGTGCCAGAAGGGCGACTGCTATTTCGTTACAAATTGGCGACCTTCTGTCTTCTTTGTTTGTCCCGAACATATTTCAAACCGCCTGTGAACCTTCCAGTAATGAAGGCACAAAGAAGTCACAAGTGAATGGTTCAGTCAAGGAACGTATACATACATCGCCATATACGGTATAGAATATCATGGTGGAGGATGTTCAAGAAACGTGAATCGCCGAAGGAAGAATCAGTGATAGTGCACTGATTTTCCTTTTTAAACATGTGGTCAACTTTAAATTAGGCCTAACTCGTAAACTTAAACTATTACAGTTTTATAAAGAGAACCAAATATATACCTTCGCTGTTGATACAGATGTATCTTGTTCTCGATTTAAGCACTCTGAACGTCTTTGCACAGGTCCGATCTGCAGACATGTCTTCCCGAACCTTAAAATGGAAATCCACATTATCTGTTAATGTTAAACTTGTCAATGTGTAAGTCACGTAATGAGTGTTCATTAGATTAACAGGATATTGAAACATCTCCTGGCCCCATATACTTGACTCAGAAGCAGAGATACTCCTACGAAGATCTTATAAAGGTCGCCAGTAATTACACATTTGTCCCCAAAAGACTAAGTTGATTTAATCCACTCATTTGTATTCTTCATGTCAATAGAGTAATGTAAATAGAAAACAATTTAGATACCTATACTACGTAAAAAGGATCATTTTGTCATGTTAGAAGGGGTTTTGTTCTGGCAAAGCACGGTCAAACCGTTTAGAAAGATAAAGAATTCGCCGGAACCATGCTCGCCATTAATTCACTCATTTTGGAAGAGTGGTGAATGGAACACAACGTTCAACGTGTTAGACCTTTGTTAAGAATGAAACACAACGTTCAGCGTGTTAGACTTTCGTTAAGAATGGAACCCAACGTTCAACGTGTTAGACTTTCGTTAAGAAATCGTTTTCAAAACTGTTTCGTTGTACCCCATGATTTGTATAACTTTCCCTGTTAAAAGTTACAGCACGATGACATCAGTCCGAGTTTGTTTCGTTGCTAAATTACTCTGTCAGTGGGGTCACTTTCAGTTGCAGAGAAAAAAAAGGCTGTTGATAAAATTTATAGTTATTGCCTGACAAAGTAAACTTGTATTGTTCTATTAGAATGATGCACATGAAATACTTTGGGAGGAAAATAAACATCAAGAAAGATGGAAGTCCTATCAAAGTACAACCCATGTCATACCTTGTCTGTTGTGAGGTTAAGCCAGCCCTCTGGAAGTGGTCTCATCTCCTCCCTCGGGATAAGGCAGACAAGTTGAGACTCCAGAAACATGAATCTGGAGCATCCCGCGGTCAACTGACAAAGATGTGCACACATCTTCATACCATGGGGGGACAGTGTGTGTCGGACACGCGCAGCTTGGAGGATGTGGAAATTAGGCAATACCAAGACAACGACTCGAACGCAGCAGAGGAAATACATAATCGCTCTTCCTCACACGGAAACTAACGAGATGAAGATGACTTGAGGTGCTCCTGTGTTAAATGCTTATCAATATTTACGTTTTTCAAGCGTTTTTAGGAAGATGATTATCGGATATGTTGTCTGTACATAGTATCTTAATTACCGAAGTTGAATTTATTTTCAGTACGAAAACTATAATCTAAAATATATATCTCGGAAGTATTATAATAATACTATTTATCAATGTCGCGAAATGTATACGTTATCTTGATAAGCTATCAACATAACAATGCCAAAACTATAATTGTTATCCATATGAACATGTGTTTAATAACATAAACTTCATAAAGGGGATTCATGACAATCTGTTATGACATAACTTTTGTCTAGACTACTTACTTCAGTCATAAATTAACGAACGTCGATTCATTCATGACATTAAAACGGCACGTACATGTATTATTCTTTTCATTCTTCAGATAATTAATTAAATCGTACTCATCATAATGATTTTAAAGAATAATAAACAAATACATCATGACCAGACCAGAGGTAATAAGCACAAGAGTGATAATAGTGCTCTCAATCTTACCGTTGCGAATGAAAACGAAGCATCATGTTCAGCATTTTAAGGAAAACATAATGTAGGAACCGCAGACCAGTTTCTTCAAAATTAGAAAAGGATTATTTCGTGAAATAAATGTGGTTTGTCTCTCGCCAAGGCTGGAGACAAAGCAAAATTATTTCACTCGGGGTATACATGTAAACTCGAAAGGGAAACTCGTTAGACATCCTATGAATATGATGCACACGTGCATAACGTAAGAAACCCTATTGCCAAGTCCATTGGCCACGTGACTGTGGTATTACTTTGACAAGCTACAAAGTTCACTTCAGGTTGCTAAGTTTCTGTAACAAACGTATATCATTGGTAAATTACAAACATCAACTATATAGATAGCATTCGGATCTAAACAAAAATCTTTAAAAGAAAAATGAAACATCTAAGAATGAAACAAGATCTATTATGCTTACTTAATTATACAGCTCGCATTACAATCATGTTTATACATTGCGGTGAAACCTGCGAGTGTAGGATGGGGCTAGCGAACCATTGGTGGCACTGCACGCACTGACATCTTCACTATATACACACTGTAAATCATTCTCATCTGGCTTCTACTCTATATACTCCTAATCTACTGTAATAACAAATATCAATCATCCCAATCTATTGTTTTAACTTATCATGTATATAATCTTCCACGTTCCCCTTATGTATCGGTCTCCATGTATCCCTTGCTCGACAACGACATTAGAATCTATGTCGAAACGTCAGAATGCAGAATAAAGTAGTACAATGTAGTGTATATATTGTCTTCCTTCTTCAACATACCACCTTCTAGAACGTAGTCCTCTAGAGGTTAGGCCCAATTAGGACCCTTGGTTATCCGGTGTTTTGATGGAAAGCTTTTTCTCTAACATTGACAGAAGTAGTTTCTATAAGGAAGTCCAGTATTTCACACATGCCTATTGATTGAAATGTTTGACATCAACCTGCATTTATTGAGTCGATCTGTTAAAGAAAGTAGATTTCCCCTCTCTTGTCTCTACTAAACTAATTGACTACATTAATTGAGTGAAATTCTATACTTTTACTATACAGTTTTCTGTTGGCCCCATTCCCTTCCACCTGATGAAGAAGTGAGCATACACTCCGAAACGTCGTATATTTTCACATTAAAGAAGTTGTTATCCAGAAAATCTTCCTGTTCTGTTGTCAGATAGGAAGTGTTCATTCGAACAAATCAGTAGCTTATTGCCCGATCAAAAGTAAACATATTACTAGAGGTAATATTTGATGACTTTATGTTTGAAAATTTGGCCGGCGCACATTCGTTCACAATTCAACCAATGAAAACTGAAACATGCATACATTGGCGCTACGAGTATGGAAGCTTTGCTAGGCAAATGGCTGCATGCGTCAAGGTGACAAGACGTGTCTGTGTCTCCTCTGACTGAATCTTACAAATGCCGAAGTAAACTGTTCAAATCTATCAAATATTCATCAAGTATACATCACAAGTACATTAAAAGTATGGGGAAGAAGTTCATATCGCCCGATAACGAAAAGAAGAGCAGAAAACGACAAAAACAGTCTACTCCAAATACAGAAGCTGGCGACAAGACGGGAGGTGACACGTCGACAATGGCGGCATCAGGACCGGGTAGTACTGCAAACATCGTTGGAGAATCGTACCAGACTATCTACAATCCAAACCTGCACAATATGTACGCTACTCCGCCAGGACAATACATAAACCAGGTACCATTTCCATGTAACCCACTTGCACAACCTTTACCCCCAAGCCCTGGACTAGATCCCACATCGGCAGCCATCTTAGCTAGGTTAGACTCAATGGATCACAAGCTCTCTAAACTTGACTCAATTGTGAAGGATGTAAATGAAATAAAGACAAACATTGCTCACTTGGAACTTAAAGTAAAAGATATGGATGAAGTGAAGGAAAAAGTTAATGTTTTGGAAAAGAGCGTGAGATTTTTCGGAGACACGTTCGATGAACTAAAACTTGACAAAGAGGCCATCGAAAAAACTCTTACTGCCCAATTCACTGAAAGTCCTAATAACAACTTAAGTCTCCGTGAAGCACTCGTAGACCAACGTTGCCGCTCTATGAGAGACAATCTCATCTTTACAAATATTCCTGAGCACGTTCCTACAAGTAATCAGCCTTTCGAAGATTGTGAACAGGTACTGAGAAAGTTCATCAAGGATGAATTAGCTCATGAGGACAGTGACAAAATCCTATTCAAACGTGTTCACAGGATAGGCCCTAAACGTAATGCACGTTTCCAAGGAGAGTCCATTAAACCCCGTTCCATCATTGCCAAATTTGTCATCACAAAAGAAAGAGACAGTGTAAAGAAGTGCGGGAAAATGTTGAAAGGTAAACCATACCATATCGTTGAACAATTTCCTGAGGAAATAAGTGATTACAGAAAGAATGTGTTGTTCCCCTTGATGAGAGAGGCTAGGAATAATGGGAGACTCTATGTTGAGAACACTCTCCAGACTCCTGCCCCTCCCCCTTACAGAGTGCCCCAGGGACCCTCCACCCCACACAGCGCCCCAGGTAGGGAGACGCCGGTGGGCAGGAGCTAGAGTCGGCCAGCACAACAACTACAAGGCCTGCACTAACTCCATGTGCTTGTTCCCATGAACCATATGACATAGCCCAATGTAATGCTGTTGTGAATGATGATGTTTTAAAAACTGGAAATAGTAAAGTTGATGTTGTAAATACTCATGATGATGTTGTAAATACTTATGATAATGTTGAACAAATCAAGGATAATGGTAGTGACGATGTATTCAAAGAATGTGTAAATACTAATGCTGATGTTGTAAATAAGCATAAGGTTGAACAAACCATTGATAACGGTAGCGATGGCGATGTTTTCAAAGAAGTTCTAAATACTAAAGATGATATTGTAAATATTCATGTTGTTGAACATACAAATGATAATGGTAGTGAAGTTTTCAAAGACATTCTAAATATTAATGATGATGTTGCAAATACGCATAGTTATGAAATCGTCAAAGATGTGGTAATTACTAATGTTGATGTCGTAAATACTCATGATGAAGTTGAATACACAAATGAAAGTGACAGTAATGAAGACGATGATGCTATAGATGTTGTACATACCAATGACAATAGTGATGATAATGATGATAACGATGATGATGATAATGACAATGGCTATGATGATCATGATGACGCTATAAACAACCCACTGCTTAAACTATTGAGTATTAATGGATGTGGATTAAGAAAACGTTTGGAGTACCCAGACTTTATCAAACTTTTAGAAAGTAATCACGTATTTGGACTACAAGAAACTAAAACAAATGACTTAGATGACTTAAAGCTTGATGGCTATGAATTATTGTTTAGACACAGAACAAAAACCAATAGAAGATCGGGAGGAATAGGAATAGCAATTAGGAATGAATATAAGGACTTTATCACATTGGTAGATGATGATAATGATTATGCTATGTGGATGAAAATGTCAAAAAATTTATTTGATATAGAAGAGGATGTTTATTTAGGAATCGTTTATATTCCCCCTGAAGGATCTAAATATGTTACAACGGATACGTTATCTAGCCTTGAACAGTCAATTATGCATAAACTTACTAAAAGTGAATATGTTATTGTAATGGGTGATTTTAACTCTAGAACAAATACATTGTGTGATTTCTCTACTTATGACGACTTTATTACTAAAGAGTTTAATCTAGATGAAACTGGAGATATATCGCCTGAGACATATCTAGAGAACCTAAATCTTCCATTAGAAAGATCCTCTCAGGATGTAGGTAAAATAAACAATTTCGGTTATGGTCTTATAGATATTTGTAAACACTTGAATCTACTCATTGTAAATGGAAGGGTGGGAAAAGATAAGTACATTGGTAAAGTAACTTGTAATGATAAAAGTGTAATTGACTATGTTATTTCCTCTCCAATCGCTTTCAAACTGTTTTATGATTTTGATGTATTAGATTTCTCCCCCCTGAACTCAGACGTTCATTGCCCACTTTCATTCTCATTAAGAAGAAAGTCCACGGCTGATACTCTTACACAGCATAACCTTCCTAACCATGATAACAGTAACAACACTGAAAAACCTAAACGCTATATTTCTGATAAAAAGACAACTTTTCGCCAAAATATTAACATAAATGAGGTAAATAAACTTACAAATCTTGCTCGTACAGCGGTATCCAACCAAGGAGATCTATCGATTATCAATTCACTCTCTGATAGCTTCGCGCACGTACTTATTACTGCTGCACGTGAAACTTTCGGGACACGGAAACTCGCGAAACACGCCCCACGTAAACGCAAGCGCAAGCACAAACCATGGTTCAATACAGAGTGTAGAAAATATAGAAAACGCTTCAATAAAGCAAAAAGAAATTTTAAAAAGAATAAATCTGAATTAAACAAACACAAACTTCGCACAGAGTCGAAAGCATACAAAAAATGTCTCGATGAACATATCAGAAAACATAAGTTATCACTCGAAATTATCTTTAGACAAAAAATGAAGAAATCGCCGAAAGAATATTGGGAAGCTCTAAAAGACGGGAAAGCTAATGAAAATAACGCGATGCCTGATACGAAAACATTTTATGAATACTATAAGAACCTAAATGAAGATATCGATAGTGAGAACGATGTTAACACTGAAAATAACGTGCCTCTCAATATGGACTACGACTGTAGTATTCTGAATAAAGATATAAGTATAGATGAAGTCATTGCAGCAGCCAAGAGACTCAAACGAAATAAAGCAGCGGGTCTAGATAACATTGAAAATGATCACGTTATCGACACCATTGACATCTTTGCTCCTTTCTACGTTCAATATTTTAATCTTGTTTTCTCAACAGGAAAAATCCCAAATTCGTGGCTAATTGGAGTCATAAAGCCGATATATAAAAATAAGGGTGATCAGTTAGACCCAAGTTCTTATAGGCCTATCACTGTATTAAGCTGTGTTGGTAAATTCTTCACTTCTATTTTGAACATGCGATTAACCGATTTCCTTGATATGAACAATATCATTACCCCGGCCCAAGCAGGTTTTAGAAAGCACTTTACAACCACAGATAACATATTTTTTTTACGCACACTAAATAGTATCTTGACATTACAAAAACAAAAACTCTATTGTGCCTTTATTGACTTTACGAAAGCGTTTGACACCGTCTGGCGAATTGGTCTATGGTCAAAGATGCAAACCTCCGGTATAAATGGAAGATTTTTAGATTTCGTTAGAAATATGTACCGCGACATTAAATCAGTAGTAAGCGCACATAAATGCAACTCCGATTATTTTCCGTGCCAAAGAGGAGTCCGACAGGGAGAAAATCTATCTCCACTTTTATTTTCAATCTTTCTCAACGATCTTGAGAATGATCTATATCGACATGGTTGTAATGGAGTGAACCTTAAACTATCAAATGAGTCCGACTTCGATATTTGGCTGCAACTCCTACTGTTGCTCTACGCCGATGATACCGTTTTATTTGGTCTTACACCCAATGCACTGCAAAAATCTCTTGATTCGTTTCACAACTACTGTACTACTTGGAAGCTCAATGTAAATGTATCAAAAACGAAAATATTAGTATTTGGTTCAGGACCTGCAGCTAAATCAAACTTAATTTTTAAATTCGGCGAAAGATCTCTTAGTTTAGTCGACAGTTATGTATATCTTGGGATTAAGTTACATAGAAATAAAAGAATGTTAACTGGAATAAAAGCTATAGCTGAGAATGCCACAAAAGCCATGTTTAGTTTGTTGAAAAAAGCGAGAAATCTGAACTTGCCTCTCGATTGTCTAATATCGGCATTTGATACGATGATTGTTCCTATTTTAATTTATGGTTCAGAAGTATGGGGATTTGAGAAACTTGATCTTATAGAAAATATCCACATCAAATTCTTAAAATTTGCCTCGGGTTTACGAAAATCAACACCAAATTTTATGGTTTATGGCGAATTTGGTAGATCACCAAATTATATAAAGATTTATCAACGTATGCTGTCTTTTTGGCACAAACTAACATGTGCTGAAACATTAAAACTATCCAATGTGTTGTATCATATCAGCCTTAACAAATACAAAGAAAATATCATATCAGACCCATGGATTCATTTTATCAAAACTTTATTAGATAGAATTGGCTTATCAAATGTATTTGTAAATCCGTTGGTATGCTCTACGTCTTTCCTAGTTCTGAAAGCTGGACAAATTCTAACTGATCAATTTATTCAACAATGGCGAGAAAACATCAGATCAAGCCCAAAAGGACTCTATTATCAACACTATAAACAATCACTTGCTTTTGAAAATTATCTTCTTTTACCAAGAAATATCTATATGCCGATTTTGAAATTCAGAACACTAAACCTAAACTTACCAATTGAAACTGGAAGATGGCATAGCATACCAAGAGATGAAAGAACTTGTAAAATCTGTAACTTGAATGAAATAGGTGACGAATTACACTATATACTTACATGTCCAACGTTATATGAAAAACGAAAGTTATATTTACCCATTATGCAGAGTTTAAACGCTATATGTAACCTTACCCATGCTCTAACTCCATCAACTAAACGAAATATGAAATTTTTGTCAAACTTCGTTATCCATCTTAACAATCTGTTATCCAATGTTTAATCACTAAATGATATTTTACACTTAAGTTATGTAACCAACTGTATGTGATCGGTTAATTAATTAATTATATATGTAATCAATAATCGTCTGCCATAAGACGCATGCCTTTATTATGAAAATATGTATCTATGTATGCTCTTGTACCACTAAGGTGGTTTTTTGAGTAATAAAATCGTTGAAATCGTTGAAATCGCTAGGGCGCAACAAGATATTGTTGATTTGTTAAGCTTTACATTATTTGTTACGTTATAGATATTCTATCAATTCATATGTTTTATTGTTTTCAAAATATGAAATTAGTTAAATTACAGTGTTTTTCATCGCAAAAAAAACCAAGATCATCTCACTTTATTACTGTACACTTATTTAGTACACTCCATTACTTGCACTTTAAGAATGCTTTAGTTTGATATCACCAACAATTTGACGGACAATGTGACAGAATAAATCTTTTGACATTACCATGTTAAGACACCATTAAATGATTGTATAAAGGGCCATAACCATGTTGGTGAGGTCACATATATGTCAAATGTTATAATGTGTGTTCAATCAATTACATAAATTTAATATATTTGTCGTTGATTACGGACGGTTAAAGCTTGTTACACACAGCCTTACACTGCTGGATTAAAATTGAGGAATCCTTCAACCAAAACGTCACAACGTTTAATTTTGTTTCCCCCAGCAATCAAGTTCATGCAATCAAGTTCATACAATCAAGTTCATACAATCAAGTTCATGCAATCAAGTTCATACAATCATGTTAACCCTCATTAGAATATCACGCAAAATTCAAAATGACTCCCGTTTACGAGTGAAAATGCTTGAATAATTGTGTTGACTTTTGTGTATAGACGTTTTTAAGCCACGGAATAACTATTATAAAAAGTTCAATGTTAAAACTTATAATATTGATCATATTCTTGCAGAACCGCTATTTTTTTAGACAGTTGGAAGATAAGGGTATATTGACCATAAAGATTTATGAGATGAACATGGATTTTGATGAGATCATTATTAGATTATAGTTTACTTTAAAATTTGTCCGACTTAGATAATATTTCAACTTTGATGGCTGTAAGATGATGAATGCGAGTGGCTGTTCTGTGAAATAAATATACCATTCTGACTACCGAGAATAACTGTCTGCGACATAAGGAATCGTATGACATCGTAATTAAGAAGCCAGTCCCAATTTGTCGATTTAGGTTAATTAATTAATTAATTAATTAATTAATTAGTCCACTTGTATTGCGCTGACTCCACACCGATAGCATGCTCATAGCGCAGACAAAAATTGAATTTCAGCATCACTTGTAAAATACAGAGAACAGGTATGTCTTCAGGTTAGCTTTAAAAAGTGTGATTGTTGGGCTTGATCGAAGGTGAACTGGTAAGTCATTACATTTAATGGCAGCTGCAACTGGGAATCTGCATGTTTTAACATGTCTGTTCATCTTAATCCATGTATATCGTCATTTGTGATATCATTTTATACCATTTCGATTATAATGTACAATGGATATAAAAATGTCGGCACTCACTCACCCATCAACCTGTAACTTAGAACTGTCTTGTTTCTAAAATAAATCTCATTCATTTTCTGTCTAATTTTCTTTATACGGGCTTATTTATTACTTTACTTGACACATAACAGGGATGCACTTTAATATTTTTCCATAGTTTAAATAAAGAAATATCTTTATAACTATTGTTTTTGTCTCTGTTTGGTACTGCTATGTGAATGTACAACAACAATGTCTAACGGAACGAGTAAGCATGCAATTCACGTGTATTATCTGAGGTCGCGAGTCGGTTTACTATGTGTTTGGATATCAAACACAACAACTTTGAAGTAATTTATAACCAAATCCGCACGCATAGTAATACATGACCTAAGTTCATGCACGTGAATTGCATGCCTATGGGATCTGCAAGACATTACACCAATCATTCCTAACCCTGCCTTTTAATTTAAACAATGATTAAGATCCTACACGCGATTGACAGGCAATACCTTTACCCTTTACGTGCGCTTCACATTATCCGTCAGGTGAGGAACGCGGGGTTCTTTCTGGCAAACACACACATTGTTCTAACTGCCTTCGTGCTTTCATCATGTATATGTATATGTTTAATGTGATTCGTTAGGCTTAACAAACGAAGGGTTGCATGTTAGAATTTTCGCTCGCAATAAAAGCAGAACACAAGAACGTTGAAACTGTAGACATGAACACCAAAAGAACATGCCGGTGTGTACATTCATCTCGAATTTCGAAAAATGAAATTTGACAGTTGAGTAAATACGTTTAAAAGGGTATATTTTTGTTAAAAAAATAACTCAGTGATCTAATTAAATCACATAAAAGAAATCGAAAAAGTGAGCAGATCAATTTTCCTCTATCTGATTATCAGCTTCGATCAGCGTCTCCATTACCATGGAGATGAAGCCGGCTCGTGTCGTGAATACAGTGTATGCGTACCTCGTGCTAGGAGAGGAGCTCCAGTCAGGAGGCCTGAACTAGTCTCACCTGCTGAACATGTGCTCCATGTCACAAACTTACAAAATATCACCCGTTTTTTATTCTTGTGCATTCTATTTTAATAGTATGAATATATTGAAGAAACTGAACGAGCAGCAACAACAACATTGAGGAGACCTGTCGTCTCTGCTTAGACTGTCTGTGGTGTGAAATTCTATTTCACGTCACGTGTTTATTGATCTGTCGGATTCGGGTACTATTGATTCGTGCAAACTTAGCTTGATTCACATGGCAATACTGCACAATTGATAGCTGACATGTCGTAATGAAATTCTGCTTATCTTTGTATCTTTAATTACGGAACTCGTTGAAGTGACTGCTCAACGGAAACAGCATTACATGATTTTAATGTCTATTGCATCATTTCACTTTTTATGTCCTACTTCCGTGAACATCAGTCAAGTTGTTTGTACAAGTTGTCCTTGTTTGTACAAGTTGTCCTTGTTTGTACAAGTTGCCCTTGTTTGTACAAGCTGTCCTTGTCTGTACAAGTTGTCCTTGTTTGTACAAGTTGTCCTTGTTTGTACAAGTTGTCCTTGTTTGTACAAGTTGCCCTTGTTTGTACAAGTTGCCCTTGTTTGTACAAGTTGTCCTTGTTTGTACAAGTTGTCCTTGTTTGTACAAGTTGTCCTTGTTTGTACAAGTTGCCCTTGTTTGTACAAGTTGCCCTTGTTTGTACAAGTTGCCCTTGTTTGTACAAGTTGTCCTTGTTTGTACAAGTTGTCCTTGTTTGTACAAGTTGCCCTTGTTTGTACAAGTTGTCCTTGTTTGTACAAGTTGCCCTTGTTTGTACAAGTTGCCCTTGTTTGTACAAGTTGTCCTTGTTTGTACGAGTTGTCCTTGTTTGTACGAGTTGTCCTTGTTTGTACAAGTTGTCCTTGTTTGTACAAGTTGTCCTTGTTTGTACAAGTTGTTCTTGTTTGTACAAGTTGCCCTTGTTTGTACAAGTTGCCCTTGTTTGTAAAAGTTGCCCTTGTTTGTACAAGTTGCCCTTGTTTGTACAAGTTGCCCTTGTTTGTACAAGTTGTCCTTGTTTGTACAAGTTGCCCTTGTTTGTACAAGTTGCCCTTGTTTGTACAAGTTGTCCTTGTTTGTACAAGTTGCCCTTGTTTGTACAAGTTGTCCTTGTTTGTACAAGTTGCCCTTGTTTGTACAAGTTGTCCTTGTTTGTACAAGTTGCCCTTGTTTGTACAAGTTGCCCTTGTTTGTACAAGTTGCCCTTGTTTGTACAAGTTGTCCTTGTTTGTACAAGTTGCCCTTGTTTGTACAAGTTGTCCTTGTTTGTACAAGTTGTCCTTGTTTGTACAAGTTGTCCTTGTTTGTACAAGTTGCCCTTGTTTGTACAAGTTGTCCTTGTTTGTACAAGTTGCCCTTGTTTGTACAAGTTGCCCTTGTTTGTACAAGTTGCCCTTGTTTGTACAAGTTGTCCTTGTTTGTACAAGTTGTCCTTGTTTGTACAAGTTGTCCTTGTTTGTACAAGTTGCCCTTGTTTGTACAAGTTGTCCTTGTTTGTACAAGTTGTCCTTGTTTGTACAAGTTGTCCTTGTTTGTACAAGTTGTCCTTGTTTGTACAAGTTGCCCTTGTTTGTACAAGTTGTCCTTGTTTGTACAAGTTGTCCTTGTTTGTACAAGTTGCCCTTGTTTGTACAAGTTGTCCTTGTTTGTACAAGTTGTCCTGGCCAATTGTTTATTTATTACGCCATTACGTATTTTATTTATCATTACAAGCAAAATATGTACAACATGTTAGATTTCAAGGCCATGTATCCAAACAACACGATTTTGCATACAGAGACAGACAGACAGACAGACAGACAGAACGAAAGAGACAGGGGGGACAGATTGCGAAAATGTAAATGTATTAATTTCAATAAACATAATGGTTTTCACGGTAATTTATAAAACCCTTGATTTAGTATTCCAGATGAAGATAGTTACCATTTTCAATAACAAAAAATACTGTGCATCCATCCCAATGGTCAATAATCACCTTAATCGTCGTCCTAAAGCACAGAGATTTCTTACGATCAGATGAAAGACAACATCTTTGTCGTGACATTCTGCTTCCTTCAGCACAGAAGTGGCCACTCATGTCATCTCACTTCCTGAACTGGTCGGGGGATTGCTTCCATCACAACCTTGACTCTTTCAACGCGCAGCGGTTTTCATCCTTAACGAGATTTCAAACATATTTCTTGGGGAAAATGTTAAATGTTTTTTATATGAAGAAATACATCCCGGATGAAGGGAGAGTTCATGTCAGAGTATGCCAAAGACGACGATTAGTAAACAGATTATTTATAGGGTTTGTATCTATTTATATGTCGTGTAAATCAAATAATTTCTTTATTTTAACAATAAAATCATGTATTTTGTCCTCTGGCAATTTTAAGACTTTTTTGTCGAAACGAAATGGATAAAACAGCAATTATTTAAGAATCGTGAAAAATGCTTTATAACCCCCGTTATCACTCATAAAATAAATTTTTTATCAACGTTCAAATCACATTTCATTGGCTGAACATATGCATGCTATGACTGGTGATGCGTAACTGGTCGGTACATTTTGAAGGGTTACGAGTATAACCCGTCTCACACAATCAGGGTATAAAGTAGTCCAATGGATTTAAATACTCCCAAGAAGCAGAATGCATTTGAGTTCGCACAAGAATGTATTTTCTGTTATGGAAACAGATGAAATATCTCTTTATCAGCTAATTCTAAGCCATACTCGCATCATTTAAATCCTTGAAATGAAAGGTTTTGCTTCCGATGTATGAGTAATAATCATACTCTAAATGAATCAATGTCATAATTCTGTAATAAAGATAGTAGTATCAACTGTTTCGTTGATCTGATAAGTCCCATTCTCGAAAGTGCTTAGCGTTCGGCTTCGGATCAAGAGGTCCGGGGTTCGAATCCCGCCAGGGGCACGGCAACTTTGTCTGCAGTAGGGAACTGTTCTACACGCAGTAAGGTTTGGGTGCAATGCTACACTGATTTTCAGCGGAGTACCACCCATGGTTCGCTAGTTCCAGCCGATGCTCACAGGTTTCACCGCAATGCATAGCCACATGGCGTTACGGGCTTTCTCCCTGCCGAAATACTAGCAGCCGCGATATAAGTGAAATACTCTTGAAAGCGGCGTTAAACCCCAAATTGCCTCACCTCACCTCTCGAAAGTGCTGTTTTTCTTCGAAAAATTAACGCATGCGAATTTTACTTTGATAAAGATATCGTTTGTCGTCATATCGGTTCAAGTCTATGCCATAATTGATACAATTAGAAACAGAACAATAATGTTTACCCACGTGGTACTTAGTAAAGTGGTTTCATAACAATCTGTCAACACCTTCAAGTAATTTGATTGGCTAACGGTGAACTTTGACACTGCCTGGACTAAATTATTCATTCCTAAAACGAACGTGAATTCATTCATGAAATTACAACTAATTTACGACACCACTAACAATATTAACAATTGTCTCATTTTTCAGTTGATTCATGAAATCGTTCTCACCGCAATGATCGATGTTAATGACTAGAGCAGAGCTGATAAGCACAAAGTTGATAATTTTTGTTCTCTCTTACCGTTGGCTTTGATTTGGGATTGACATTGCAACGAAACGCTTTATTCTCAGTCTCTCGATGAAAACACCGTCTTCGTAATGGTACACACTGACTTTATACTCACAAGGCAAACATAACCGAAAGGAAAGCCATTTCAACGGTGGTGTTCATCTAAAACTTACATTTAATGAGGCTGTTTGAACTTGTTTACACATTTCGATGACGAGGTACATGGAAATGGCGGCCGCCATGACATGACGTCATTCAATGGACGGATAAGTAGTAGTAGTAGTAGTAGTAGTAGTAGTAGTAGTAGTAGTAGTAGGGTTCTTGTATAGCGCTAGTTCCACAACAAATGAGCATAAATAAAAATATAGACGCAAGCGACGGTAAAATGATTCAGCCTAAAGCATTGGCAGCACCGCCAGGAGCTTTGAAATGTGTCTTAAAGCTGCATTGGGTGGGCGAATTTGTTTAAATTTTTTGAAAAATTTACAAGGTGCAAAAAAGTGAATATTTCTCCGTAACCGCTGAACCTACGACTTCGATGTAGTTGTAGTTTTTGTGTGCCCTGAGACTGCGAATATTTTGAACTAGGTTTCGAGTATCTACGACCAAAAATATTTTTTTGTTTGTTTTTTTGTTTTTTGTTTTTTGAATGAGTTATCTGCCTTCTCTCTAACCTTTATTTGTCTGTACACTGTTAACGTGCCTTGAAGTCCTTTATATTTGGCGCAGTTATCGATTCGGGTTTTAGAGTTCTGCCCTCTTGAAATATGTCATGCTTACTAAGAAACCTGACTTTTTTCTTTAAAAGGGCATTGTGAAAAAAGTACTACGAGTTCGGTAATGAAATGAGTAATCTTTGTTTCACAATGCCTTAGATACATAATGTGATAGTTTCAGCTCTTAGATGCTGGAATCTTCAGAGGAGATGTTCTTTAAAGGTGCACAGGGTCAGGAAAGGGTGAAAAACAGCTAAAAATAAATATGGCGGCTAAACCACGTGACCTACGAATTCGCCATGATTACTTTCTTACTCGCATTGTCATTGTGGATCTTTTAAAACAGGTTGCAAGTCTCTAAGTGCAGTTTGAACATTTTCCCATGTTAAAAATTGACATTTAGATTCGAACTGGACCTCTACTGGCTGGGCCGATTGGGCCCAAAAGCTTCGCAGTTCTGTTCCACATTAAGGGCTATCCCTATGTCAAATTTTGCTGTATTTGCTTCAGCCGTTTTGGTTGAATCTTGTACACAAAATTCTTGAAATAAAAATAATAATAAACACGCCAATAACAATAAGGATTCTGCCCAAAGGGCTGAATCCTTAACTATATACAGGGCTGGTAAAGTCTGGTAGAAGGTTATTTGTATCTGAGAAAAAGGTGGGTCTTAAGTCGAGCTTTGAATAACGTGATAGATGGAGTTAATCTCAAGTCCAAAGGAAGAGAGTTCCACAGAGAGGCCGCGGCGAAAGTGAATGACTTTGCTCCTAAAAATTTCAAGTTGTGGCTGGGAACACTTAGTAGGAGTTGTTAGGAAGACCGCAGAGTCCTTTCTGGAACATAGTGGGATATGAGGTCTTAAAGTTATGATGGTCCTGATTTATGAAATGATTGATACGTCAGGCACAGTATCTTGAACTCAATCCTTTCCCGCACGCGGAGCCAGTTGAGAGAGTTTAAGATCAGAGAGATCTGGGACCGGCAACTGGTGCGCGTTAAACTCTTGCAGCTTTGTTTTGGATTTTCTGGAGACTCTGAAGCTGAGTTGAACTGATGCCGAAGAGTAAGCTGTTACAGTAATCGAGCCGCGATAAAATGAGAGTCCGAACAAGGGTTGCTGTTGCATATTTGGTGAGGATTTTGCGAATACTGCCTATATTCCTAAGTTGAAAATGACATGTCCGCATCAGATTATTGACCTGTTTTTCCATATTCAGTTTAGGGTCCAAAAGGACGACCATGCCAGATTCTTCACGAAAGGTGAAAAGGAAATTATAGACTGTCCTATGGAGATGTCTGAGAAGATGACTTTATGCTGTCTAGTAGGAGTGGATATGACCATGGCTTCTGTTTTATCATTGTTTCAACTTGTTCGCATCATCCAGGATCGTGTGCTGGAGAGACAAGCCTCAAGATGATATTGCTCTTACACTGGAGTTGACTTTCTGATGAAAACTGTCAGAGAGTTGTGAGTCACCAGCGTAGAAATGGTGTGCTATATCATATTCAGAGATCAAAATTCCAAGGGGCTGTGTAACGAGGGAGAATAGGTCCCAGAACTGGTCCCTGAGGAACTCCACATGTTATGGAATGACATGATGATGCTGATGATCCTATGCGAACTGATTGAGTTCTGTCTGTGAGATATGTTGTTATCCAAACCAAAACAGTATCGTTCAGGCCGTATTCCTTTTCTAGACGTTGCAGCATTGTATGGTCAATTGTGTCGAAAACTGCGGATAAGTCTAAGAGTACAAGTACAACAGAGTTTCCATTGTCAACAGAGGACCTGATTGAACTGAGTACGTAGTTAAGGGCAGTTTCTGTATAGGCAGATTGATGACTGTTAAGTAAGTCATATATGAGCAGGAGAGTGCAAAGCTGTTTTTGACCACTTTTTCCAGGATTTTGGAATTTAACATCAAACGAACAGGGCGATAGTTTTGTGGATCAAGTGACTTGTTGTCGCCATGAGGAAGTATCATCTCTGTTGATTTTTCTAGAAGCTTTTGCAGGGAGTTGTGCAGATGTTTAGGGTTGTCGACGTGATTAGCAATGTATTCATTGACGTGTTTAGCACGGGCTTTCCTTATATGCTTGGTAGCTTTATTGCGCGCGTGCCGAATTATAAAGATGTCTGTGAATCTCTAAGCCAGATATGCGCCATGATCGTTCAGCAGCTCGTCTCTCCCTTTTAGCCTGAAGGACACCATCGTTGTACCATGGTGATACCTCATGATTGCGGATTTGCTTCACTATGGCTGGGGCATGCTTGTCCAATGTATCTGTCATGGTTGTCCAATGTATCTGTCATGGTTGTCCAATGTATCTGTCATGATGGCATGGAACAGATCAGTTCGTTCATTCATATCATCAGTCATATGAGAAAACATACCAGAGTTCACATCATAAGAGTTTTGGAGATCATGACCGAATTTATCAACATCTTTTTTATGTAGCGAATTATCACAGTTTCTTTTATAGGAGTCTGTTTTTTTAAATTTAGGTGGAATGAGATCATCAACTGATCAGAAATTTGCAGATGGTTGACTTGTAGGTCTTTCACTAGACTATCAGATCCAGAGAGAACCAGTCCAAAATATGACCAGAGCGGTGTTTGGGACAATCAACATGCTGAGTGAGGCTATGAGAATCAAGTATGTGAAGCACCTGCTTGGCGAGGGGGTTATTATTATTATTATATCAAAATGCACATTAAAGTTTATTCATTCTTGATGGTGGGGGCGATAAAGACACACCAATTTCACAGTTTTTTTTCGCACAACTGGCAGTGATCATCAAATGTTCAAAAGAAGCATACTCTTGTTTAGTATTGGTCCTGTGGATGACTAAATCTTTCATGTACAGAAGTGCAACGCCACCACCTTTCCTACTTAACCGTGAAACCAATGTGTCATAACACTTAGCCTCGTCACATGCACAGTAGTTATGTGACCTATTAAACACTATCAACTCAAATTTGTATTTTTGTCTGTTATAAATTAGATTCCAAAATTACGTTTGACTCATTGACGCGCGTCACACGCTGTGCACTGTCCGGTTTTCGATCAGAAATCACTACTTTTACCTTCATATCGTCAATATGTTAGGTTTACTATCATCAAAATGGTAGTGGGTACTTCCCGATAAAGTAACACCATTTATAACGTTTGCAATATGTGACCCCAACAACACAATGGATGTACCTTCAATATCAATAGTTGACGGATAACTCTCATCTCCTGTCCTTGAGCAGGGAGATTTTATATGGCATACACTTCCTTCAGAAGGACTAGTGCAACTGGTTTCGCCATACATCACATGACAAATTAAGAAATGGTTTGATTTTAAAAGTGTGAATATTTAACGTCGCAATATTATGAACTTATAGATGTTGTGAAAGGGTTGATATTACTCCGTCGTTCCTTTCCTTTAAAGGGACAACAGAAATATATTTTAAAACACAATGAATTATATGAAATACATGTTGGTAATAAATAGGATAAATAGGATAAATAACTTGTTCCCCTTTCATATCAAGTTTATGTCCATCGTGAAATAATCACCAAGGCTCGAGACAAGCAAAATTATTTCACTCGGGACACAAACTTGATATGAAAGGGGAAGCTATAGGGATATACTAGGTATAGGGATATACTATAAATACCCTGGGATCAAACCCATATTTTCCTCATTAGACGAGCAGCTGTTGAGTTGAGATTCGTGACAATTGCTGCACATCAATAACACCCCAAGGTCAGACGTGGTGGTCGGTGAGGACCGTAGTAAATATAAAACCTTGGCAAACACAAAGTTTATTCTTTAAAGGTACGACTCCTGGATAATAAGTTTGAGTGGTGAAGCTAAATGTGAAAGTGTTTTCTTGATAATTCGGTTAGAAGATCTGTACATTGTAAAGTAATGATATCAAATCTTTCCAAAGCAGATTGAAATCGCATCTACCACGTTAGCGTTGTTGGAAAACTCATGCAATGTACATAAAACTCAAATTGCCCTAGCAGAAAAAAACCCATTTACCTTAATGTTATGTCGCTCCTCATAACAACTACTCTGATCTACCTAAGTTATAGCGTTGTCTGGCATGCTGACGACTGGACTGAACAGTAATGCAAGCTTTCCATACGTATTGCAATATCTCTTAAAATTATAAGCCATCAGTAACCATAGTAATAAATCGCAGACGTGATAGGGAGATCATATAGAAGTATGCGTGAATGGACGTTTCCACGTTTCGAGACTTCATGAAAGTAAATGAACTGAAAATGGTTAGACGTCAGTCTCAATTCGGATTCGTCTTCATTATAGTCGGTCTACATCCTGGTCACTTTTAACTTATTTATCTGAAGTACTTTATACAGTATATATGTTGTGGATTCTGAACGACAGCTTCTACCTGTCACACTGTCATATAATGCTTTAATTCGGTATTATTTATGCAAAAATCTGCATTAAAATGCACATAGTTTACCAATTGCCAACTGAGATGGCAATCGACATTTTTTGTCATTTGAGCAATGTTGATGAAGTACTAAAAGCTACATACATGGATAATATTTGTGTATGCACAAAAGTTAACCTAAAAATGTGCACGTTCATTTATATTTCAAGATTGGTTTTAGAAGATTTACTCATTTTAAATAACTTCGCTAATATAAGTTCTAATGTATCCAAGTAAACATTCTAAAAGATTAACTACATTTAACTACGCTTAACTACATTTAGTTTCTCAAATTAAGTATAATGTGAAGCTAATATAGCAATAATTGACCATTTTTCGTCTTTATGGGCATTGCCTACATTACTGACTTCCATAATGACAAGAGTAAATGTTATTTGATGAAGATGAATCACAGTAAAGTCTCTGTGGTGTCACTTCAACCTATATAGACAGTTAGCTATAATGCTGCAGGAATCGGGGTCGGATTAGAATTGCGGGTGTTATTGTCAGCGTGAAACCATAGTACAATACAACCTCAAACTATGTAATTGAGATAGCTGGCAACTATCAAAATAGTGTTGTGAATTAAAGGGGTGGGTGTCTCGAGTTCGGTATTTGACGCAAGATTCAGTGAAAGAATTAACATGGTATATTATCAAAAGCAAAACGAATGGATTTGTGGTTTAAAACGGTAATGAAGCAATGTTTGCGTTTAAGTTGGAAGTAAAAGTAAGATCCGAATCGCATGGATCTTTATTGTTACCACAACGTTAACGCTTCTTGGCTTGACTTCTTGAAACGACATCGACAAGCCCAGAATATTCAATTATAGTTTTGTTTTGTTTATCATCAGGAAAACAAATAAAACATGTTATACCTTTGTATTACATAAAATTAAGTTAATGATGGATGTACTTGTGTGGACTTTGCTGACAAGGTTGTTTCTATTAAAACTCGCAATAGCTCGAGGAAGTTCAGACATGACTGTTTATAGGACAGTGTTACTCTTGGAAGCAGTTATATTCTTACTTGAGGTGGAATTAAGTTTAAATGAAGTGAACACTTAGAGCTCCAATTGTTAGATTAGTGTCATCAACTTTCTTTTTTTAGTACCCATCGCCATCCCACAATTTTAAAATGAAACTTTCTTTTTCTACTGAATATTTACCTGTCATAATGGCGTGAAAGCTATTGAAAACCTGGGTCAGACTGGACTAGAAAGTGAAGGGTGGATGCTGTTCCTACTACTGTACAAGCTTGGAGTTAGTGGGAGATGCTGTTCCTTCTACTCTACAAACTTTGAGTTAGTGGGAGATACTGTTCCTACTCATCTACAAGCTTTGGGTTAGTGGGAGAGACTGTTCCTACTCATCTACAAGCTTTGAGTTAGTGGGATTGCTGTTCCTACTCATCTACAAGCTTTGAGTTAGTGGGAGAGACTGTTCCTTCTACTCTACAAGCTTTTAGTTAGTGGGGGATGCTGTTCCTACTACTCTACAAGCTTTGAGTTAGTGGGATTGCTGTTCCTACTACTCTACAAGCTTTGAGTTAGTCGGAATCTAAAGAGTGCATGATACTGCAGCAGACTTCACAAGCTGATTTGCACCAAGTGACGCCATATGTTATCGTTACTTATATGTTACTTATACACCTCATGGATGTGTTAAAATCCTTTCGATTGAGACTTTATCCGCGTGGAATATCCTGACTTTGTAATACCAAGAAGTTAGGGCCTTAAAAGCGTTTACAAGGCCTTTCCAGCAGGTATAATCTTTGAAGGCCCTTATTCAAATTTCTTTATATCAACTTTTAGATTTTAGCTAAGTTAACCCTAACTTTAAGTAGCAATCCGCTATTGTTTCTTACCCTAAACCTCTATACTGCTGCACACTAAACTCATCGGGCATACCAATGAAGCCCAGCGGCTGAACTGAATGAGGTGGGCTTCGTAAGTCTCTTCTTAAACCTACTACTTCCATGATATATAAAGAGGGATTTTACTGGCCACTTCGCGCTTTTTTGATGAAGGCTAGGTCATTTATTAAAATGAATATTTGTGATAATTTTTTTTTTATAATACAGTCAGCTTTTTTCGACGGATCAATCGGTCTTATCATTTACATAACTATAGCTACAAATAAGACTTTAAGCTTTGTCACCAATGTCGGTCCTTCAGGAGGTGCAGACCACCAATTATTGTACAATGAAAGTGAAAGTATGCCCCTTTCGAGGACAATGTATGTAAACATGAACTTCACGAAAAATAATTCACGATAAAGACTTTTCGTGTAATGAATTTAACGAAAGATATATATCTTCTGTGACATGCCTGTACCAATCCAAACAAAGTACCAAAATAAACATAAAATATCATATAAACAATTTAAGTGATATGTGAATCGTGACTGAAGTTTTCATTTACATTCAATGTGTTTTATAATATTTGTTTGCTTTGATACGTGATAAATACTATATGTATTTCAGTTCAAATACTTTAACTCAATTTGAATATTTACCCCAAATCGCCAAATACATATATATGACATAATAACTTGTTTACAATGAAAACAGCCTGATCAATACGTAAAAACCGTCACTTCACGTCCTATTTACATTCATAGTACTTATATGACATATTATACAGTACCAAACAATAAAATTATTTTTATTTGATGTAGCTATACCTTTATAATCAGCTAGCGTTAGACCAATGATAGTAGGTAACAATCAGAACGTCTCGATAACACAACACCGTTAACAACGTTTGACATATGTGACTCCAACAACGCACTGAATGTCTCTCTGAATCTATTGATGACAGAACTATACATATAATACTAAGCACATTCAACATTAATTCTAACTGTTGCTTCACACGCAGTATTAACGACACTAGTTGCACTGGTGCATTGACGTGAAGAAAGTTGACATTCAGATTCAAGCCGAATTGATTTGCACAACTTATTGATTCATGTTGTCCAACATCCCGTCAAATCATAAAGATCTTCACGCAGAGCTTTCTTCATCATTATATATCTCGGCAACATCAATGATTGGAACACATGTAAAAAACTCCAACATAGACGCCAGACCCTAAATATACGTATATACGTAGACTATACCTACCTACCTATATAACATATAAAGAAGGTATGACACTGTCCGCCATCTTGAATCTAGCTATAGGAACGGAAACGATTAAACTGGTTTGCTGGCTCAAACACGCTTTGGAATATTCGTAGACTGATCCAAGTTTACATTTCAGGTACTATGGCAAGATTGAAGATGGCGGACAGTGTCTTACCTTATTTATATTATTATTATTACAGTGGTAGGTAGGTAGGTAGATAGGTAGGTAGATATACGTAAGTGAATATTTAGGGTCTGGGGCCTGTATACTCCCACTACACAATCAATTCTCAAATAAACCTTATTATCTGCATCAATATTTGAGGACATGCAAATTAGCATACATCGTAAAACAAACATGTATATCAAATGGAGTGAAGTTGAAAGTATAAGGAATTCATTGGAACTGAACGTTATAAACAGTGTTTAATAAAATAATGAAGTTCGTTAGAAGTAGACTCAAAGGAAAGGTCATGACATGAGCGGGTAAAGCTGACCAAATGACTGTTTTCACAACAAGGGAGATAACTCTAGTTTACTTTCATTCTTGCCATGCGTGCGTAGTTTCTGATTTAGATAATGTTTACTATTATCTTTTTTTATAATATATTATATTCTATATACCGGTATACTTTATTGTAAACCTGTGACAGTTTCCTTACAGGGCAACAGTTCTTTGTTCTAAGTGATTGGAGTTTTCCTATAAATGATCTACAAGGCCAGTGGTACTGTCCTCGGTGATGACATCTGTAAATATTATTCCTGAAGAAGATAGTTTTTGTTCTAGAATGACAATGCGATACTTGTCAAGGCCAATAACCGATCGCGTGTTCTATGGAAGACCACTCACCATGAAGATTAGGAATGTGAATTATTGTTAACTGTTTAATTACTCATCGAGAGGAGCAGCTGCTGGCATCAGGTAACCATTCCTAATTGGATCACCTTATTGATTTGTTATTTTGAACTGAAGACGAACATGAATATTCGTTTTCGATTTAATTTAATACTGATTTGATTGGACAAATTGCAGTTTTTCTATCGCCATTAGGATTGTTTAGCTTTGTGTTTACATTGCTAAACATATATAGAGAGTCGTGTTTTCTTCTAAAGAATCAATAATGAAATTACAATCATAATCAACGCCTAACACTATTATATACTTTTAGATAGTATTGGTATTGTTGCCCACTTGCATACTTATAGTCATGTCAGCTTATTTTGATCTTACATGATGAATAACCCTTTTAACATATTTACATATAATTTTAAGTCGTTTTTATGTAATGGTTCTTTTTTGTCATTGAAAAGTTTGTATAGTCATAGGTTAAATTTAATTCTTCTTATAACCACGATATTGCTTCGGGAGTAATTTTGTAATCGTTTTAAAATGTGTACATACTTCGTTATGTGGGATTTCTAAATAGCTATTGAGGTGAAGTTCTGGGCAAGATTATCTCACGTCCTGCTGAGACCATACATACTTCAGTTGCCTTTATCTTAACATACAATAACACGGATTTGGGCAAAAACATATTGAATTTAATTGATAAAAAATTAAAGCATACTATTTATGAGAAAGTAAAGTACGTAAGAGAGAGACTGACACCATCTGGAGATGTATCCTTCTATTTAAAAACTGTTTTCTCTCCATTTCTCTTCATGTTAACGTTTTTCTTATAATCAAACTCCGCTCAAAACTACCGAACTTTATTTATTTAAAGTACGTCAACTAAACTGTTTGTATCAACGTGAACGTACAATGTACATCTGAACGCGAATTGGTAAACATTTGGCTGGCATCTGGAATTATAAAGCGAACCGATCGTGTGATAACGTGAATAGCGTAAGGAAATATTTCAATGCTGTCTAAACCTGTAGTCAAACATCTAAGCCAGGTGTTATTGATGAAGAAATCATGAACATCAAATTAATCTAACACAGATAATCGTTTAAATCCAGAGAATGTTATGTATTATGTTCTCAGCAGAACGTCTTCAAACTATAATGTGAATTCGAAGTATGTCGTTGTATCCAAGGAAACACATTGAAAACTTTATTTGATTGCGGAAGTAGTAAATTAAATGAAGCAGGATTTAAAGACCTGTCAATTTTAAAATTAAATAATGTAAAATGAAATCGTCAAATCAAAAACCAACTCGAAATTCTATTTGAATCGAAATATATAGACATTAAAACTAATTTCAACATCATTCATTCTTTGTTAATTGACTTTCTATAAATACAACTGCTCTTATTTCAGCAACATGGAAATATTGTCCAATCTCTGTACAGAGAACTATACAGCATATACATTTCGACAGAAGCATGGCACACTGAACTGAATAAAGTCTCAGGGTGGCAGGAGCTAGACAGAAGCATGGCACACTGAACTGAATAAAGTCTCAGGGTGGCAGGAGCTAGACAGAAGCATGGCACACTGAACTGAATAAAGTCTCAGGGTGGCAGGAGCTAGACAGAAGCATGGCACACTGAACTGAATAACGTCTCAGGGTGGCAGGAGCTAGACAGAATCATGGCACACTGAACTGAATAAAGTCTCAGGGTGGCAGGAGCTAGACAGAAGCATGGCACACTGAACTGAATAACGTCCCAGGGTGGCAGGAGCTAGACAGAAGCATGGCACACTGAACTGAATAAAGTCTCAGGGTGGCAGCAGCTAGACATCATTCTCCGGGCTCAATATGCATTGTGTGTTGGTCTTAACGCGGTGTTCGTGACACGAGAAAGGTTCACTTACATGTTAATGGAGAAGGAAAATCTGATTCTCATATAGAGGAGGTATTGATTTGTTCATGTAATTGATTTCTGATTACCCTCGATGAAATGATATATAAAGTAGCATGTTATTTTAAAAACGTTTTGCATTTCCGTCATTATCTCTGCTATAGAATTACACGACTAAATTGGGCAACGAATATCAAACCTGGGTCTCCTGGCACCCTCAAACCTATGGTAAACAACCATGTTCTCTCCTAATGGTAAAACAGTAGTTTATGCTGTCTGGTGTATTCAAGTCAAATGTAAGATATTTATAACAAAGTCCTATCCAACATCCAACCAGAACTTGCACTACTGCTAAAGTATTTTTCAAAACGGAAATGCCAATGTCTGACAACATGCAGTTAGTAGTTCACCATTTACGTAAGTTTGTGTCCATTGCCACCCTAGGTAGACAGATATTCCGGATCCATTCCCACACAATTGTATACTATGGAAACTATTGACTTCAGAATAGTTACATCCTAGATACAACAGTAAACAGCTTGCATCAAGTGATTGTATCAAGTGCTTGCATCAGTGTTTTCCTTAGGTGCTTGCATCACGTGCCTGCATTCGGTACCTGCAACAAATGCTTGCATCACGTTCCTGCAACAAATGCTTGCATCACGTGCCTGCATCCAGTACCTGCAACAGATGCTTGCATCAGCAAGTGTTTAAATCAAGTTTTTGAGAGAGAGAGAGAGAGAGAGAGAGAGAGAGAGAGAGAGAGCTGCGTCCGTCCGTCCGTCCGTCCGTCCGTCCGTCCGTGCGCTCCTCATTTACTTACAGGGTCACATCGAGAATAACCTTGCACCGGTTGTTGCGGTAATCTGTTTGTACCTTTCTCGTGCCCCTTGTTTCGGAACATTCAAGGCCAGGAGTCTCTCCCTTTCTCGGGCTTCAAACCCACAAAGGTTTTACGTACCCTTCCTATCTTTCTGTATCCAACAATGCAGATATCCAATGAATAAACGATAAACTTAATCTCAGATTTCGACTTTTATTGGAAAGGGTGAATGCTAAGACAGCATATTAAGCTTGTCAGCGGGATATCTTAAGAACCGTTCACTGGATTCTCTTCATATCTTACACATAGCTTTTCCTAGGGAAGATAGAGGACTGATGGGATGTTGGTGATGTTGGTATACAGGATAATTTTCCTAATTGTCTTATTGTGATCTTTATCAATATTATATTATTGGAAATGAACGTTTGATAAGTCACTTAAACCAAAGTTTGGATATAAAGATTACAAAAATAACATAAACAAGTCATAACCAGAATACTGTGTGAAAAACCTGCCATGCAGTTATATTGAGTATTGATTAATATAAAACCATTTACTATTCCCTATACATGTATGTCATATCTCAGAAAACAGGTTTGAACTTAGGTGTTGATCCCTTATTCGAGTGATGCAGAACGCGGAAATGATTAAAGAAATAAAAATGAAAAGTGTATTTAGCACTGTTGAGAATCGCCCATCCAATCCGACACTCACTGTCCTACCATGTCATGCTTGAAAATGACAATATAACGAGATAATCAGATATTAACTCATGTAGCAATCATAATCAAATATCAAAGAACGTGTGGCGCTAGAGACATTCTTGACCAATATCCCCAGGAAAGAAACTTCAGAGTCTGCTTATCTGTGTTATCGTAGAGGGCGCCCCACTGAACATCTGCAGCTTCATCACGTAGCGAGTATCTTCTGCATGGTGCAGGCTTTCCACATGACATTACCTTTCAGTACATTAGCAAACCAGTCGAAATATAGAGTATAGAATTCTTCACTGCAAAAATGGTGTTTAGATCATAAACACAAACCTAAAAACATAGCTTGTCCCATTTCCTAAACACATTAATCATCTAAACATGTTTTAACCATAAATACGTTTCATAATGTATTTAATGTCAAAACACATTCAGGATTACAAAAAAATGTGTGAAATGTGTTTCAATTTTAACCATATTGTGAAATGTGTTTCGATGTTAAACATGTTGTGAAAGGTGTTTCGATTTTAATTATGTTGTGAAATGACTTTCAATTTTAAAATGTGTAAGAATGTGTAAGACTCTTATTCATATTTGGGGCGACTGGGTCACCAGACATATAATTTAGAATCCCAATTGGCTAAGGAGTACACAACTTTTCAGGTTTCTAGGGCTTTTCATACTGGAGAAAAAGATGAAAATAGCTTTTTAGGCCATGACCCCTGTGACAAATATCTTATGTCAGAGGATCACTAAACCAACAGTGTCGATTCCCAATTGACCAAAGAGCCTGTAAACAACATTTCAACTTTCTAGAACTCTTCGTACTGCAGAAGAAGATGAACATTTACGAAACTACAATTTAGAGTCTCCATTGGCCACAGGAGTATGTACAGAACATTTCAGCTTTCTAGATATTGTTGTACTTGAGAAGGTGATGAAAATAAGTTCTTAGGTCATGAGCAGTGACCCATATTTGGCGTCACAGGGTCACCAAGTGTGTACAAAAAAGTATGGATTACTTCAAAGACCTCGTTACATCCCTTTACCTTTTTTGTATAGTAGAAGGGGCTGGATTGTCGACTTCGAGTCGCCAGTTTTTCTACAAGTCAAGACGTTGTGAATACGAGTGTGGGCGACTCTCCAACACGAGAAAATTGAAAGTACTTCTTCTTATGTTGACAGTTTTTATCCTACTATAAATAAACATTAAAATCATTGATAGGAATCATATCATATTCACTTTTGAAATAATGCATGGGAAAGCCTTTTGGAATACACAAGTTATTTTTTCCTGAGCAATTTCAGAACTTCCTCATTGGACCGAAATATTAAATTATTCAGACTCATACGTGTAAAGCGCTTGATAAATATACAGTCAATTCTCTAGTTATGTGTAACATTTTATATGTGTGTGATACATTAGTAAAACATTTAAAATTGGCCTGTATATGTACCATATTCTGACTGTTATTTGAATTGAAAAACGGTCCTTTCTTTGTTAGGTAGTTTATATTTTTATGGAGAACGCAAAAATGTGAAGCTTGCACGTGTGCTGAGTGAAAATCACGCGTTGCACGTGCAGTTTATCAAGAGATTTGCCAAGTTTAAAATCACAAAGTCATTTGGAACAGCGCAGCGACTTGAGACGAGCATCATGAACACCATAGACAGTGAAGACCTACCATGCATGTTCGCGAATGGATTTCTTGACCAATGAAAAGCTGAATTTAATCAGTGAAGAGACTGAGTGTCATTAGTTATTTTGAAACGGATATTGTCAACCAAGACAGACTATCTGAATTTGACTCGAGAGAGGATGAAATGTTATATGGTGCTTTGCAAAAGTTGAACGCTGTTTGTGTTCCTGAAGCTGCTAAATGTGACGGTGTGCCTTGACGGTGACGGAACTGAATGAAGACAATGTTGTTAACAAAATAAAACAGAAATGTGCACCCCCGGCGATTCAAAAGAGTATAGATTGGGCTTGTCAGCACTATGAATTGTCGCGGTGTCCACGGAATTCCAAACTTCTGGGAGATGAAGAGGCCAAGTCTCGTCGGTCTGCTGTATGTGCCGGACATGACAGTAAGCGAACATGACGGCAGGGACGATCCACAAAAATCTGTTCATCGACCAGTTGTGCTAATTCATATGTACCTGAACAATAACAATCGCGGTGTTCATTTCTTTCCTTGTACACGGAGGCTCGAGTTACCCTGGACAATCTAAACGGAGAACGAGCAAGCGTCATTACCACTTCGAAGGGGGAACAGATCATGTGGGTAAAGGGATTTCTAGAATCATCATGCCCTCAAACATTGTTCGATACGATGGTGTATTTTGTTGACTGATTCGCATTGCGGTCGGACTCTGAACATAGGATGTTGACTGTCAGCCAGTTCGAATTGGGATATAACAGGTTCAGAACACATACCAAACGGGTCTAAAATACCTTCTTTTACTTTCTGCCAAACTTACATGCAATGGCATATCATGTCGAAGAGTCAAAATGTAAATAAATCCTTGGTCCGCCAACTGCAAAATGTTCGTGCCAAAACGATGCCGCACTCAGGCCGTTACTCCCTCCATACTCCCTTATCAGATATCATGACTCCAAAGTATGTCATTTAACCTTTAACCAATGTCACTCTATTTCCAAAAGGTTTGTTTGGCCTGGCCAATAGTTGACTATTCAACATAGAATGTGAAATTTCTTCTTTGAGTTGCCAGGTGTATTTCCTTAGAGTTCTGTCGCCTTTTTTTCGCTAGGACTGTTGATTAAGGTTTTGTGGTTGTTGATTAAGGTTTTGAACTCTGTTTCTTTGTGGCCAACGTATGTTTCTGTTTTATTGTCAGATGTCACTTTTCATGACGGATTTATATAAGCAATTTCCTTTGAGGGGACATGTTTTGGGGCTGCGACAGTTACAGATCTTGTCGTAAGTTGTTTCTTGGTTTGCCTTGACATATTTTCTATTGCTGTTAGTGACGTTTTTCAAGTTTAGCATGCAGGTGTAGCTGAGTTTGAGATTGCATGATTGGGGGGATATGGACATGGAAATTTTTACCCTGGGGTTTCTTTTCTCATCCTCACCTCACTGGATGTATGCAACCTAGCTGCCAATTGGCTTGTTAAAGTTATCTCCACATTGCCTTCACTTCCACACCTGGTATCTAGTTGTACTGTTTGTGAACAGAAGCACGCTATGAACAGTCACTTACCCATGGTAAGGCTACAAGTTTCACAACTCGGTCTCTGTATGGGGCAGGGATTCCATCCTTCAAATTCTCTGATTATCCAGCAATAAAGCAGGTCACCCATACGTGCTCATTGTTGCTCAACTCTCTGATAGCGGTCAGTTGAGCTATGCACAGGACCGCGTACCGCCACTGTCTGTTGTAGCTACCGTATCGATTTCGTTCAGCTATGAATACGCGAAGAACAGATTTAATAAATTCCCCAATTTTCAATTTGCTATTAATGTTTTTGTTAACATATTTTACATTAAAATATTTTTAAAATATTGATGAAAATGATGATGCGTTAAGATATGAAATAGTTTTCACAGAAACCCTAGCCAAATACACAAAACAAGGTATCGAGAAAACGACAAAACATTTGTCGATCACCAATGGATATCTCTGGCATATGTACCTACTTGTGGAAGTGTAATGACTCTGGCTACAGAGTGTTATTCTCCGTTGAATTAAGTCATATATGTTCTGTTGTACCCATATTTCAAATAAAGTTTATCAAATGCTGTATCTTGATGACCGAGACGCATCCAGATTATCATACCAGCTTCAACACAAAAATAATGTTATCATTGTCACACAAATAAAGATTAAATCTAAGTCACGTTTCTACAGTCTCGATAAACGTTCATCCCTTATTAAAAATCCTGCTGCCAAGGCGAAACATGTCAACATTCTCAAATTCCTATTTTAGAACTCTAGCTGGCTTTGTTTCTGCAATAATATTGTGTATCCATAACTCATCCGTCTCCATATTCAGGCATATTGTCCAATTATTTTGCGCAATGAAAGAGCTCTCTCTCTCTCTCTCTCTCTCTCTCTCTCTCTCTCTCTCTCTCTCTCTCTCTCTCTCTCTCTCTCTCTCTCTCTCTCTCTCTCTCTCTCTCTCTCTCTCTCTCTCTCTCTCTCTCTCTCTCTCTCTCTCTCTCTCTCTCTCTCTCTCTCTCTCTCTCTCTCTCTCTCTCTCTCTCTCTCTCTCGTATGCTGTAAGAGGCTCCTTGATAAATAATTTGAATTTGAACCAGTAAAACTTCCATTCTTAATTTTTATTTTTTTTTAAAAACCTATAAATGACATATGTCAGCTACCTAGACAAAACAATATTATATGTGACAACTAGGACTAATACATCGGTAAACACGCAGGATAGTAGATGATTGCAATGAAATATGTTACATATATATTTATATTCCTTCAATGGCAATGGATAAAATTCGTGTCAACGCGTGAGGAGTATAATATAAATCATTCGCAAACAGCTGCGTGTTTCTGTAGCATGATGAGAAGATAATATGAAGAACCTTGAAATGTCAAAACAAAAAATAGTATACAGAAGGTTTGGAAGATATGACCGTTTAAATACAGTCACATGCGTACTTCACCAGAAAAGGAACAATATTTTAAATTTCATTAATTTCTTCATATGTTTGTCATTTTTCGAGTCAAATACAATTAGTGAGAATCTGCTCCAAGGCCACATTCACAACACTGCCAACATAATTAAAACATATGTTGTGATATTTATAGTTCAACCATTCACTGCACAAACTGTTAAAATACATGATTGAACACATCGTGCATTGATTTTTGTATGAACCTTAGCATGAGATTGTTCTAGGTTTTGTGGCATCAGCAACTCGTGGCATACTTCCCTCTGCAGCTGACAAGGGTGGGTGTTGTGATGCTGTGATGACGTACAGACGAGTTCAAGATGAAATACTTCCTGGTGTGAAGCCATTTCATGTTTGTATTAAAATAGTACTAGGTGTTCAATAAAAGTTATCTTAATCCTAAATTCTATAATGGGGTGCAAAGATGGTAACATTATTGCCATGAATAATTAAACTAGTTAATAACGAATGCAAGAAAATATGGGTACCCTTTCACAAAGCACTAAGGTGATCGTATGTCACTTAAGTAGCCCTGGTGCAATGTCAGAGAATTGGAGTTAAGGTTAACCTTAGTAAAGGGTGATTTGTGAAAGGACTTTCAGAGAGCTCCGAGAGCTGAGGTAATCTTATCCCAATGTTCTCAGTATCAATAAAGGGGCATCTTTAATCTAAATATAAAGAGGCTGTGTTCTAATGAAGCCAGGGCTCACGTGTACCCAACAACTCTATTGACAATCTATATTGGTTTAATCATAAATAAAATAATTTGAGCTGATTATTAAGACCAAAAACTTGCACCTCAAAAACCAAATTTCTGATTCGGTCCACTGCCTACCTTGGTGTAACATTGGGTTACGATCACTTTATCCTGAGGGAGAACAGGTCACCAGGCTGCCAACAGGAAGCTCAGACTCCTAGATGATGTTATTATCCGCCTGATTGACCTATATCAGTGCACCTGGACACCTATAATATCCTTGTATCCTTGTATTCCTCGCAAGATGTTGATGTTAACATCCATTTACTAAATTGCTCCCACCTGAAGGGTGAATCATACAAATGGGCAAATGATGAATTGGTAAGCACATTTCCTGCATCTCATGATGAGTTTCCATACTTCTATACTCGGTGTAATTCATCCAGATGTGAAGCTCATCCTCAATATGAAGTACACATATAGGACATGAGATTAGGCATCCCCTTGATATAAAAGTCAACTCCGTTAAGGAGATATGAGACGCTGGACTATCTTTTCAAAATTCATTCATTATTTATAAATGTCAAATTCATTATGTCTATTATGTGATATTGTGAAAAAGTGTAAAAAGTGTAGGATATATATATAATCCCTATTTCCTAAGGAGTCCGTACACAAGATTTAAGCTTTCTAGGTCTTTTGGTTTTAGAGATAAAGATGAAATAGGCTTTTAAGTCAAGGCAATTCGAGGTTTTTCTTTTTTCTTTTTTTTTAAAAACTTTTGTTATTGGTACTTTTGATATTTGTGCTCGACCTTTGTTTTATTTTTATATTGACCCCTTTGACTATCATCCTACCCTACATGACCAGTCTCTACACATACTTTAGCGGTTCGAGTCTGTTATATATCCAAAAGGAGAAATGGACACTGAGTCGGTGCCACGAGAACCATCAACCGTCCCAATTATAAACTTATTTTAGTGGCTTTTAACATGTTCGTCTTTTCACTCACTGCTTTGCACTGGGTCGTTAAATACAACAAAAACAGCCACTTACATGTTCTGTACTTGCTACTGGCGACAGCACCCGTACGCAAGACTAACTCATGATAACTGACATTCTGCACGTTTAAGCAAAATAATGTTGACCCACATACTTTAATTGTAAGTCATCGACGTAAATAAAGATAGCAGAGTATTGCCAGCTAAATAATGAGATGTTTTATAGGATAGAGGCACTCTCCTGGACAAATTAGGGGAATCACGCCAATCGTCTGGCAATAAAATGTGGCATACTTTACTGTAGTAGAGAAGATAACATGAAACCTGGTGATACGAGATTTGACACATCGATGTGTTAATTGTTTTAATCCAAACCCAAATTAAATACACATCTATATCCTAGAAACATGATTATTTGACAGTTTAACGAGTCATCGCCATGGCATTATCAAAAACAAATTACTGATGACGAAGTGGACAACACAAACTCGTGCCCTCGACAGGAAACAGAATGACTCGCAGAGAATGTCTTTATTCACCCAATTAATTTCATCTGAACTGTGGGAGCTCTAGTTCCCCTCGCCTCGCTGTGAAATGCCGACAAAGCAACCAGGGATAGTCTTTCTCAGGACATATTAATTTTCTGTGATCTTATTGCCGTCTTGGACCATAGCTCACAAGCAAGTTCAAGTGTAAAGTCGTGATCAAAGAAACTTAAAATTGCTTGACAAATGTGTGTCAAGAGAAACAATTGTATGATTTACAAACCCAAACTGGTTCATCGACCACAACAACACCATGATGCTGATGCTGATGATGATGCTGATGATGCTGCTGATCAGTGCATCAACGTCCAGCAAGACCATGACACGATCGGGTACGTCATCCTTCTGGCCATATGTTGAAAAGCGACTCGATGGATGACGTCACAGAGATAATTAAACCTGTTACTGAGGAACAAAGATGGCGATGTATTTCATTCTGTGGTCTCACTGATGTCCGATGTGTTTGGTAAACATTGATGTTTCAACTACGCGTGCATGATCTCAAAAAACCGCGAAAACTTATATTTCATGTAACCATCATGACGTCAATTCGCCCCATGGATAAAGACATGGCAGTTACATTCAGTATGGTTCATTGTAGTTTGAGGCTATTTTATTCTAATTTAGGTTTAGTAAACAAAACTATTTGTTTCCCTTCCTTCGCGTGTGATTGGTCCTTGAATTGTCTTTTTCAAGGTAAAAAAGGCTGAACATGTTATTTTGGCATCTTTATAGATAAAATAGTTCGTACGTCCTAGCAAATGATTAATAAGGTTTATGTTATTTTGAAAAAAAGATGTTCATTTGAATTTTTTTTAAAAACAGCATGCAAAATAATTTACCTTGAAAATCTTAGCCGCTTCCTATCACGTCTAACAAGCCGGGAACAATCAGTCAGTCAGTAACAGTCACATCACAATCCACCGGAATGAATGGTGAGTTCTACAGACATATATATACTGATCATTTCCTGAATGTCTGATGTCATCACTTACAGTTAAATCGTATACCAAGTTAGGAAGATACTGGACTATTTAAAAGTCTTGTGATGTCGACACCATTTGTCAAATATTTCAGTTTTAGAATAGGTTTTGAAAAGCAAAGCGAGAAAGAAATTATCAAATTCAGAAACTTGTAACGGACAGTTTACTCTCATAAGAATGAATAGACCTAAACCGAGCTCAGTTAGTGAATGCAACTCTGTATGTGTAGCTGATGACGATTGTGACTGTTTCCGGGTCCTGTCACACCTATCTCAGATGTCCCGGTAGTCCAAGATTAACTACATCCGGTTGTGGCGGTTTCAGAATCGGGAATATGGCATTTACATGAGCGAGGATGTACTTTACGCGAATAGCTAGGAACAAACGTCTTGTGAATATTAATTATTCGGTATCGGAGAATTATGTAATAGTGTTTGAAACGAGGCCCTGCTGGTATGTAATTCCAAATGTATGTTAAACAAGAAGTTTCTGATCTTATAGTATCAACCTGGTTAAAATAATAGGATAAAACATATAAAATCCCTAACCCGCCAAAACGGAAATAAGTGTAGTGTACGGAGACCCCTCATCCACCCACCGGATGGGGTGTGTAGTGTACCATGACTCCTCATCGACACGACGTGGTGTGTAGTGTACGTAGATCCCTCGCCAACACGACGTGTTGTGTAGTGTACGGAGACCCCTCGCCAACACGATGTGGTGTGAAGTGTACGGAGACCCCTCGCCAACACGATGTGGTGTGTAGTGTACGCAGACCCCTCGCCAACACGACGTGGTGCGTAGTGTACGTAGATCCCTCGTCAACACGATGTGGTGTGTAGTGTACGTAGATCCCTCGTCAAAACGACGTGGTGTGTAGTGTACGGAGACCCCTCGCCCACACGATCTGGTGTGTAGTGTACGGAGACCCCTCGTCAACACGACGTGGTGTGTAGTGTACGGAGACCCCTCGTCAACACGATGTGATGTGTAGTGTACGTAGATCCCTCGCCCACACGATGTGATGTGTAGTGTACGTAGATCCCTCGTCAAAACGATGTGATGTGTAGTGTACGTAGATCCCTCGCCCACACGATCTGGTGTGTAGTGTACGGAGACCCCTCGTCAACACGACGTGGTGTGTAGTGTACGGAGACCCCTCGTCAACACGATGTGATGTGTAGTGTACGTAGATCCCTCGCCCACACGATGTGGTGTGTAGTGTACGTAGATCCCTCGTCAACACGATGTGATGTGTAGTGTACGTAGATCCCTCGTCAAAACGATGTGATATGTAGTGTACGTAGATCCCTCGCCCACACGATGTGATGTGTAGTGTACGTAGATCCCTCGTCAAAACGATGTGATGTGTAGTGTACGTAGATCCCTCGCCCACACGATCTGGTGTGTAGTGTACGGAGACCCCTCGTCAACACGACGTTGTGTGTAGTGTACGGAGACCCCTCGTCAACACGATGTGATGTGTAGTGTACGTAGATCCCTCGCCCAAACGATGTGATGTGTAGTGTACGTAGATCCCTCGTCAAAACGACGTGGTGTGTAGTGTACGGAGACCCCTCGCCCACACGATCTGGTGTGTAGTGTACGGAGACCCCTCGTCAACACGACGTGGTGTGTAGTGTACGGAGACTCCTCGTCAACACGATGTGATGTGTAGTGTACGTAGATCCCTCGCCCACACGATGTGGTGTGTAGTGTACGTAGATCCCTCGTCAACACGATGTGATGTGTAGTGTACGTAGATCCCTCGCCCACACGATGTGATGTGTAGTGTACGTAGATCCCTCGTCAAAACGACGTGGTGTGTAGTGTACGGAGACCCCTCGCCCACACGATCTGGTGTGTAGTGTACGGAGACCCCTCGTCAACACGACGTGGTGTGCAGTGTACGTAGATCCCTCGTCAACACAATGTGGTGTGTAGTGTACGTAGATCCCTCGTCAACACAATGTGATGTGTAGTGTACGGAGACCCCTCGCCCATACGACGTGGTGTGCAGTGTACGTAGATCCCTCGTCAACACAATGTGGTGTGTAGTGTACGTAGATCCCTCGTCAACACAATGTGATGTGTAGTGTACGTAGATCCCTCGTCAAAACGACGTGGTGTGTAGTGTACGTAGATCCCTCGCCCACACGATCTGGTGTGTAGTGTACGGAGACCCCTCGTCAACACGACGTGGTGCGTAGTGTACGTAGATCCCTCGCCCACACGATGTCGTGTGTAGTGTATGGAGACCCCTCGCCAACACGACGTGTTGTGTAGTGTACGTAGATCCCTCGCCCACACGATGTCGTGTGTAGTGTACGGAGACCCCTCGCCAACACGATGTGGTGTGAAGTGTACGGAGACCCCTCGCCAACACGATGTGGTGTGTAGTGTACGCAGACCCCTCGTCAACACGACGTGTTTGTGTAGTGTATGTAGATCCCTCGCCCACACGATGTGATGTGTAGTGTACGTAGATCCCTCGTCAAAACGACGTGGTGTGTAGTGTACGTAGATCCCTCGTCCACACGATCTGGTGTGTAGTGTACGGAGACCCCTCGTCAACACGACGTGGTGCGTAGTGTACGTAGATCCCTCGCCCACACGATGTCGTGTGTAGTGTACGGAGACCCCTCGCCAACACGATGTGGTGTGAAGTGTACGTAGACCCCTCGCCAACACGATGTGGTGTGTAGTGTACGTAGATCCCTCGTCAAAACGACGTGGTGTGTAGTGTACGTAGATCCCTCGCCCACACGATCTGGTGTGTAGTGTACGGAGACCCCTCGTCAACACGACGTGGTGCGTAGTGTACGTAGATCCCTCGCGCACACGATGTCGTGTGTAGTGTACGGAGACCCCTCGCCAACATGACGTGTTGTGTAGTGTACGTAGATCCCTCGCCCACACGATGTCGTGTGTAGTGTACGGAGACCCCTCGCCAACACGATGTGGTGTGAAGTGTACGGAGACCCCTCGCCAACACGATGTGGTGTGTAGTGTACCCAGACCCCTCGTCAACACGACGTGTTGTGTAGTGTACGTAGATCCCTCGCCCACACGATGTGATGTGTAGTGTACGGAGTCCCCTCGTCAACACGATGTGGTGTGTAGTGTACGTAGATCCCTCGCCCACACGATGTGGTGTGTAGTACGTAGATCCCTCGCCCACACGATGTGGTGTGTAGTCTACGGAGACCACTCACCCATACGATGTGGTGTGTAGTGTACGGAGACCCCTCGTCGACACGACGTGGTGTGTAGTGTACGGAGATCCCTCACCGACACGACGTGGTGTGTAGTGTACCAAGACTCCTCACCGACACGACGTGGTGTGCAGTGTACGTAGATCCCTCGTCAACACGACGTGGTGTGTAGTGTACGTAGATCCCTCACCGACACGACGTGATGTGTAGTGTACCAAGACTCCTCACCGACACGACGTGGTGTGCAGTGTACGTAGATCCCTCGCCCACACGATGTGGTGTGTAGTGTACGTAGATCCCTCGCCCACACGATGTGATGTGTAGTCTACGGAGACCACTCGCCCATACGATGTGGTGTGTAGTGTACGGAGATCCCTCGCCCAAACGATGTGATGTGTAGTGTACGTAGATCCCTCGTCAAAACGACGTGGTGTGTAGTGTACGGAGACCCCTCGCCCACACGATCTGGTGTGTAGTGTACAGAGACCCCTCGTCAACACGACGTGGTGTGTAGTGTACGGAGACTCCTCGTCAACACGATGTGATGTGTAGTGTACGTAGATCCCTCGCCCACACGATGTGGTGTGTAGTGTACGTAGATCCCTCGTCAACACGATGTGATGTGTAGTGTACGTAGATCCCTCGCCCACACGATGTGATGTGTAGTGTACGTAGATCCCTCGTCAAAACGACGTGGTGTGTAGTGTACGGAGACCCCTCGCCCACACGATCTGGTGTGTAGTGTACGGAGACCCCTCGTCAACACGACGTGGTGTGCAGTGTACGTAGATCCCTCGTCAACACAATGTGGTGTGTAGTGTACGTAGATCCCTCGTCAACACAATGTGATGTGTAGTGTACGGAGACCCCTCGCCCATACGACGTGGTGTGTAGTGTACGGAGACCCCTCGCCAACACGATGTGGTGTGTAGTGTACGTAGATCCCTCGTCAACACGATGTGGTGTGTAGTGTACGTAGATCCCTCGTCAACACTAGTGATGTGTAGTGTACGTAGATCCCTCGTCAAAACGACGTGGTGTGTAGTGTACGTAGATCCCTCGCCCACACGATCTGGTGTGTAGTGTACGGAGACCCCTCGTCAACACGACGTGGTGCGTAGTGTACGTAGATCCCTCGCCCACACGATGTCGTGTGTAGTGTATGGAGACCCCTCGCCAACACGACGTGTTGTGTAGTGTACGTAGATCCCTCGCCCACACGATGTCGTGTGTAGTGTACGGAGACCCCTCGCCAACACGATGTGGTGTGAAGTGTACGGAGACCCCTCGCCAACACGATGTGGTGTGTAGTGTACGCAGACCCCTCGTCAACACGACGTGTTGTGTAGTGTATGTAGATCCCTCGCCCACACGCTGTGATGTGTAGTGTACGTAGATCCCTCGTCAAAACGACGTGGTGTGTAGTGTACGTAGATCCCTCGTCCACACGATCTGGTGTGTAGTGTACGGAGACCCCTCGTCAACACGACGTGGTGCGTAGTGTACGTAGATCCCTCGCCCACACGATGTCGTGTGTAGTGTACGGAGACCCCTCGCCAACACGATGTGGTGTGAAGTGTACGTAGACCCCTCGCCAACACGATGTGGTGTGTAGTGTACGTAGATCCCTCGTCAAAACGACGTGGTGTGTAGTGTACGTAGATCCCTCGCCCACACGATCTGGTGTGTAGTGTACGGAGACCCCTCGTCAACACGACGTGGTGCGTAGTGTACGTAGATCCCTCGCGCACACGATGTCGTGTGTAGTGTACGGAGACCCCTCGCCAACATGACGTGTTGTGTAGTGTACGTAGATCCCTCGCCCACACGATGTCGTGTGTAGTGTACGGAGACCCCTCGCCAACACGATGTGGTGTGAAGTGTACGGAGACCCCTCGCCAACACGATGTGGTGTGTAGTGTACCCAGACCCCTCGTCAACACGACGTGTTGTGTAGTGTACGTAGATCCCTCGCCCACACGATGTGATGTGTAGTGTACGGAGTCCCCTCGTCAACACGATGTGGTGTGTAGTGTACGTAGATCCCTCGCCCACACGATGTGGTGTGTAGTCTACGGAGACCACTCACCCATACGATGTGGTGTGTAGTGTACGGAGACCCCTCGTCGACACGACGTGGTGTGTAGTGTACGGAGATCCCTCACCGACACGACGTGGTGTGTAGTGTACCAAGACTCCTCACCGACACGACGTGGTGTGCAGTGTACGTAGATCCCTCGTCAACACGACGTGGTGTGTAGTGTACGTAGATCCCTCACCGACACGACGTGATGTGTAGTGTACCAAGACTCCTCACCGACACGACGTGGTGTGCAGTGTACGTAGATCCCTCGCCCACACGATGTGGTGTGTAGTGTACGTAGATCCCTCGCCCACACGATGTGATGTGTAGTCTACGGAGACCACTCGCCCATACGATGTGGTGTGTAGTGTACGGAGACCCCTCGTCGACACGACGTGGTGTGCAGTGAACGTAGATCCCTCGCCCACACGATGTGGTGTGTAGTGTACGTAGATCCCTCGCCCACACGATGTGATGTGTAGTCTACGGAGACCACTCGCCCATACGATGTGGTGTGTAGTGTACGCAGACCCCTCGCCCACACGATGTGATGTGTAGTGTACGGAGTCCCCTCGTCAACACGATGTGGTGTGTAGTGTACGTAGATCCCTCGCCCACACGATGTCGTGTGTAGTGTACGGAGACCCCTCGCCAACACGATGTGGTGTGAAGTGTACGGAGACCCCTCGCCAACACGATGTGGTGTGTAGTGTACCCAGACCCCTCGTCAACACGACGTGTTGTGTAGTGTACGTAGATCCCTCGCCCACACGATGTGATGTGTAGTGTACGGAGTCCCCTCGTCAACACGATGTGGTGTGTAGTGTACGTAGATCCCTCGCCCACACGATGTGGTGTGTAGTCTACGGAGACCACTCGCCCATACGATGTGGTGTGTAGTGTACGGAGACCCCTCGTCGACACGACGTGGTGTGTAGTGTACGGAGATCCCTCACCGACAAGACGTGGTGTGTAGTGTACCAAGACTCCTCACCAACACGACGTGGTGTGCAGTGTACGTAGATCCCTCGTCAACACGACGTGGTGTGTAGTGTACGTAGATCCCTCACCGACACGACGTGATGTGTAGTGTACCAAGACTCCTCACCGACACGACGTGGTGTGCAGTGTACGTAGATCCCTCGCCCACACGATGTGGTGTGTAGTGTACGTAGATCCCTCGCCCACACGATGTGATGTGTAGTCTACGGAGACCACTCGCCCATACGATGTGGTGTGTAGTGTACGGAGACCCCTCGTCGACACGACGTGGTGTGCAGTGTACGTAGATCCCTCGCCCACACGATGTGGTGTGTAGTGTACGTAGATCCCTCGCCCACACGATGTGATGTGTAGTCTACGGAGACCACTCGCCCATACGATGTGGTGTGTAGTGTACGCAGACCCCTCGCCCACACGATGTGGTGTGTAGTGTACGGAGTCCCCTCGTCAACACGATGTGGTGTGTAGTGTACGTAGATCCCTCGCCCACACGATGTGGTGTGTAGTCTACGGAGACCACTCGCCCATACGATGTGGTGTGTAGTGTACGGAGACCCCTCGTCGACACGACGTGGTGTGTAGTGTACGTAGATCCCTCGCCCACACGATGTGGTGTGTAGTGTACGGAGACCCCATCGCCAACACGATGTGGTGTGTAGTGTACGCAGACCCCTCGCCAACACGACGTGGTGTGCAGTGTACGTAGATCCCTCGTCAACACGACGTGGTGTGTAGTGTACGTAGATCCCTCGTCAACACGACGTGGTGTGTAGTGTACGTAGATCCCTCGCCAACACGACGTGGTGTGTAGTGTAAGTAGATCCCTCGCCCACACGATGTGGTGTGCAGTGTACGTAGATCCCTCGTCAACACGACGTGGTGTGTAGTGTACGTAGATCCCTCGCCCACACGATGTGGTGTGCAGTGTACGTAGATCCCTCGTCAACACGACGTGGTGTGTAGTGTACGTAGATCCCTCGCCCACACGATGTGGTGTGTAGTGTACGTAGATCCCTCGCCCACACGATGTGGTGTGTAGTGTACGTAGATCCCTCGCCCACACGACGTGGTGTGCAGTGTACGTAGATTCCTCGTCAACACGACGTGGTGTGTAGTGAACGTAGATCCCTCGCCCACACGATGTGGTGTGTAGTGTACGTAGATCCCTCGCCCACACGATGTGGTGTGTAGTGTACGGAGTCCCCTCGTCAACACGATGTGGTGTGTAGTGTACGTAGATCCCTCGCCCACACGATGTGGTGTGTAGTCTACGGAAACCACTCGCCCATACGATGTGGTGTGTAGTGTACGGAGACCCCTCGTCGACACGACGTGGTGTGTAGTGTACGTAGATCCCTCGCCCACACGATGTGGTGTGTAGTGTACGGAGACCCCTCGCCAACACGATGTGGTGTGTAGTGTACGCAGACCCCTCGCCAACACGATGTGGTGTGTAGTGTACGGAGATCCCTCGCCAACACGATGTGGTGTGTAGTGTACGCAGACCCCTCGCCAACACGATCTGGTGTGTAGTTGACCAAGACTCCTCATCCACCCACCCGACGTGATGTGTAGTGTACGTAGAGCCCTCGCCCACACGATGTCGGCTGTAGTGTACAGAGACCCCTCGCCAACACGATGTGGTGTGTAGTGTACGGAGACCCCTCGCCAACACGATGTGGTGTGTAGTGTACGCAGACCCCTCGCCAACACGATCTGGTGTGTAGTTGACCAAGACTCCTCATCCACCCACCCGACGTGATGTGCAGTGTACGTAGAGCCCTCGCCCACACGATGTCGGCTGTAGTGTACAGAGACCCCTCGCCAACACGATGTGGTGTGTAGTGTACGGAGACCCCTCGCCAACACGATGTGGTGTGTAGTGTACGCAGACCCCTCGCCAACACGATCTGGTGTGTAGTTGACCAAGACTCCTCATCCACCCACCCGACGTGATGTGCAGTGTACGTAGAGCCATCGCCCTCACGATGTCGTGTGTAGTGTACGGAGACCCCTCGCCAACACGACGTGGTGTGTAGTGTACGGAGACCCCTCGCCAACACGATGTGGTGTGTAGTGTACGGTGACCCCTCACCTACACGATGTGGTGTGTAGTGTACGGAGACCCCTCGCCCACACGATGTGGTGTGTAGTGTACGGAGACCCCTCGCCAACACGATGTGGAGTGTAATGTACGGAGACCCCTCGCCAACACGATGTGGTGTGTAGTGTACGGTGACCCCTCGCCAACACGATGTGGTGGGTAGTGTACGGAGACCCCTCGCCCACACGATGTGGTGTGTAGTGTACGGTGACCCCTCACCTACACGATGTGGTGTGTAGTGTACGGAGACCCCTCGCCCACACGATGTGGTGTGTAGTGTACGGTGACCCCTCACCTACACGATGTGGTGTGTAGTGTATATACGGAAACCCCTCGCCCACACGATGTCGTGTGTCGTGTACGGAGACCCTCCCAAGATTGGAGACAGACAAGAGGCCCTAAAGGAGAGATGGGACGATGAAATCAAATATTTTTGAATTCGTTTATTTTTTCAACATAGCAAGTTTATTATGTCTTTTATCCAAAAATGCATTAATAATAACAGTCCTGTCGGCAAATTACGTCATTTTGACCTATGTATTTAAATTAAGCGCTCGCTTTCAACGAATAAACTCCGAATCCTTTCATATACTTTTCAATCACATACGATGCATTGCAAGTATATATATTTGACAATGAATGACGCTGGAAAGAGAAACAAAATTAAATTAAGAAATTTTTAATAAAAAAACGGCACTTTTATCATCGTGTTTCGCATATTCAACAGGATTTTTCACTAAAACACACCTTTTAGATATTGCTAAAACGTCAATATGATATGCGCAGTTAACTGAACAAACAAATTCAGAAATGATAATAGAGGGTCACCGAACGTTTTACATCACTTTAACGTCATTTTTTAAATTACCTACAAAAACTTTTAAACCTGAAGTCACCGATGACTTCAACTTTGACGGCCTACCGTGTAATCATTATTTAACGTACAATCAATCTAAGAGAGAGAGAGAGAGAGAGAGAGAGAGAGAGAGAGAGAGAGAGAGAGAGAGAGAGAGAGAGAGAGAGAGAGAGAGAGAGAGAGAGAGAGAGAGAGAGAGAGAGAGAGAGAGAGAGAGAGAGATGCGTCCGTCCGTCCGTCCGTGCGTTCGTCATTCATTTCAGGGTCACATCGAGAATAACCTTGCACCGGTTGTTGCGGTAATCTGTTTGTACCTTTCTCGTGCCCCTTGTTTCGGAACATTCAATGAGAGAGAGAGAGAGAGAGGGAGAGAGAGAGAGAGAGAGAGAGAGAGAGAGAGAGAGAGAGAGAGAGAGAGAGAGAGAGAGAGAGAGAGAGAGAGAGAGAGAATCTACATATATATATATGTACTACATTAGCTCACAACGTTGACATTTAACTAGCATGATAAATGAAGTAAATGTGTAAGCATACACTAAGAAAGAATAAAGAACTTGTTATCAAGAAATCCACTTTCCATTTCCCTCCCAAAATGTGAAGGCATTAGGTTTTCTTGTGGTAGCATAATAAAACACGAATATATACTCGGACAAAGGTGGTAATGTTAATAGGATCGGGAAAAGGTCTTGTTACTCGTGGAGAGAGAGAGAGAGAGAGAGAGAGAGAGAGAGAGAGAGAGAGAGAGAGAGAGAGAGAGAGAGAGAGAGAGAGAGAGAGAGAGAGAGAGAGAGAGAGAGAGTTACAATTGAAATAGCTTAGACAAAGTCTAAAAAGCATATTCTCATCAACTTCAAGCAAAAGATCTAAGATAGATAGTAATGAACAACTGTGTAAAGACATTAAAATAGAATGGCAAAGTGGGGTATTTGAAGTACTTGGAATCAAATTCCACAATGATCTTGACAATTTGTGGGTAATCAATACACAACAAAAAGATAGAAGAAATTAATAGATTGCTTGCACACTTAACTCTGATTGGTAAAATAATTGTTATAAAAACTTTGGCTATGTCAAAACTTTCACATTTTAAATATCTTACCCAATCCTTCAACAAACTTTATCTCTTCGTTAGATATCATATTCTTCAAATTTATTTGGAATGGAAAACCGGATAAAGTCAAAAGGGATAATTTGAAATTTTACAAAGATGGGGGATTAAGAATGGTTGACATTGCAACTTTCTGTGATGCATTGAAACTATCTAATCTCAAAATGTAAAAAAACAATGCAAAGATAATCCTTGCAATATTTCCTTTGAATCCATTTTTAAACTGGGTGCAAATGTTGATCAAATACTGAGAATTGATAACCAATACTGGAGGGATGTTCTAAAAGTTTGGAACAGATACTGTAAAAAGATTCATGTGAACTCTGAAAATATTGAAGAAATTCTACCCCAACCACTCTGCTTAAATCATAATCATAATTCCAAAGACCCAACTCTCTACATTTAAAACTGGGTAAGGAAAGGTATACATACAGTTAAGGACATTTGTAACAATGAAAATTTCAAATCCTTTAATGATTTGAAAATAACATATGGCATTAAAGGTACTTATTTGAATTGTCTTCATATTTTGGATACAATACCCGATTCTTAGAAAAATACCATTAGGCAATCAAGGTTTATCCCACTTTTTGATTTACATATATCCCATTGTCACTTACATTTATTGAAATCCTTTAAAGGATCCAGATTATGCTATATCATTCTGATTTCTAATGAGCAATTACCCAAAGTATGTCTTAAATGGCAAGCCTCTTTTGTGGATGTGAACTTTGATTGGAATAAGATTTTCATGAATTGTTTGAAGGATGTCAAACTACTTGAATTTAAATACAAGTTCTTACAAGGTATTATTTATACTAAAAAAGAACTATTCAAAATGAAACTTGTAGACAACTTAACTTGCTGTTTCTCTAATGAGTTGAATGAGAATATCTGTCATGTTTATTGGGAATGTAAAGAAATACAAACTTTTTGGAACAATATTGAACTTTGGTTTAATCATCGAATGGATTTCAGAATCAAAATAACAAAATACCTCGTTTGGTTTGGAACAATTTACATTGATCGACTACTGAATCATATAATAATATCTGCCAAAAAATATAATCATATGTGTGGTATCAAACAACAAGTTCCAAAACTAGAAAGGTATTTGGTTATTTTGAAAGAAATTTTCAATGTCATTGCAACTAAAAACAATAAACTTCATAACCATGATACCAAATGGTCTTCTAAATTCCCAATCCACTAATATATTAAACCCAATGTGAATACCTATTTCCGAAGGAGATTGACAACACCTACTGATGTATAAACTGATGTATGAACATGTACTCTTGGGATCAATAAAAACAAAACAAATCAAAAACAAAACAAAAAAACTGCAAGAAATAATGTCCTTAACCATTGTACTAATCCTTCAAATACTAAACAAACATGCAGTTGTCTATAGTACCTCAGAGTAGTTTAACTGAGCTTGGCCTATCACATAAGAAACCTGATCTCCTATTACATAACATTACACTTCTCTCTCCACTGCTCTTGACTGCTGTAGAGAACAGTGAGTGAACTCTGATCCTCAAACAAGCCAAGTGAAATTTCAAAAAATAAAATAAGTTCTATCTTGCTTAATTTCTATGATACAAATATAATGAAAGTTGCGTTAGAAAGCTCTCCAAAACACCTTTCATTCAAATATAAACACTTATTATATGTTATGGCTGAGTTAATTTCAGCAAAATGGTAAACCATTAAAAATTGTTCACTTATAAATTTCTTATTTTTCATCCAAAAGACTTGAAATTCGGAACTCTTGGTATTCACTAAACATAGATGATATCCTCAAAAAGTAAAATGTTCTAGGGTCATTGGTTTCTGAGATGAAAAATATAAATTTAAATGAACCCCTGTCAAAATTAAAGTATTAAAATTTAAATAATGAAATTTACAAATCATTATCTCCATCTTTAAAAGTAAACACTGCCCAGGTCTCTGGATATCTCCTATTTCTGGTTCATGAGAAGAAGTCGTTTTAAGCTTTTAGGGTGAACCTCTGCAAAGTTCATATTTCATAATGTATCTCAATCAAATTTACAAACTTGTATCTCCATCCTACAAAGATGTTAATGACAAAATTTCACATTCCTGTATCAAGCGCTTTCGGAGAAGAAGTCGTTTAAAGGTTTTACTTTTTACGTCTCTGGCGGCCCAATTTGTGGGCGTTGGAATTCGTGATGAACAAACTTTGACTCCCTAGGTAATGGGTACCCACCCACCAAATTACAGCTTAGGGGTGGAGCGGTTCTGGAGGAGAAGTCAAAAGAGTGAAAAGTTTACGACGGCCCATGCCATAAGCCCATCTGGCCTTTATAAGCCTGATGAGCTAAAAAAAAAAAGACAAACAAGCTTCTTGGATGTCAGTATATTTATTCATTTCGGAGGAAGTGCTTATACTTCTTCACCCAAAACAAGACGTTTCAGTGGAAATCTCTCCACTGAGTGTAGTTATGGGGTACTCGTACACTCTGAAACATCCTTCCCTTCACAACACCACCGTTGACACCCATAAAATGCGCTTTTCTTAGGATGGAGTTTTACAGCTGGACATTCAAATACAAAAAAATACCATTTAAGGCAATGTTCACACTGGCGAAGTCTTGGCATTGGTTGCACATAGTAACTCCATGGAAATATTTACATTGACCACAAAGTGAAGCAAATTCATAATATATACAAATTGGTTACTTGAAACGCACACATATCAATACATCATGGTTAAATTTAACTTTTCAGTGATATACAATCAACATGACTGTTCTCTGGACACCAGTCACTATACCACGGATGAGGAAAGTGTATGAAGTTTCGGAACATGACTGTAGTTAAATGGAAAAAATCTACCCCAAAATGTAGTGGGAACATAATTTGGATATTTAGTAACGAATTTCTTTTGCCACCATGGTCTCTAACATTTAATAATGCACCCCTTGTTATTGTGTCAAAAATAAAAAAATAAATTAGTGATATCTATATCGGTGATATCGTCGTAAAGACAATAAAATGCATTCTGCATATGCAGGATAAGTCACAGTCTTGGTTATAGAGTAAGGTATGCCAAAACTATATAAGGCAATCGTCATTTATATAACAATGATGGGGTACCTTAAGGCCAGTTAAAAATACTTTTCAGATCATTAGTTATCTATGACTATTGATGACTTAAGGTAGGCCTATCCACCTTAAATGACACTGTTTAATGTTCTTCTAAAATAAATATTTTTAAACAAAAAAGTAATGCATTAACATAACATAACGTATGTCTACCTTTTGATAACAATCATTTACAAAAAAACGTGTCTTTTATTGACATGAACAAGTAGTGAATTAACTCCGGTTTAGCATAATTTGAAAAGAAAAAGTCATCAATGGCGACATTATTCAATGAAAATATAATCCCCTGTATCCCAAAAAAAACATAATCAGTATTTCAATAAAATTAACGCACGGCTTTGTGGATGCAAGAATGTCGATAAGTTATGGTATTAATCACTTTGTGGCGCCTGGTGCGTTTACAATAAACTTTGAAACTCCGAACCTTTTGACCTAGATGAAACACACACATTTCAACAGAAACTGACAAGTGAAAATTCTTTGCGAAAACACACATCTTCGACAATATAAATGTAAATAAGTAAACTTTATTTACAAGCAGATGAAAATGAAATGGCTGCCACATGTAACGCTCCGACAGTTAAAGCCAGAAAGACACAAACTTAAAAGAACTCATCTTCCAGGTGACATTCAGATGAAATCTCCAGGCTTTAGTTGTGCGGAAGAGTATATATCCCTGTCACAGTTGGTGGTCGAGTCTGATTATTTCTCTAGATCTGACGATTTCCTTGTCACACTTGTATTACCTTGGACTTAACGAATGTTGACGAGGTGAATGTCAAGGTCACAAAGGGCAGGTCACTCTACACTGCTTTGTCTTCTGACGTAGTATGGTATCCTCTGTGATTCGCCTGTGGCCACTGTAAGAATACCAAGACACTTTGTATAGTTTTTTGTAATCCCGTTTAATCATTACATGTCGATGACATAAATACTTAATCACATGTTCTGCTCTATGAAATGCTTCCACTTCAATGATTACGATAGCCTGTTATGGTGATGCATTAATTAACCCTTTCACACCTACAGGCCTCTACGAGACCAGAGAACGTATTTCTGACGTTATCTTATCATAAACGTTATAGTTAAAACTGAATGAATTGCACGATGCATAGGACGGGTAAGATTACAATAAAGGCCATTGCGATAAACGAAGCCAAATATATTTAGACAAAGTCAAACTCACGACAAATATGCTCCAAGTGAAATCATGGCTGGGTAATTATTTATGAACTTATTACATATATCTTAGCAGGTACATGACATCAGAGTTTCATTGAAAGAGGTTCAGTACCCAGCATTGTTTGATAGACCATGCTGAACGTGTTGGTGTAACACAGATCAAATAGTGCACTGTGCAGGTTAGAGAAGATATGCTTCCGTTAGTAACTACCAAACTGGATATAGATGCTTTATGTCATAATCTCACTTTCAGTAATGGACACATTTTTTAAAAGTTTGACATCATCATTGGTTGTTTGAATTTTACATAAACTCAATATATGTCTTTTAAAAGCAAAGAGCAGCTTTATTACCCTGGCAGTTTAGTGTTGTGATTAAATAGAAACAGGCAAATACGAACATACATCAAAAGGCGTGTGATGACTGTACCAAATACCAAGTTCGATGGACATATGCCTTTCGGTTTTAGAGTTCTGTTCGAAAACGAAAGTCCAAGTTGCGTCTCCATGGAAACGAGGCAAAATAAAAATGCGAAGAAATTGAAAATACCAAAAGGCACATCTTCATTTGATGATTTTTCTGTATGCCAACTTCCATTCAGCTGTGCCCTTATGGTTTTTAGTTCTGCTCCGAAAACTGATATGATACTTCTGATGAAGGTCTTAGCAAACGTTATTAGAAATCGTATTCTACACAATAAGAATGTTAACATTAAAAAAAACTAGCTTTTTATTGCAAGGTGATTTTGTTTCTAACACAAACCCAGCGACCGTGGTCCTGTAGCATATACTGTCATAGTATGTTAACAATCTACATGATCGTACACTTAGTTTATCTATAAAGATGAATGCCAATGCTTACTACTTCACAATGTAGACTACATTCGATTTGGTATCATTCATCACACCAAAGCATAATATCTGTCAGTGGTTAGTCGTTCACATTGAGAAAGCGTGGCAGTACTAGCGGTTAGTTTCACTCCATGCTACGAGTTGGCATTCTGCACCTACATATAGCAACGCTGGACTACGGGATCTAAACTAAACCCCTTCTCTGTCCGCCTTCCTCGTGCGACTCGTCCTCTGCGACAAAGATACCACTGCATGTCAACATAACATTGCTATGTCTACTTGAAATACTACTAAAGGTCGACATAACATCGCTATATCTAGTAGCAATACTGCTAAAGCTCGCTGCATCTATAAGCTTTCAAAGAGCCATGCATTTAAAATGGTGACATATCGCTTTGGTAAGGTGTGTCGAGTTGACTACAGAGAACATTGGATATGCCTTAGATTGTTTTACGGTCATTGCGAGAATCCAAAAATGAGCATTCATTTGTATTTTAATAATAATACTTATATATATAATATATATATTTTCCTATATGATTATATTACAGAATCACGTAAATTTTGATAAAAGATTATGTCATAGAAAAGCACCCACTCTGCGTCACGAACATAGTCATGAATCCTACAAGCAAAGCGAGGATGGAAGTGTAACAGCGGACTTAACTGCTGGCCACAAGAGGGTGTGTGTTAATTTACCCCGATACTTACTCGATATCTGTACGAAGTTCATCCCCCATATGATACTCCACACCCAGCCGACTATGATAATGAAGGAGGCCATTTGAAGAATAGCGGACAGGATGTTCAGTCCAAAAGCTTTCACTGGCTTGTCTATCCTGGTTTTCGCCCCACACAGCACCGAGAAGGCAGATATGATGGTTCCTGGAAGTATACAGACATAGTTGGAAATAATCGTTGGAACTACAGTGTTGGACGCACCAGGCGTACAAAACGGTTAGAACTGATTGCAAACATAAACATGTTTAAAGAAAGACGTCAATATGTGACGTGTGTGGTATGGAAATAATCTCAGAAGTTTTCATCGTAAAAATATTTTATGAAAGAAAGGGTTTTTATTTAATACTCTAGCAGAAGTAAGGTTATCTTTTATGCACAACAAATTTGAAGCAGCTTAAACGTTGAAATAATTGACATTGAATTATGTAGATAGCTTATTTTACAAATTGACGGTTTGGTTAAAAGTGAATTCCATCAATGAAATGATGCTTAAATTTGAATGTTTTTAAATCCTAACCTTATGGGAAATTGGCTTTTGGATTCTTATATATATATACAAGACTATATATATATATATATATATATATATAGTCTTGTCCTACCCCATAGGACGTGTCCCTCGTATGAAGCAAAGGAGACTTATATACGAGCCATTGTGGATGTGTCGAGGATGGAATTACGTTCAATTAAGAATGAAAGAGACAGGGATCAACTGTGAAGGGCCAATTTCCAAGGGACTACATGGCAGTGCTCGACCTGTCCAGGAGACATGTTATTGATGTGTCCTGGAAGACACTTCCTCTCTCAGCACACCGTCTCCGGGAGACGGACTCACGTTAATCCAGACTCGAGGTATTACGGATTAATGAGGCACTGGCGTCAGCAATCGTAGAATATGACCTTTAATGAATAGCGCTCTTTAAATGCCTCTATTTTTTATTCAAATCCCATTTTCGACAGGAAATCAGAACTGTTTTCCATTACCACAAATTAAAGATCCATCACATGTGAAATTATGTTTAAAAAGGAATAAATGACCAGAAGCAAGCGGATAATAACTTTAGTTACTAGAAACTCAATATTATGGTTATATATATAACATATAATATATCATAAAGCAACAGAAGAGATGTACATGTCTATAACGAAATACACGTGTGTATGACCTATATATTGCTGTAAGTGGTATACATGTATACATCTGGAAACGAAAGTTGTGTGGCAACACAAATACATCCCTGTAAGTTGTATAATATGAGAGAGAACACTTACATAGCAGTTTCAAAGCTACAATTCAACTGTAATAATGTTTGATCTCTTTTGGGTTTCTACTTTTATTGTGCTTTCCATAAACTAGTGTTAGACATTATGAAAAAGTGAAGCTCAGTATTTGTTGTTATATGAGCAATGTGGTTCGCTCTGAACACATGATATGGCACGGCCACTCTACAGCATTGAGAAGTGTATAGTTCAGAAGAATCACAGATTTATCCCTCTATCCGACTACTGATACTTTTTTCAATAAGAATTCGAGTATACAGGTTGACATTCCTTGTAAGCTTGTTCCTTATTATATCATGATAAAAGATGCTTTGAAGTGTGAAGACAACATGACAACTAAAAGTATAGTTGTTGGCACTTGGCTTCTAAAAGAAGTTATCCTGGGGTTTCAGCACAAAACATTGGTTATTTTCAGTAAAAATTCATTCCGTCACAATTTCATTTATAATTTCTGAAATTGTTCATATGAATATCCATGTAAGTGTCTATCAACCAGTCGCTGGATAAACCATTTATTATGATTGATTCATCCAGTAAATATACCCTTACATTTCCACAGCATCACATTTCATTTTGAAAACTTGCTGTTGCTTAATTTATTTTCAAGTGTATATATCCATAAGTAAGAACCTTCTAAATCGCGTTTACAATAAATATTTTGGAAACATAAACACCACAAACAAAAGTCATCTAACATGAACTAGATGAAGTGTTTGTACTGTTCGAGGTGTGTGAACACTTATAGATATACAAAGAGTATATATCATGTGGGGAACTGCACCACCTCGGGTCGGCCTCAGATGCCGCCTCCAATATCTGCCAGTTGCCACTCCGCAACAGATAATCAGGGGGCTGGCAGGAAAGAAAGCAATTACCTGAGATAAAAGGACGAATGATTCCAGGTGGGGATGTGTGTATATACTTCCATGTTGGTTCCTCTCTTTACACGTGAGCTTCAACATACACACGTCGGTTCGAAGGTTTAGAGTTAGAGGGAATCACATTTCGCAAGATAGTAAGCACTCTACGGAATCTGTTTCCTGCAAATATCTGACTTCCGGATCGTGACTGTAACTATGACCTTTATTATACCTAAATAGAACCAATCTCTGGACCGTGTACACACGTAGAGTTCTCCCGTCTGGCAGGTCACATCCTCCTCAACAACAATGTTCTCAAATATCCTATGTTTTTGCAACTTTTAGAATCTTCTAACCCATGAACCCATGAACCCATGAACTCTTATATATGCAATATAATCACGACATTTTCCAACAAATCCAACACTACAGATGCCCCCAAACATGCTCTCCTCGACAGGAAATTATCTATCAAGCTGCAGTCACTAGCAATAAAGGGCAACATATGTTGCACACATAATTCAAAACGAAATATAACAACCACAAAATCTCCTTCAATAGCTCCAGTTAAAAGACCCCACAGAATAAATAATAATATAAGAAAGAATAAATACTTATGGCATTTAAGGGACAAAAGATCCCACTTCAACGTGAATATCGAATTTCCTCGTTACAGACAAATACGTTTATGATTAAATATCAACAATTACTCGCTTTTAATCATATTTTCAGTAGTTGCCACATAAAAGATGTTTAATTTTCAATATAAGTTTTCTTAAATATACAATAGCACACGTAAGATATTAGCCACATACCACTGTTCACAGAAACTAAACACAACATGTTTACTCCAATCATCGACCAGAATACGGAAGCTCCCTCAGTGCAAAGATAGACTGGTTAACCGACAACATTTTGAGGACCCTGGTTCAAGAGCTTTCATATTTAATGTCGTACATGCATGTGAGAGAAGTACTGATATTCGACTAAAGTGCCGCTGTGATAAAATACGAAGCCTGAATAACGCCATGAGAACGCCGTAAAGCTAATCTGAACACAAGGGCTACCGTAATAGTTTATGACACGAACGGTTTAGCAATTGCTAACCAGTATCATGTTTCACTAGTGGCTTGAAATATCTTTTTGCTTAGCAAAAATGCATATTATAGTTTTTCGCCTCAAACTCCACTTTGAACTATGAATAAGGAGGCATTGAGGATAAAGGAGAAAAGAAAAAGAATGAATTTAATTATTTAAAAATTCACAATTAGCAAGATTTTGACACTAAAAGGTGTGTTTAGCATAGATTTGGTCATGATCCCAGGGGCCGGGTCGTGCATCTGACCTCGAAGATGGCAATAATTTGATGATTTGGATTAGAAGAAGCTAACTTGTGGATAATTGGACGTCATTGATCGAGCTTGAGATTACTTGACATGACAAAAACGATTAAGTGTCGTTATTTGGACAACTTCACGTCAAAATGCACACTTTAAGATGAGGCTAAGGAATGTAACATAGTTGTTTCCTGCTCTGATCTGTTACTTTTTCTCTGGGAAAAATAAACTTGACAAAATAATTTCTAAAATGTGTTTATTTATTTATTTTAATTTATAGTATACATCATGTTTATTTCGTATTTTATACCAAATCACGGCCATATGGTATACTAAGATATACGGGCTCTTGAAAAACATTACCATGAAGATCATAAGGTTATAATATTTTATAAAGTAGGATTTCTATCTCACGTGTTAAACGTTTTACTGAAGAATAACAAACTGTACAAAGTAGTATTACTTAATCATATTGCTGATGAAGTGATTATACATTCACTACGACGTAACCCTTGTTTGATGGTGACATAAATTGTTTAGTTCTATATCACAAGTATATATACATTCGTATTGCGTTATAGTCGTAACTGACAACCACGTTTATGAATAATATATAAAAATGCGAGCTCTAAATAAGTATACTGCATGTATAGTGTGAAAGTTTGGGTAAAGGAGTTTCCGTACATATACAGGAAAACGACAATCCTGTGCCCATCACTGTAACGAAAACCGCGATGATATGAATTTCCGTAATTATCGTTCAGCTGATTTCATTCTATATATCAGAGGCTGATGGTAGACTCGCTATGAGCATTGAGCCTGATTAATATTGTGCCTAAGTATTTTGTTGAACGATCCATTGTCTTTCACCTAAAGCCAGTACCTTGACATTTCAACTTGATGATGCAATATATCAGTCTGAACGATGCAGCTGGCTACTACATCAATACCGTATAACAATACTTGCACTCTACACTTTAGTCTTACACTCAGACTACGAAAAAAGTATTTATTCTGAAAATATCACCATTTTATTAAATATTGAAAAGGAGACTGTAAGAAATGGAATTTTCATATATATATATAAAAAAAGTCTTTTTTTTCTTCTTTTTTTTTACAGTCTAAGTGTTAGACAATCTACACTTTTAAGGTCACCTTTTAACCTGCTCAATATGGCGTAAAGTCAAGCAGATACCAAAATGGTTTAAAGAACAAAAGAGGGGACATTTTCATATTGACAAATCAACAAATTAGAAAAGCATTGAACAAGCTGCTAAAAATTGCCCTCAGGCATGAAACAATGTTGTAGTGACATGATTTTGTAGAAACATCTGACTTTATTTCCTACAATTCGTATCAAGCCCTAGGCATGTATAAGATAACATAGTTAAGCGACAACATGCACGACGTATTATCTCTCAGAACATACCCAAGGGAACTGCCCCTGCAATACAGATATAAATTATTGAAGACGCAAAGCAGTTGACCTCATTAAGCGGAGGTATGCCACACTGCATGTGTATACCTATCAGTTCTGCCCATGTCCGCTCTAATGTTTCAACAAATCGTCTGATTACGCACCCCTGCGTGCTTTAGCTTTAAATCTGTCGTCCGACCACCCAATTACCATTCCATAAAGTTCTAAAGGCATGGAACTGATCAATCTCACTTCTTCCCTTTTCAGTTTGCTTCTTATACATGAACGGAAAATTTTGTTTTGACTTTCTAAATGAAAAGCTGCATAAATTCGTGTCCAAAAAGCTTTTGTTACTTACAAAAATTACTTATATTTTTGTAAGGATTCATGATTACTAAAACGTACATGTTACATCAATATATGTGAGTGGCTTTATTCCCAGACATCCAGACATAACATATGGTAATATTGGTATTCATAATATGAAATTATATATTAAAGAGCTGGAAATTAATACATATATATATATATATATATTGAAATTGTTAGATTATAACAATTTAATTACAATGTTTGTATAAACATGTGATCTGTTATCGCTACTGCTTTTGATAATACAATGAATTGTGTGATGGACTTGAAATGTTCTTGTATATATTAAAACTATTATCTGATTTAATCAAAACATTGACGTCACCCGCCATGATCCCTAAACGTATATTGGTGCTTCCTCATTGGTAGGGCCCATATTAAATTATTTTTGTATATTGGAAATAATGTAAGCCACTGGTGAGACAAGAATTGATTGTATTAACCTTAGACCCAGTATCCGCGTTTTCAAAACACAGACCCAATGCTAAGGAGTATGTGGAAGCTACGTGTACAATTGTACACGAGGCATACCTGGAGGCTGGCGATGCTCCAGAGATGCTGGTAGCACACATAGCAGGGGGCACCCTCCCTGATAACAGTAAGCAGACCGCTGGAGGTAGATCTAGTCCAGTGTATATGCAGCTGTCTCATGCAACACCCTACCTCGCTCTCGTATAGGTGGCTTTGGGTCACCTACTTCTGTCTAACTTTCTTCTTACAACAATGTATGGCTAACAAGTGGTTTAGGATAAGGAGCGATAATGTTTGTTTCATAGTAATAAATAAGCGCCTAAGAGAGTCTGTATCCATCTGTGAAGTCCTAACATTAGCGGAAGGTTTACATTAACGGAGATATGTGTCGTTAACCTTGGAGAAAAATACAGAAAAATACAGAGAGAAAAAAGCAGAAATACAAATGCACAACGTTTCTCCAACATGTTTTGGTTTAGTGTTTAGCGAGAATGATTAATTTCTATTACGTCACAATGCTGGACACGTACGAAGAACTGGCACCATGTTTGCGCTCTATACATTTTCACTTGAATACCAAACATTATGGACAAAACCATTTCGAAACAACAGTTACGGAACACCGTGTGTGTTTGAAAAGATATCAACATTAAAAAGATCATACCCCGATGAAAAATGAAAGTGAAATGAAAGTATCCACATATGCTTATCATATACATTCAAAATCGACTTTATCCGCCAGAAGTTTTTTTTTTTTAAATTTGGTACCGATTATTTTACTCTTTATTAAATGAAATTCTATAAATTAAATGCTATATAAGAAAGTGGATTCGATATCTGAAAGCGTTATATATGTATTGGACAGCACCACCGATACAACAGTATACACGTGCTAGTAAACGAGCAGACAAGGTTGTCGGAACTGGGCAATATCATCCATAACCGTCGTAGCAAATACAGAAAATATAAATATCATGTCAATCAAAAATAAATTTTTTTAGTTTTTACTACGGTTTAAATGATGATGGACACTTTGCCCAAGCATGTCTTGTACGAGTTTGTAGATAAAAAAAACCCATACTGTTTGTGTGACCAAATGTAGATAATGCACGATAGTCATTGAGCCAGAGTACCAGATTACGAATTGAGTCCAACTATCAAATTTACTCTCACTTCGTAAATTATCTACGTTGTACTTATTGCCAACATTCAGGACTTTCACCTTCATTTTCTGATTAATCGTAAAACATAATTTTGTTATTTATGAAATTTGATGTTGTTTGTATTCTAATTAAATTCCATCGTTAAAAGTGTTATTCTTTACGCGTCATTTATGTCAATATTTTCAACAGATGTGTTTTAATTGTTATTAACCAAATATATTTATTCTACAAGTTAAAATATAAAAAAGATGCCATCTGTCGATATTATGTATATATATGATAATATGAAATATATGATACAATGATGAATATGCGGCATGTCCATATTGGAACCCGGACACATTTATAGAATATTTGAATTTATTTTTTTTATCTAATGTTTAATGTGCATGCATACTAAAATATGATATCAGATTTCAGTTCATTTTACATTTATAATTCATTTTCAAATGTCAGTCTTCTAGGCGTGTCAGTACGTACTTAAAATATTTTAGAATTGTAAATAGAAAAAAAAGAAATTATACCAACAGAAATGCAAGATAGTTTAATCCAGAAGTGATAAATGCGTCTGAAACATAGTAAAATATTGAACCCGACTAACCTTCATTTTTTTCAAGAGTGTTTAACCAGACAAGGAATTAAAAGAACCGTATCTTCATGACATTGATTGTTATATATGAGACTGCATTCTTCACTGAATAATTATGAATAACAACATTAGCTTTTGCGGGAAACCCCAAAAGCAGAGCAGCTCAGAGCAGTCCGCATTATCCACAGTCACAATAAAATGAGCAAATAAATATACCACAAAGACAACTGAACATTAAACTCAAGAAATCTTGACCTTGACATTTGACTTTGAATGTTAGCATTAAATGAAACATTCCCAGTGTGTATGAAGTTATGTATATGAGTTCTTAAAAACCTTATTAGAACAAAAATATTGCCAAAACGAAACGTGCCGGTGGCAGGGGAATTTGCACAAACACTGATAGTAGTCCATACCTAGTACAGTATAGTAGTTTCTTCCGAGTCATCATCTTCTGGCCATATTACAAACCAATTGCGAAATATCACAATAAATGGATACTAGGTTATTATTCAGACCCTGAAAGCAAAACATACCTCTCGAAAAGATTCTATCATGTTCAAATGATAAGTTCTTTTCCGATGTTATAATAAATTATTAATTATTGAATTTTCAACATTAAACAATGAACAGCGATCTTTGATAAAACAGAAACTGTAATTGACATGTCAATAACGTTTTAATAGATAACGTTGGTTACAAAGTTTTTCCAGAATTATGAATTGAAAAACATTCAGTTTAAAGGTACTACATTTACTAAATGAAACCTTCCTATATATCCGGTCTAATGCATTAGGTCTCTCCAGGATACGACATTCCGTCTGGAAATATAACAGCATGGAATAACAAGCACAACGATGGTTATTACACGATATATATAGCTCATTTTCACTCAGAAAATCCCATAGAATAAACTGAAAGGTACTATTTAACAAAACCTGCCCCGGGCTTTTCAGATGTTTATGGCAGTGTGGACCGGAATACAAGATGGAGGACCTCCGGTACACAGAGACAGCGCTGGAAGCAGAATGTTTTGGAGATGGCGAGCGCTTCACAATCAAGCTCACTGAGTCAAAGTAGTGCGGAGTCGGGCTGGCGCAATACTGATGGTCATTTTGAAAATGTCTAGAAACCTATTAGCGACCCATCGTTATTCCACACAGAAGCATCAGAGAGCACCGGTGCACTGTGTGTGTGGTGAATAACAACGTGTCCATATTGTCACATGTATCAAAAGAGAACCCTTTCGTTCGCTGGTTGAATCGACTTTCTGATAGCGTCATAGTGAATTAGGCCACATATTAGTATTCCTGTTTCTCATTTCATACGAAATTTGGTCTGAAAAACATTTGTTTGAGACTTTTTGTTAGAGAGATTTGTTTGAATAACCGTGAATAAGTTACATTCCTACATGTAGTCCATTTGGGAGAGAGAAAAAAGACGGGTGAAATAAAGCATTTCAAGGTGACAGAAGGTCAAAAGATCCTATTCTTGAAACTGACCCACTTGTTAGGCTGAAGTGATCGGGAAGGCGAAACCTTCGCTGTACGCTCTAGACTTTGGGATTCAATCTTTGGACAAAATAATGACAGTGCATAAGATGTATGATTACATACCGTTAATATATGTTAAGTTAAATTGTTTGCATTCTGGTACAATTTGTATCATTTGAATGATGATGGCGTGAAGGCAATCTGGGGATTCAATGGAGCAGTGTGGGCCATCTTAAATCCTTCAACAACACCCCGAGTGCGTCTTGATTGATAGGGCTTTCGAAATACTAATTAGATAATTCTAAATATTCTGTGTGACTGAAACTTGTTTGTATCCTCCTGTAGTTTCATTTAACCTGCATTCGAGAATCAATACACAAAAAAATGTGCGAAATGTTTTTAAATGTCGCTTGACTTCAGAAGATAGTAATTCCACCTGATTATTGATTCCGAAAATGCGCGAAGTAGTCTAGAAAAGAGAGCCGTTAATCACAGATTATTTAAGTTTTAGTCAAATTTCCACTGCCGTATAATTACTCACTGTATTGTTTGTGTTTCACGTCAACCTACAAGGTCTTTTACGAATAAACTTAAATTGATTAATTTATGTTAACTATTGAGTATGCTGATAACATATGGATACAATTACCTGAAAATGCAGCCAAACACTTATGTCCTTGAAAACTACACATTTAATTTTTCGCAGATTTGTTCGACCAACAAACAATCGCACTAATTTGTAAACATGTTTTCTAATCTAAATATACACACATATAGTAATTGACACTCGATTATTCAACTGTTCCTAAGTTTGACTTCAAATTGCCACCACAGCAAAGTCAGGATTGAGTTAATCGAGGTCTCAAGTCTCAAATCACCAGAAAAATATCAGTAGCGAGTGAACTCGCCACGAGACCGGACGACAGCGTTAACCCCTTCTCGTCATACCTCCAAGGAGTCTTCAAATACGTTCCAAAGGCAGCTGCTGCCACTCACGGTGCAAAGCAGCCTCCAAATCAGCAAGATTCTGTGGATGGGGTTCCATTCTTTAGATTCGAGGTCCAATGAGGTACATGTTCATACATCATTCATACATGTTCCACCTATGGATTCAACCAGCAGGCCATGCAGGGGAGTTGGGTGACAGCGTTCTTCTGAACTTACACATTCACTGCACCGGAACGATGAGGCTGAGCGTTGTCATCCATGTTCCACTAACCGATCTTATTCCTTAGATCTATCTAAGCCTATGATAGTATATGGGCTTCCGATTGATCTTTGAGCTAAGCTAGGTTAATGGAATAGTTCCGAGGGCATGGTTCCACAGTTTTCAAATAGATTTATGCAGTTGAAAGTAAATATTTTTCGCCGAAGATAAGAAGAGCTCCATTTGAAAGTCCTGTAGCTTGGGTTTTGTTGTGTTATTTTCCAAACCATAACCGTGACGTCAGACCAGTGGATGATTATAAAAGATGGTTCAATGATAATATTTCTCAAGAATAAACATTTAGAAAAAGAATAAAATGATTATGACTTAAACTTTAACTCACGGGCAAAAGAAACTATACCAACATTGTTTTTTTGTTATCAACATTATCAGATATGTCATATAAATAATGTGATACTCGTTTTAAAGACAATTTAACTGACCATGTTTTGATCAAATTTTGAAAATGTTGCACGTACGGTTAATGCAGTAGAATGCAATGAATGGCACTGGGGGTAAATGTCAATTTGCGATAATAAACAAGTCATTTTAGAGCCGACAGAGAACGGTTTTGTTCAAGAAAGGGAACACTAGGAAACTGTCAGTATCTGGCATGGCCTCCGTTGCTTTGAATAAGGCCTCCACACGTCGACAGAATGTGCAAGGCGCCTGATGACGTCATTAGAGATGGCTTGCAATTCTTCCATGAGTGCCTGGGTTAACGTGTGCCGATTTGATGGAGGTGGATTTCTCTGCCTTATTTTCCTGTCGAAATGATCCAACAAGTGTTTAATCGGTGATAAATCTGGTGATCACGCTGACCATTGCAAAATGTTGACGTTGTTTAACGCTAGGAAGTCTCTAGGTACTCTGGCTATATGGGGGCGAGCATTGTCTTGTTGGATGATTACTCTTTTCAAGAAGTAAGGGAGCACTATAGGACGTCAAACGGTGTCGATGTAGCCTTGGGCATTCTTATAACGGTCAAAGACAACCAGTTCTGATGTGTGGTCCCTTGACGCTACCGCCGCCGAATGACACATCGTCCTGGACACACCACGGGGCTGTTCTCTCTCCTATCCGACGATAAACACGCACTCGGCCATCAGCTTTGTGTTGCTTGAACCTGCTTTCGTTTGTAAACAAAATTATTTGCCAGTTCCTGTTATGTCACCGCTGTACCATTCTTGCCCATTTGTGACGTTAACGTCGGCCACGTCGGTCACTTCGGCTTTGCATCATCCAGCGAAAGGGCCGGTACGCTCAATTGCCATGTTCACGAAGACGTCTGATCACTGTCTTTCTGCTTATAACACGGTGTAACGCTATTGCTGCTGATGACGTCACTGTGACGAAATTATTGCGTAGGTGAATCGTACGGATGTAGCGGTCATCGTTTGCGGTTGTGACCCTGGATCTTCCACTTCTTGGCCGGTCCTGGGTCCAATCTGTCTGTGCCATTCGTGTCGGCAGTCTACTTATGGTAGTGCGGGTACAACGTGGTCGTGACGTGCTCCCAACTACAACACACCAATCGCTCTCTCTCTCTCTCTCTCGTTCCTCTGTGGTAAGTCTCGGCATGTCACTTGTTTCTGTTCGTTACAACTGAGGTCCAAAGCATGCAGATTCGTGGTTTTTATACAGTTTGGTACCATATTAACGTGATGCACTTGCATACCATTTTGCTCGAAAAACGTGTGACAAGTCTTTATTTGGTTAGAAGCATGATTTTTTTTCTCGGTAAATATGAAGTTTGATAATAAAGAATCTATTTGAAAAATTAGTTTCAACTTTTTAAAACATAGAATATTTTGGTATAGTTTCTTTTGCCCCAGAGTTTATATTGAAAGCTAATTCAAACAGTAAGTCGACCACTTACACATAAACACTCGCGATACCTCAATATTGGAGGAGGGACAAGTTTATCCTGGCTGGGGATAATATCTCTCAATCGAGCAATTCATTCACATGTAAACGTAGTTTCTGAGAAACGAAGTATAACAGAACAATTAAATTTGGCTCTCCGTACAGTCGATTTCATCAACATAAAAACGACGGTAACTCACATCTGACTGTCCTGTATGAAATAGCGTTGAGAAAATACCAAGACAAAAAAGACTGAGCTACTGGTCTGAAGAGGGTTCCACCTTCCTACATATGTATGCTTTTACTCTTTGTCATTAAATAAAGATAAAAAAACAACAACTTTTTTTACATATTGTGGAATTGTCACTCCAAGATGGTGTTAATTCTGAAAGTTCTTGAAAGTTCAACAATGTTTTACACTAACGGCCCTTCGGGTAAAGACCTTTTTCGTTGTATTATAGTGTTCATTACCCTTGTTCCAGGCAAGGAACAGAATTATAGTTAACAAGTATTATATAATATCAATGACGGAAATGGTGCCGTCTATCATCAATCCTTAATACAATCAATACCATCAAGAATATCAAGATTTTGAACTTTATTATCATATTCTCATATGTATGAAGGGCAGTTATCTAGTAATGATAATAATATTGTAAAGGGGGAGGGGACTAAACTACAATATCACATATAATGATTACGGTAGATATTATTTGAAGGATTTTGCGCGCGTCCTCAATAAGACCAAGAACATCACAACCCTGCGATATATTCCATCGAAAACTTTCACATCCTCTGAACTCCTGATTAGCGACACTATCAACTCGATAGCCCACATTAGCCTGGCTGCTATTGTACAAAGTATTAGGAGCTGGATCATTAGGGTTATTATTTTGTAGCCATGAGCTGAATCTCCTTGACCCAACTTCTCATTGCAGAGCACAACAGTCAGCTGGAAGTCGTGAAGCAGTTTAGCTCCCATCATTTCGTCCACAGCCATTCATCATTAGCCAGCAGTTTCAGTCTTCTATCTGTACACGAATGTCTGTGGACCTATTCCTGGTCTGTGGACCTATTCCTGGTCTGTGGACCTATTCCTGGTCTGTGCATCGGGTCTTGATACGGGCCACTAATCAGAGAGAACGATTACGTGACTGCCACGTGCATGTCGACGTAATGACTTGTGAGATTATTTGATTCATTGAGAATACTTGAAATAGCCGGAAAGCAGTGTCCTGAGTAGTATAGAAGGGGGGAGCCGATGCTCCTTAACCGGATCCAAACCGGATCAGCGTTAATGTATGCAGCGTAGCTCATTAATAGGCTAATGTATGCATGACGTCACGGGTCAGAAAGGTCGAGGAATCATTAGTCTATCCAATGCAAGGATGCTTTTGAACCTATCCATGATCATTAGCGAGAACAATGGTCTTTTATAACACTACCCATCGAGTAATGAAGACCAGTCGAACGAGTTTGTAGTTTGGAGCCAAAAAAAACTATTTGTAGGTATGACGTGTCACCCGTCCCCTCTCTGATTAAAATACACATATGAATACATTATGTATACCTAGCGAAGCGTGAGGATTTGACCTGGCTATACAATACCGTATGGTTTTCTGAATATACACCTAGGCTTTTGAGCTGGCCATAAGAAGTCCTGACCTACTGCTTGAACAAAAGGTCTTTATTTATATCGCTACAGCGTCGGCCAAGAAACGTCTCTTAAATATCCATATATTATATAGGTCAAATGTTTATTTTCTACTTTTCTAGTATTATTATTATATCTCTCAGTGAACCAGTGAAATAGTACACGAAATTGACGGATGAAATATTCTCGAAAATATGTTTCATACAGTGAGTGAGTGGGTGATTTCATTTACACGAATCTTACAGAAGTATAACAATGTTCGAGTCCTTTAAGTTTGATATTAGTGTACGTTTCTTAGCGTAATATTTAAGATCGGGTATGCAAACTTCATATGAAGTGATTTTGAGTTGACTGATAGTTATACATAAAATACCATTCCATAACGAGTTAAAAGCGAAATAGGAATATACTTAACGTCATTTAAAATATATATATTGGGTATATGAGTTTTTGCCTTGATAGGTTGTCAACTTTAAAAAGATATGGTAGTTAGTACTGATATAAGGTGAAATGAAGGCTGTCTCGTCAAAAACCTATTTTATCATCATAGAACTCAAGCATGTTCAGACCGAGACAGAAAGGTGTATGTTTTTTGACGGCTTAATAACACGCTGTTTTCATAGTAAAACATCCATATATGGGCATTGTACTATAGGGTTCAGAGTTCGTGTGTATTACTCATTGATGTAAACATCTAGGTTCGAGCTACATGTAACTGGCAAGGTCTAACAGGCAAGACCTACCTACGTTAAGCAAACAATGACCAGTGAAGCTTGACACTTGAGCTGTCAATCTACCCATTATGGTTCACATCCCCGTTATAACACTGTTATAAACACTGGCCCACTCAAACGCACGTGGTTTCGAGACCAAACTCTCCTCTATGTACTATAACGGGGGTAAGCGTGATTTAGGCATTAACCTAAATTAAATTAAATTAAATTAAATTAAAGACATTTAATTTAAGAGGAAAGCCCGCAACACCCCTATGGCCATGCATGCGTTCTGATGAAACCTGCTTTCATGGGATGGATCTAGCAAAACTAATCATGATAAATGCATGATTTTGACGAAATATGCTTATATAGGGGGGTGAGGATTGTTTCATGTATAGATAACTATGTACACAGACACCAATGTTTGGTGTTTTATACAACCATAGGTTAATCGTGGAAATGAATGTATACGAATCATAATAGGTAAGTCTATAAAGCACGGGTAGTATTTGCTTCACTAGGTTTTACATATGTTCTATAACTCCCTGTCTGTTTCGAGTTTGAATATCATCCACATTGAGAACAAAACACATACATTCTTCTAACATATTTATTCAATCTAGGCACAAGTCATGATATAATATTGAGTCATTAAATAATTAAATCATGATACAATTAAGTTAATCAGTCCATACATGTCAGGAACGCGTTTGACTACACCTATTTCCGGATATAGAGTTTTACACAGGTAGACGAAATATAAAATTGTCTCTTTTGGATGCATATCTATCCTTTTGGTCTCTATCCTATCCTTTAGTCTCTACCCTATCCAATGTCCGTCGTCCAGGCGGTCCTCGCTCGATCACCCCTTTGACATAGAGAGAAACAGGTTTTTTCTTATCGTTCTTTTGGTTCTGTCTTAGGAGTGGGTTTGGTGATTTCACAACATGAAGCAAGCTTCGTTTATACATCCTGTCTCAGCAGAGGTAAAAGACTGAACTAACAGTGAGTGGATGAGTCTACGCCTTCTGTAATAAATCAGTCCTGATCACTCTCCTCATCATCAGCGGCACTGCCATCTGTAGCCACGTCTGATTCCGTGTCAGTGTCCAATTCAGGCCTATCCAGTCGAGTGAGAATGTCTTTCAGTTTAGGATTGATATAGCGTCTGATTTTCCCCTTCACCATGCTCTGTTCTGAGGACGGATCTATCTCATCCAGACTGGTGAGGATGGGTACAAACAGGGGAGCTTCTTTAAAATATTGAGTAAACTCGAGGACGCTGTTGAGAGTGTCCATCAATTTAGTATCCCAAAGCTGTTTCAATTTGCGATCGGTCCATTCTACTGTCCGACCCAGCCGCTTATATTTCGTCCTGTTGACTGCCATGTCACCTTGATAAAGCTCATACACCCGCTTCCAGATACGCTGCAAGCCCACGTTTTGCCACTCCTCGGCTGCCATGTCGTTGATGGGTTTCCAGTGACGAGGTATTGGTTTTGAATCTTCGCTACCACTCCCTTTCTGTACGGGAAGGTCCCCATCCGAATCTTCATCGCTAATATAGCGTTTTCGTTTTCTAGATGTCAATGCCTTGTCATTAACAGCTGGACACCAGGACTTGATGTGACGTTGTAAATCATGCATGTTGTCTATGAGTACACCACAATCGGCGCAAGCTGTAGCCATAGTGAAAGGCCCCGATTCTTCACTGCTCGTAGGGGAAGCTGTTTCGATGGGGTCGTCGAGAAACGTCTGTTCAGCAAGAAGGTCTCGACCTGACTGGTCGTCTAAGCCTGGTGGGATCGCTTTTATCTCTCGTTGGTGGTGGTCTTGAACTAACGTCCCACCCTGCTGATGACCTGTTGTTGCGGTGGTGGCTGGATGAGATGCCGAGATATTCACGTGTAACCTGTTCTTCTCGCTCGTACCAGGTTTAAGATCCACCGTTAAGTTTCCATAAGGCGTTTCCACCGCTGTTTCGTAAAGACTCATAAATTTAGATATATCCTCGGGGAATATTCTTCTCGCAAATACCTTAATCTGCTGTCTGTCCACGGGTGAATTAAATAAAGTCACATAATGAGAATTGAGAGCAATGTCACGAGATTCCTTACCCCTGGGGAACAGGTTTTGCAGGAGTAAAAAGATCAGTACATTTTTGTGATGTGAGGTTTGAGTGAACAGACGAGAGATTCGCTTGTCATTCTTGGCTTCAGCCAGGAAGTCGTCCAGGATCAACACGTTCTGCTTATGGGCATCGAAGTAATGTTCATCCTCGAGATTGTAAGGGAGTCCTTTCACAAACTGCACATAGGGTAAGACTTGAAGAATACGATCGTAGAGAGGTTGCCATACATTATAACACAAGATGATATGGTCGGGCTGGGGCTTGATCAGTCCCCGTCGTAGTACGTTGAACATGAAGGTTGTCTTGCCCGAGCCACTCGGACCGACCAACAGACCGTTGGAGGGGATCCCAAATCGGAAGGGTCGTTCTAGAGAAGGTGTGTGCGGATGCTGTAGTGATGAAGTCACCGGGGATGTCGTGAACTCCTCCGAGGGCGGCGGCGGCGGCAGCGTAGTGTACTGCACTGAGGGTGGCGGCAGCGTAGTGTACTGCACTGAGGGTGGCGGCGGCGGCGGCGACGGCGGCGGCGTAGTGAACTGCACTGAGGGTGGCAACGGCGGCGGCGGCGGCGGCGGCGGCGTAGCTGTGTTCAAGTGTATATTCCTCCTATGTCGATACATAACATCTTTTCTCGAAAAGGACTTCCCACAATCCGGACAGGTAGCCACCACCAACTCCATGGTGACCTAGAATGTATATGGAGTTAGTGTTTCTCAAGCTTCCTTTTTATACCCTTGCCGGATCCGCTGTCGTTTCAAGGCAGCTATGGCCCTGTTCACAACGCCTTGTGTGGTCGAGATGTGTTTTATGTGAAGTCCAGTCGGTTTGCTTTGCTTACTCCTTACTTTAGAGGTAGCCTGTTTCGTTTTGATTTGTCTCTTCAAAGTACTCTTTGGTTTCCTGGGTTTTATGACCTTATCATGGGTACTGAAAATGTCCTTGGGTCTCACCACTAACGTTCTCTTCATTTTCATAGGTGTGATCTGTCTTCTGGTCAGAGAGAAATGAACGCCTAGAGCCTGTTGTGACCGCGTTTTATGCTGTCTTAGGGCTGTTACAAATACACGAGGGAATGTGACGTGATAGTTTTCTTTTCACGGTACATTTATCGCTGTGAACTAAGAAACGGTGGTATGTATATTTCAACTTTGTCCGGCAGTACACACAGGTAAAACATCCACTCACATCTTCCCCTTGAACATCAACGGGTAACAAGCCGAGACAGACAGTACATTGGAAGGACATCTTGAATCTCACACACACACACACAGATTCTCTCCCCCTATGGCGGGATAGTTATAGTTTAAAATGAAGCGCATGCGTCGTATAGATATAGTTGGACGCATGCTCAGTTGAACACAGCCTTGTTTACTCTAGAAAGAAATATCTGTGATGATTGGATGGGTTATCCACAAAAGATCGTTTAGCCGCATTTTGCCCTTCTGGAGATGGTTTGTCTTCACCTTTGCGTTTTTTCATCATCTTGCTTCGCTTTGGAGATCTCTTAGTCTTTTGGCCTTCATGAGAGTTCTCGTCAACATTCGTTGGGGAAGTTATGGTGATGATACGGGAACCAGGTTGAGCTTTGCCTCCTTTCTGTTCCTCGCGTCGACGCTCAAAAAACTTCATAAACTTTTTGGGGATCTGCAATATACGGTTTCCTCTCCATGATAAGTTGAGAACTGCAAACACCTAGTGATAACTGATCCGTTGTTGAACTATGGTGGAAATGAACTCAAAGTAGATGTCACACACAATTTATATAGATCTCAGTTGACCTTGTCGTGCTTGTATAGATAATAGGGTTGGTATCTGCTCACCATACGTCTCCCACTTGTATCACCACACTTTAAACACAGAAATATAGGTATTTTAGAAGGTTCTAGACCACATCCAAACCAATTTTCACAAGTGCTGCATTCACATGAACGGCTTTCAAACCTCTCAACCATACCCTCAACTTGACAAGTAGGACAAGTACGTCTTTTCCTCATAGTTTCCCTTGCGTTTTGATAGAGTTCTGATTGCTTCAATCTCTTTCCACAGCCGTGAAGTCTTAGAGAGATGATAAGTTGATCTAATCTTTCACGTTGCTGAGCTTGTCGAACCACACACTTCCAGTTCTTGAGATTTCGTATGGTCTTTGAAGCAAACCAACGGGCATGTCGTGTAAGCTGTGACCACAAATAAGGAGTCCTCCCTTTTTCATAGTTTTTCAAGGAAACGTAATAACGTCCATTTGATAATTTTTCGGAGTGACCATAAGAGCCCCAACCATCTGAGCGTTTCAAAAACTTTACACCTCCGTAGGTATACACCTTTCTGCCTCGATGCATCTCAACCGTTTTCAGCTTCTTTCGACTCATGATATCCAACCTTTAATGTATTGCTTCTAGTGGACAGGTGACTTTGTACCCCTCGCCTATAAATCGGGTGATACGTCACAGTCAGTCACGTGATAGATCGTGTTATAAAATAGCCAATACGATTCTGAACACGTTTAAATGAAGTTATATAGCTAATATATGATAAAACGCCTTTAAACGTATAGTAACATTCTAGAAAAAACATTTCTAACTTGGCCATCTAAAGTTGAAATAAAATAGCCTATTCACTTTTCACATAAATGTTAAAGATCTTCCAATGAATATTTCGTTTTTAGCCATGTTTTGGAATGGATATAAGTATTATCAAATTTCACCTTATATCAGTACTAACTACCATATCTTTTTAAAGTTGACAACCTATCAAGGCAAAAACTCATATACCCAATATATATATTTTAAATGACGTTAAGTATATTCCTATTTCGCTTTTAACTCGTTATGGAATGGTATTTTATGTATAACTATCAGTCAACTCAAAATCACTTCATATGAAGTTTGCATACCCGATCTTAAATATTACGCTAAGAAACGTACACTAATATCAAACTTAAAGGACTCGAACATTGTTATACTTCTGTAAGATTCGTGTAAATGAAATCACCCACTCACTCACTGTATGAAACATATTTTCGAGAATATTTCATCCGTCAATTTCGTGTACTATTTCACTGGTTCACTGAGAGATATAATAATAATACTAGAAAAGTAGAAAATAAACATTTGACCTATATAATATATGGATATTTAAGAGACGTTTCTTGGCCGACGCTGTAGCGATATAAATAAAGACCTTTTGTTCAAGCAGTAGGTCAGGACTTCTTATGGCCAGCTCAAAAGCCTAGGTGTATATTCAGAAAACCATACGGTATTGTATAGCCAGGTCAAATCCTCACGCTTCGCTAGGTATACATAATGTATTCATATGTGTATTTTAATCAGAGAGGGGACGGGTGACACGTCATACCTACAAATAGTTTTTTTTGGCTCCAAACTACAAACTCGTTCGACTGGTCTTCATTACTCGATGGGTAGTGTTATAAAAGACCATTGTTCTCGCTAATGATCATGGATAGGTTCAAAAGCATCCTTGCATTGTGTAGCCTAATGATTCCTCGACCTTTCTGACCCGTGACGTCATGCATACATTATCCTATTAATGAGCTACGCTGCATACATTAACGGTTCCTCATTTGGTTCCTCATTGAGGAGCATGTGCTCCCCCCTTCTATACTACTGTCCTGCAATCGGAGACCTTTCAGTGAATGGTTGGAAAGTATTCTCAAATACCTGGCGGACCATCATGATCAAAGTGAGACAGAACGTAAATAACTTTCAACAGGGCTACTAAGTTGGCAATCAATTAAGCTGGCAAGCTGATTACTTAAGATGTTGAATCGCTTCGCCACGTTGTTTGTTGGGGAAGCGTAATTCAGTAGACTCTGTGGATGCTTCACTTGACTCGATGAATATATGCGCACCTGCAGATCTCCGCAGTAATAAATAACAGGTGTTGATTACATTATTAGTGTGAACACAGAACTCAAAACAATAAGGTATATAGAGAAACAACGGACCAGTCAGCAGGTAGAGGTGGCCCAGATAGCAGACATCTTTCTCTGCTCGTATTGATGTTGCTTTAACATTTCTCACCAACATTACCTGCAGCGCTCGGCCACACTCAGGTTAGCGATTAAGCACACTCGGTATGTGCTAGTGGTAACAATTCTACTCACAGCATGCCATGATACCACAGCAGATACATTGGCAGTAATGTTATGCTGGAAGATAAACATGTTGTTACATTCGAATTGCTGTAAATGGGCCTCTGGTCCAGTGCCATGAACCCGATTTGTACATGTCTGTCATCTCTTCTCTAACGTCGAGCACTGGTATTGTGCACGTGTATGTCTAATTTCACATCGACTCAACAGGTAGTATGTGAAGAATACTCGATGATCGCCATATATAACCCCATCTGTCCACAGGTAACTTCTTATATAACCCCATCTGTCCACATGTAACTTCTTATATAACCCAATGTGTCCACAGGTAACTTCATTTATAACCCAATCTGTCCACAGGTAACTTCATATATAACCCCATCTGTCCACAGGTAACTTCATATATAACCCCATCTGTCCACAGGTAACTTCTTATATAACCCCATCTGTCCACATGTAACTTCTTATATAACCCAATGTGTCCACAGGTAACTTCATTTATAACCCAATCTGTCCACAGGTAACTTCATATATAACCCCATCTGTCCACAGGTAACTTCATATATAACCCCATCTGTCCACAGGTATTTCTTATATATAGAGATTATTACCCGAGGAAGTGTGTCATATGACTTTTACGAAACGAGTGTGAATTTTTGTATTGCCCGAGCGAGAGCGAGGGTTATACACAAATTCGCACACGAGTTTCGTAAAAGTCATATGACACACTTTCGAGTGTAATAATTTCTTTATTACCCGTTCTATTCCATGTGATTCGCGTAAAAATAGTCGGAAAGCGGCCCACTTCTCTTGCGACGGCAAGCAACAGTGACGTCACGAACAATCGTTTTATGACGTCACAAACGACAAAATACGGGAAGCCGCGGTAAAACAATCGTTGCTAGGCAAACGTGATATGTGCACATGTGCTCATATCAATAATATTAACTCGGTTATTTTCAACCATATGGGTAATAAAACCCCATCTGTCCACATGTAACTTCTTATATAAACCCATCTGTCCACAGATAACTTCATATATAACCCCATCTGTCCACAGGTACCTTCATATACAACCCCATCTGTCCACATTTAACTTCTTATATAACCCCATCTTTCCACAGGTAACTTCATATATAACCCCATCTGTCCACATTTAACTTCTTATATAACCCCATTTGTCCACAGGTAAATTCATATATAACCCCATCTGTCCACATTTAACTTCATATATAACCCCATCTGTCCACAGGTAACTTCATATATAACCCCATCTGTCCACAGGTAACTTCATATATAACCCCATCTGTCCACAGGTATTTCTTATGTAACCCCATCCGTCCACATGTAACTTCTTATATAACCCCATCTGTCCACATTTAACTTCATATATAACCCAATGTGTCCACAGGTAACTTATTATATAACCCCATCTGTCCACATGTAACTTCTTATATAACCCCATCTGTCCACAGGTAACTTATTATATAACCCCATCTGTCCACAGGTAACTTATTATATAACCCCATCTGTCCACATTTAACTTCATATATAACCCAATGTGTACACAGGTAACTTATTATATAACCCCATCTGTCCACATTTAACTTCTTATATAAACCCATCTGTCCACAGGTAACTTATTACATAACCCCATCTGTCCACATTTAACTTCATATATAACCCAATGTGTCCACAGGTAACCTCTATATATAACCCCATCTGTCCACAGGTAACTCTCATATAACCCCATCGGTCGACAGATAACTTCTTATATAACCCCATCTGTCCACAGGTAACTTCATATATAACCCCATTTGTCCACAGGTATTTCTTATGTTACCCCATCCGTCCACAGGTAACTTCATATAAACCCATCTGTCCACAGGTAACTTCATATATAACCCCATCTGTCCACATGTAACTTCTTATATAACCCCATTTTTCCACATTTAACTGCTTATATAACCCCATCTGTCCACATTCAACTTCATATATAACCCCATCTGTCCACATTTAACTTCTTATATAACCCCATCTGTCCACAGGAAACTTCATATATAACCCCATCTGTCCACATTTAACTTCTTATATAACCCCATCTGTCCACGTGTAACTTCATATATAACCAAACGTGTCCACATTTAACTTCATATATAACCCCATCTTTCCACAGGTAACTTCTTATATAACCCCATCTGTCAACAGGCAACTTCATATATAACCCCATCTGTCCACAGGTAACTTCATATATAACCCCATCTGTCCACAGGTAACTTCATATACAACCCCATCTGTCAACATTAAACTTCTTATATAACCCCATCTGTCCAGAGGTAACTTCATATATAACCCCATCTTTCCACATTTAACTTCTTATATAACCCCATTTGTCCACATGTAACTTCATATATAACCCCATCTGTCCACAGGTAACTTCTTATATAACCCCATCTTTCCACATTTAACTTCTTATATAACCCCATTTGTACACAGGTAACTTCATATATAACCCCATCTGTCCACAGGTATTTCTTATATAACCCCATCTGTCCACAGGTAACTTCATATATAACCCCATCTGTCCACAGGTAACTTCATATATAACCCCATCTGTCCACAGGTAACTTCATATATAACCTCATCTGTCCACAGGTAACTTCATATATAACCCCATCTGTCCACAGGTATTTCTTATATAACCCCATCTGTCCACATGTAACTTCTTATATAAACCCATCTGTCCACAGATAACTTCATATATAACCCCATCTGTCCACAGGTACCTTCATATACAACCCCATCTGTCCACATTTAACTTCTTATATAACCCCATTTGTCCACAGGTAAATTCATATATAACCCCATCTGTCCACATTTAACTTCATATATAACCCCATCTGTCCACAGGCAACTTCATATATAACCCCATCTGTCCACAGGTAACTTCATATATAACCCCATCTGTCCACAGGTATTTCTTATGTAACCCCATCCGTCCACATGTAACTTCTTATATAACCCCATCTGTCCACATTTAACTTCATATATAACCCACTGTGTCCACAGGTAACTTATTATATAACCCCATCTGTCCACATGTAACTTCTTATATAACCCCATCTGTCCACAGGTAACTTATTATATAACCCCATCTGTCCACAGGTAACTTATTATATAACCCCATCTGTCCACATTTAACTTCATATATAACCCAATGTGTCCACAGGTAACTTATTATATAACCCCATCTGTCCACATTTAACTTCTTATATAAACCCATCTGTCCACAGGTAACTTATTACATAACCCCATCTGTCCACATTTAACTTCATATATAACCCAATGTGTCCACAGGTAACCTCTATATATAACCCCATCTGTCCACAGGTAACTCTCATATAACCCCATCGGTCGACATATAACTTCTTATATAACCCCATCTGTCCACAGGTAACTTCATATATAACCCCATTTGTCCACAGGTATTTCTTATGTTACCCCATCCGTCCACAGGTAACTTCATATAAACCCATCTGTCCACAGGTAACTTCATATATAACCCCATCTGTCCACATGTAACTTCTTATATAACCCCATTTTTCCACATTTAACTGCTTATATAACCCCATCTGTCCACATTCAACTTCATATATAACCCCATCTGTCCACATTTAACTTCTTATATAACCCCATCTGTCCACAGGAAACTTCATATATAACCCCATCTGTCCACATTTAACTTCTTATATAACCCCATCTGTCCACGTGTAACTTCATATATAACCAAACGTGTCCACATTTAACTTCATATATAACCCCATCTTTCCACAGGTAACTTCTTATATAACCCCATCTGTCAACAGGCAACTTCATATATAACCCCATCTGTCAACAGGTAACTTCATATATAACCCCATCTGTCCACAGGTAACTTCATATACAACCCCATCTGTCAACATTAAACTTCTTATATAACCCCATCTGTCCACAGGTAACTTCATATATAACCCCATCTTTCCACATTTAACTTCTTATATAACCCCATTTGTCCACATGTAACTTCATATATAACCCCATCTGTCCACATTTAACTTCTTATATAACCCCATCTGTCCACATTTAACTTCTTATATAATCCCATCTGTCCACAGGAAACTTCATATATAACCCCATCTGTCCACAGGTAACTTCTTATATAACCCCATCTGTCCACAGGTAACTTCTTATATAACCCCATCTGTCCACAGGTAACTTCATATATAACCCCATCTGTCCACAGGTAACTTCTTATGTAACCCCATCCGTCCACATGTAACTTCATATATAACCCCATCTGTCCACATTTAACTTCATATATAACCCAATGTGTCCACAGGTAACTTATTATATAACCCCATCTGTCCACATGTAACTTCTTATATAACCCCATCTGTCCACAGGTAACTTATTATATAACCCCATCTGTCCACATGTAACTTCTTATATAAACCCATCTGTCCACAGGTAACTTATTATATAACCCCATCTGTCCACATTTAACTTCATATATAACCCAATGTGTCCACAGGTAACTTCTTATATAACCCCATCTGTCCACATTTAACTTCTTATATAAACCCATCTGTCCACAGGTAACTTATTACATAACCCCAGCTGTCCACATGTAACTTCTTATATAACCCCATCTGTCCACATTTAACTTCATATATAACCCAATGTGTCCACAGGTAACCTCTATATATAACCCCATCTGTCCACAGGTAACTCTCATATAACCCCATCGGTCGACAGATAACTTCTTATATAACCCCATCTGTCCACATGTAACTTCATATATAACCCCATCTGTCCACATGTATTTCTTATGTAACCCCATCCGTCCACAGGTAACTTCATATAAACCCATCTGTGCCAGGTAACTTCATATATAACCCCATCTGTCCACATGTAACTTCTTATATAACCCCATTTCTCCACATTTAACTTCTTATATAACCCCATCTGTCCACATTTAACTTCATATATAACCCCATCTGTCCACATTTAACTTCTTATATAACCCCATCTGTCCACAGGAAACTTCATATATAACCCCATCTGTCCACATTTAACTTCTTATATAACCCCATCTGTCCACGTGTAACTTCATATATAACCAAACGTGTCCACATTTAACTTCATATATAACCCCATCTTTCCACAGGTAACTTCTTATATAACCCCATCTGTCAACAGGCAACTTCATATATAACCCCATCTGTCCAGAGGTAACTTCATATATAACCCCATCTGTCCACAGGTAACTTCATATACAACCCCATCTGTCAACATTAAACTTCTTATATAACCCCATCTGTCCACAGGTAACTTCATATATAACCCCATCTTTCCACATTTAACTTCTTATATAACCCCATTTGTCCACATGTAACTTCATATATAACCCCATCTGTCCACATTTAACTTCTTATATAACCCCATCTGTCCACATTTAACTTCTTATATAATCCCATCTGTCCACAGGAAACTTCATATATAACCCCATCTGTCCACAGGTAACTTCTTATATAACCCCATCTGTCCACAGGTAACTTCTTATATAACCCCATCTGTCCACAGGTAAATTCATATATAACCCCATCTGTCCACAGGTAACTTCTTATATAACCCCATCTGTCAACAGGCAACTACATATATAACCCCATCTGTCCACAGGTGACTTCATATACAACCCCATCTGTCCACATTTATCTTCTTATATAACCCCATCTGTCCACAGGTAACTTCATATATAACCCCATCTTTCCACATTTAACTTCTTATATAACCCCATTTGTCCACAGGTAACTTCATCGAATAACATCTGCAACAGAACGTGGCGTGATGTACTGTACTTCCGGTTTGGAGTTGACGAGGTTTGCAGACAGTGTTACTGTATACATATACTTCTTACACACTTCCTATGAACCACCCATTCACACGAAGAGGGGACCTGTATGTATATGGATTTTTTAAAAGTATGAATTGAATCTCCAATAAATTCAAACTTCTAAAATACCGCTTATAACTGCTTACCGTAAAGGTTACAGGTATTGACGGACCCAACATATTTACCATAACTTCCGCGAGATATTTTCTCAAAAGACCAAGTTTGAAAAATGGAAACTGTCGACGTACGTTTAACTGACATTTCAAACTATGGCTAGCTCTATGAACAAAAGGTATGACAGCGATGTTACCTTGCTGCACTGTCGGAGTCCTCATTACAAGAAATAAGTATATACCTGAGAATGGTAAGTACATAAGTCAAGCTGTAGGTAATTAGGTAAGTCTAGTCGGTCGTATCGCTAACGGGTGCTACTGATACCCTTGGAATGTGTGTCTCTGCCAAAATAGGCTCGCCAAACACACGATACATGATCCTTGTGACAGAGGCCGCCAGACAGACGTTATGCACGTGCGTGAATCTTGTAACACGTGCATTCTGCACCCTCGACATCAGCTAGCTGCATACCAGAGTGATATCTCTCTGTATGCGGACCGGAACAGTAAGTGTCAATATGGCTACATATCACAGGATTGTTTTAATGCTAGAACGTAAAACATCACTTTACCTCATGAATTGTGACACTTACTTCTTGTACCCAACATTCCACCTGATGAAGGAGTAACATACACCCTTTTCTCCACAATATGGAGGTTATCCAGAACATTTTATTTTCTTTCATCTGTTTACGTTTCCTTAATACTGACGCTAACATTAATTATCAGCAGTGAAACCACTCATTAATATGAACACTCCGTAGTATATAAAACCCACGAAATACGAAAGTAGTATATACAACCCACGAAATACGAAAGTAGCGTTTACTTACGGAGTACCGAGAACTAACATGTGATAGAAAGCGTCCTAATTAGGCGGCAGCGACAAGCAAGTAGATACTTTGCACCGTATATATCCGGGGACACGTGCATTACATGTTAGATACAGATGCACCGCATGTATATTCCATCATGCAGTCTACAGACTGACGCACACATCATAACCGTCACTGGAGAAATCGACAGGCATCAACTCTACAAGACTAAATAGCTGCAATTCCACCGGGAACTTAAAAGAAGTTTAAAAACACAGCAAGCTGCGCTTAATTAGCAATTAAGAAGAGGTGATGACACCAAAGTTTTCGCTCACGGCGCGTGACGCCCTGTAGAGTGGATGGTTAAATTTATCCCCTGATAAAAATAGACCTTCACGTGCTATAAAAAAAAACGTTTAGAGTTTTGGCAAATGTCCTTGTGACGTCATCGACTTGTTTACAAGTGGAGATGTGGGTAATCTTCATGTGAGTACTTCAAAGTGCTAAACATGAGGTATTTAACTTGCGTAACTCCCGCATGAAGCAAACTTGTTAGAAGCCTATAATTATGAAATGTGACGTTACACTGCTAATGAGCACTGCTCGGAATATGAGTGGATGCCACAATGAGGGAGTTTATGGCTTCACCTTATCCAAGTTTTTATCCGCATTCCAAGGCTTCGCCTGATGTGTGTCCCGAGCTGGCGCTGTCAATTACATTACCACTTCAAAATAGATTTATACCCTCAAGAATCAGGTTCAGCGTTAGAGTGTGAAGCGTCTTCTTGTTCAACTGTTCAGCTTTTTAAAGTTCAGATTAAATACGTCCTGTTCATGTTTTAAATACGTAGTGGAGAAAGTCGTTTGATATATATTTCTCAGCTCAACTGTTGACTATATATTTATAAATAACAACGATCTTTTTTTATAGCTAGGTAAGTTATTCTATTAACATAACTAAACAATTTGCTTTTATAGAAAGAATAGTTTACATTTAACATTGGTGGGATTGTTTATATTTCACAACTGCTTAACTGGATATATTATTTATCAATAAGCATACATGGAGTAAACAAGGGAGGGACAGGCTACTCACCAAACCCCGGTATAAGGATGTTGAATACACAGCACATAACTGCAACTGGAAGAGGCATGCATGGAATCGCGTTATAAAGAGGACCATGTTTTTCCGATATTTCTATTATCTCTGTTTTCTCCTCACTGATGTGGACATTTTTCTTCTGTTGACCCGTCAGTGAGGTCTTGACATCGTCCTGGGCCACTGCCATCCTCCCCTAGAAATCCAAACACTGACAGGAGTAATTCCAAAATTTCTGAAATCACAGAGAGATGCAGTTGGTTATTCCATAGTGAAGATTTCCTCAGCATATGCAGTGTGTACCTCCTCAGATAGCTCAGCTGGGTATATCTATGCTCACATGAAACTCCTCAATCTGGGAGTGGTGGCTGTGCGTCCTTGGTCTGTCAACTGATGAGAGTATTTCCCGCCAGGAGTGTCCAGCATGTCCAGTGTTAACTACAGCAGGGGTGGAACAGGTGATGACGTATGATTGTCTAAGGTAGAACTCAACTGTACTGACTTATATGCCAGAAAACTTAAATTCCGCCTCAATTCCGTAGTTCCCGTCGGAATTCCCCAAGTCTCAGACTATTGTCAGGCGAGAGTTGCTGTCTTCCCACCGAATACTGGTAATATATAAATAAGCTTTGAAATAATCTCACAGCAAGCGCCGCCCGTCTTTCCTTCTGTTCGCCAGCAGGCAATGAATGCTTCTACACGCCGCCAGCAGTCGGAATTGATTCAGCGGCAGCGAGAAATCCTGCGAGCGGCGCATTTCATCCGCGCGGAACTACCGTGCTGGCACTAGACGTGTCTTGTCATTCAATATTTTTAGAAAATGAAAACCTTTTTTTCTTGAGGTAGCTATTTCATTCACATTAGTTGACTTGCTAAACGATGATTAATCGAGAATGTACATTGCTTCTGCTTCGTATGTTATTCAATACAAGGTAATAAAACTTTCTTGTAAGAAAGAGGTACAGCTGCTTAATACGCAATTAGGGTTGTATTTATTACGTCAGAGTTCCGTGATTGACGACATTGAACTTAAATCTACTGGACATCAATAAGCAGCAACTACTGAGCCTTTATTAAACTAATGAGAGATTGTACACATGAGGAGAAAGTAAGCATGGCAGCATGAATGTACAGGTGGTTAGAAGCCCCTCAAAACTCATTGAAATAATATCAATTTGTAACTAAACTAGTTATCGCCTCTTTAAGGAACTGTATATGATAGGGAGAAACTACCTCAGCCTATTTATTGTTACCTAACAACAGCAGAGTTGGTCGTTTTTTAGTTCTATTAGTCTCATGTAAAACCAGTTCCTAGACACCACAAGTTGGACGTTATACTTAGTAACTAGATAGATAGATATGGATAGATAGGTAGGTAGGTAGATGTAGGTCTTTGTGTCAACATGTTCATTTTGATGCCGATTGACTCATTTGAGATTCTTCGTTATTGTTTTTTAGAGTTTAAGGTCTATTATCGGTGATACACTTCAATGCTGAATCTGTTCAAGGTACTGGTATATCGTTTATCTCTCATAACTTTCAGTTTAACTGCAAACGATGGGCGACTCAGTCAACACTAGGTATTCCAGCAGTGCCTGTCTTTCGTCACACTTTCACAAAATAAGGTAATACTTTCTAAAACATGTGTTCAATTTCATTATGAATTACGAGCCGCGCACATAGACGGCTTAGATGGCAGAGTGGAAATATACTTTGACGATTTGATATCCAGAAAATAGTTCGAAAGAGTAAACGTTTAACAGACAATGTTGTCGAGTATATGCTAGTGTTTCTTTGATTCTCTAATGCTGAATATAGGGTTCCTCGTTTATATCGTCTTATGTTCGTCGATTGTGCGCATATCCCGCCCTTTTGCTCACTGCATTACCCGAACAAGCTGGTACAGAAGAGAAGAGAGTCGAGTGTACGCATTGCATGCAACACACATCCCCTATTATCGATGGTAACCAAGATATCGGAAGTTGTTCCATGCATTTAACGCATGTATAGCCTTGGCCCGTAATGCTAGTCGTTGTCTGTGTCCTGTGATGAGTTTAAGCATGGCATGTTGGGGGAATATTCTTTCCATGTGATGACAAGCTGACAAAAATGCTGACACTGCAATTGTTCAAATGAAATATTCACAGAATATCACAACTTTACATTATTAACGAGGTTCTCCCTTTTCTGTGTTAAAACATCATAACCTAATGGCTCGCATTCTCAACATGTACATTTAGAATAAGTAACTATCAGCTTGCGATATCGCATAACCATGGTAACACACCCAGTGTAACCTATTCGTCATTAGGGAATAACAAATAAACGATTTGTGCACAATTTTCTGCGTCACGCACTAGACGCCGGGGCGTGACGCTACGTCTGACTTGACTAACGATGTGCAGTGTTATATCAGTGCATGATGATGCTGGAGTGTGCGATGTGCAGTGTTATAGATGAGAATCACTGCATGGTGATGCTGGAGTGTGCGATGTGCAGTGTAATAGATGAGAATCACTGCATGATGATGCTGGAGTGTGCGATGTGCAGTGTTATAGATGAGAATCACTGCATGATGATGCTGGAGTGTGCGATGTGCAGTGTTATAGATGAGAATCACTGCATGATGATGCTTGAGTGTGCGATATGCAGTGTTATAGATGAGACACTGCACGATGATGCTTGAATGTGCGATGTGCAGTGTTATAGATGAGAATCACTGCATGATGATGCTGGGGTGTGCGATGTGCAGTGTTATAGATGGGAATCACTGCACGATGATGCTTGAGTGTGCAAGTGTGCAATGTGCAGTGTTATAGATGAGAATCACTACTGCACGATGATGCTGCTGTGTGCGATGTGCAGTGTTATAGATGAGAATCACTGCATGATGATGCTGGAGTGTGCGATGTGCAGTGTTATAGATGAGAATCACTGCATGATGATGCTGGAGTGTGCGATGTGCAGTGTTATAGATGAGAATCACTGCATGATGATGCTTGAGTGTGCGATTAGCAACACGTGCATTTTAGCAGTGCTGTGTAGGAACATAGAGGTGTAGTGGTTAGCACGTCTGCCTCTCACGCCAACGACCCTGGTTCGAATCCCTGGGTATTATACTGTGCTGTGTCCTTGGGCAAGGCACATTGCACTCACTTCACCCATCTATACAAATGGGTACCTGAACACGGGAATGTATGGGCCTATATATACGGTCGCGCGGAGCGCTTTATAGGCGGCACCGAAAGTACGATTCCTTCAAGGTAATAATTGTGTAGCGCCTTGAACATGCATTGAGCATAGTTATGTGCGCATTATAAATATACTATTATTATTATTATTATTTAAGTATGTTATAGTGTTTCTGATACAAAGTATTTTTTCAACACATACAAATGATACCAGTCACAATGTCGACGTTGCTGAATCACTTTCTGCTTGTCACGATACACCTATAGAACACCAACCGTCCTTCCAACGGCTCAGACGAAAGGTTTTCTTTGCAAAATAAAATACAATCCGTCACATAGTGAATCGATCAGGCCATCTCTGGCATGTGCATTTGCCATCACCAATGCGTGCACAGGGGTAAGCGTAAATAGATAATGTTATGTGTTTCTAGTTATATGTATAAGTTATAAGATAACTCTCGATAACTGAATAGGACTCCAAAGTATTCTGCACACGCCACTAACAGAATCTGATATGAGAATGTTTTGAAATGAAGTGTAAAACTGTAGATTAATCTTTATACGCTGCTAAATGAATCTAATAAAAGTATGAAAACGCTTCCGTGTACATAACTACCTACTTGATCTCTACTGAGCATAGGTGCATAGGTATTAATTCAGGAGTATTATTTAGCCATTGGTAACACTATATTTTTGTGAGAGCACTTTATTTCAGTAAGAAAATCTCGCTACAGCGCCTTTAAATCATGTCGAGAAGTAAACTGTTTTCAGATAGAACAGAAATAATTTCACATCATTGCTATCAAACTTTAAACAGTGTATATAAATTGTATTACTATACAAAAAGTCGTACTTTTAAGCACATTATGTTCATATCATACTGTGAGCCGTTAGATGGGTGTGCTTACTTTTCTGTTTATACTTTGAATTGAAAACACAAGTATGTCCATGCTGTGTGCTCTGTTTTTGTTTTTGAATGAAGTCTTTTTGGCAAATGCTTAAATATCGTTAGTTCAATCCGACTGCAAATTATCATGTTCAGCCTGACGTTAGATGGCATGTAGCATTAAGATCTATTCAAATACATTTCCTGATGATGACAGTTTTGTACCGGTGAACGGTAAGGAAGTAAGGAGATCCACACATCTAGCCATGGTACTGTACTGCATGTACAGGGGTGTCAGCCGAGGCATTGTAGGTCCGCTGTGTGTTATTCATGATTCTGGAGAATATGCCTAATTAGATATGACAGATGTGTTCTTGGCAATTATGAGGAGAAATGACGGTAATACGGAGGTCAATATGTAACACATTGATGAAGTACTTAGCTGTACAAAGCAGCGTAATGAAGGCACTTTCCTCGTGTGTCCTATCGACATTGCCGGACCACGTGTGCACAGTCCGTGATCAATGGTAGAACTAACTGGTGCAGTACATGTGTACCTTGACATGGCCTTTCTGTGATAAATATCTTAAATGATATTTCAATAATAATAATATATTTAATATAATACAGAATTATATATTAGAATATAATAATTAAAGAAAATCTGGAGGAACTCTTCTTATTATATTATGCTCCAGTGGTGGGAAACCTGTTGACCATCTATAGCGATTTCTGGTGATGCAATCATCATCATCATCATCATCATCATCATCATCATCATCATCATCATCATCATCATCATCATCATCATCTTTAGTTTAAAGATATAATCCTCTGGGTCAAAATACAGGGACATACAAATGACATACAGCTTCATACCGAATGTTTTCCCACCTACTTAGTATCTTAGTATGAACATAAAGTTGACGTTCATTGTAGAATTATATCGTAAACAATAATGACAATGAATCATCATATATTCACAAGTATGTTTATAAAATTTGGCATTTAAGAATTGATTCAAAATGTATAGTTCATGGAGGTATAAACTTTAAAAAAAACGCTTTGCAAACTCATAAATCCACGTATCATGTTTCACCCAATCAGGATCGATCAACTAGACATGCGTTGCTATACTGGTTTGATGGTATAAATTCCAAATTGGTGCAAATCCCATTGCGTGTATACATAAGGACTACAAACTAACAAGACAATATCACGGAATGAATATCAACGTGATCATTGCAATATGACCCACAACTCAAATATCTGAAATACAAAAACAAATTATTCCATTGGACTAACAGTGGTAACATCAAAATTGAAATATGTGAATGAATGAGTGAATTTTGATATTGCCTTGGTGAGTTAAGGATGAACTTGAAGAAAGCACTGCTGTAAGAATGACAGTCCGGGTGAATGTTGGCTATAATTGCGTGCACTAAATGCCGTACGCGTGTATGGCATAACGACAGCATCTGTACATCGTCCACATTGCTCGTAGAGCAGTCTCTGTAATGCCATTTGTTTTCAGTTTGCAACAGAAATCCGCCTGTAGCTATCCTACTGTATTACAGCAATACGGATGATGACAGTTACCAATTATCGGGTCACCGTAACCATGGCATCAATTTACCGCAGGTATTTCGTGGCTTGTTCTGGCTTGTATGATAAATTGTGTTGGTATTTCAACGTTGACTTCTGTAATATTTCACTTCATACCTAGATTTACATATTTGCATATAACGTTAATGCATGTTTCGGCTTTGTTTCCACTTACGAGTTCCTCCTATCAGACTATTTTATTTTATTTGGTGTCCAAAAGAAACTATACCTTGCCAAATAAAATATTTTCCCTTCAAATGCTTCTTCAAAATTATTTTTTTTAAAAAACAATTCTGTGGAAAAGAAATAGAAAAAGCTCAACTATTTTCATCCTGCTCCATCGGTGCATCTGTGTATCCATTACATTCCCTCAATGACCTGATTCCCTACGTCCAATAACTGTCGTTGTATGTTGTTGATGTTGTTATTTAATATAACTGCAACTGAAAATCATTCCCAACTTTAATATGAATTTAATGTATTAATCCATTTTATATTTGATCTGTTAAAAACCAGTCTCTATCCAATATATAACTGTCTTTGATCAGACATCTCGTTCGTGACTAAACGCCAACAATTATTATCTGGTATAATGAACATTCATTAAAACTCTCATCCAAGGACCCGTCATGTACTTAACCTTTGATGAGATTTCCTGCTTTGTGGTTTCGGTTTGACACGTGTCTTAGAACAGCAGATAATCCAGTATGATGTAGTTGTATGCCTGTCCAGGAGACGTTTATCCAGCGCGAACAGTTAGTTAGTTACTGGACAGGTGTGGAGGACCACCTTGATATAAGTAGAAACCATTAATATTACCTTCCCCTCACAGTAAGTCATGCACCTACATAATGAAGTCAGGAGGTAAGGTTTTTTATGTAGATGTATATTCACAGGTGTCTTGGGGTCATATAAAATGGGAGTATTCTTAACACTCGAACATTTTGACAAATTTAGGTCACTGTAGACTTAGCTCTATGCTGATAAACATTTTTTTAAATATTTTTCACAATATATTAAGTAACATATCAGTATCAAATCGGATGTCCAGGGCTATAGCAGCACCACGAGATTCTGCTGGTAAAACGACATATAAATAATCATTAGGTCTTCAAGTCTGCGTCTGGAAGACCCATTGTTCTTATCGTGTTTTTTTTGTGTGTGTTGTTTTAGGTCTTCAAGACGACGTCTGGAAGACCTATTGTTATTAAATCAAAAAAATGTATAAAGTTTGTGGGTTTAAGAATTTTCAAGGGGTACTTTCTTTGTAGATTTTTCTATCGTAAACCACAGAAGATATCATTATGTTTAACAGCTCATTGTGCAGTAGAAATATCATTTATTGAGAACAATAATTTCAAACATGTATCTGTCATAGTTTGCATGTGACAAGTCATAGAAGGTTGTCATTTTTCGAAAATCGCCATTTTCATCAAAGGATCACAAATGCTTAACTAACTGCGCTATTCACATTTTAATTGCACTTATGTATGAACAATTTCAAGAAGAAATCTTTTTATGTAGACCCCTGTCATCAAAAAGTTTACAGTTAAGCTTCAAACGTCGCAAACGTCGTATAGGGGTCCGAAAATAACAATATATTAGTATTTCATTGAGTATTCAGAAGAACATAACAAATAAATTATGTATGTAATCTAAATGATGATTACATCTCCTTAAGTGGATATTAAAGCTATATTAACCATGTAGTCTTAATCATGAGAAACATTATGTAGGGGGTCCATAAATGTGCGGTTTTTCCATTTTCAGAGGGGTATTGTCTTTGGAGAATGTTTGGGTATTGTCTTTGGAGAATGTTTGTTAAAAAACTACTAAAGATAGAGACATGTTTGATAGCTCATTTCAAAGCTCAGAAACTGATGAAAAACCGAGAGTCCAACATGGAGTTCAAGGTCACTCGGGGCATTCCACAACCAAATGGTATCACTATTTGAATTATCATTGCAATCAATTCTTTCAATCAAGGTGGGAAAATAACAAATACTTTACGGAACTGTTTCAAGTTTAGGATCGGCTTAATTTGTGTAGTTGCAAACACAAGTTCCGAAGTGATGAAATATTGTACGATTCGTGTTGACCATTCGTTTGCTTTGAAGTTGGTCTCGAGTCGAGAATAACGACTGTGTTGCTTTGCATGTCCATTTCCTCCGTCAGCCTGTTGCCAATACATAACTAATTGCTAAACGACTCCGCAAACACTGTGATCAACATCTGAACAACATCATGATCGATACAAAGCTCATCAATGTACATATTGATTGAAGATATTCCTCTGATACAGGAAGTGGAAGACAAAGGCTCCACACATAGTCAATCTATACCACAAATTAGCTTCTCCTGCGTCTTGGATGAAGGCCCACTTCGTGACCAACCCTGTTGGGAGCTGGGGTAAACATGTCTCATACAGACCTTCTCGCTGTCTCGTCCAATAGCGTGGTACCGTGTCGAGCATGAACAGTTTTTGATTCTTGAGCAAAACGTCTACTTCATCCCAATATAGAATCTATTTTAATCTATATTCGTGTTAGGATTATTCTATTGTCGGCACTAATGAACGGTTGTATGTAAATGTTAATGACAAGCATATAGGCTACTTATTTGAACTAAGCAACGCGTTTTGATCTAAATTTAGATTCAAGACGTTGTCAAATCCTTCACTGTCGCCTACGGTTAGGATGCCGCGATCTCTATGCTGACAGATTCAATAGGCATGTATCAGCAGAATGTGTGTGTGGTCCCATCACTGAGGATGTATTCCATTACTTATTTGTATGTTTAGATTCACGACCTCCACAACAGCAAACAAATTGTTTTGTATTGTATTGTACAAAGGGTTTTCACCGGAACCATTCTGAAATATGGAACATCTATTTTGAGTCCTGTAAATTAATTTTAAAATTAATAATCGGGACATCAATTGATAATCGAAACTAAACGATGTAAACAACATGAAACTGAGTCTTTCTGTCTGTAAATGTATGAACATGTCTGTAGATATATACTAAATAGTTTGATTATGTATTATTACTTTATTCTTTAATTCGATATCGTGTTCGTTGTTTTCTTGTGATAATGTTTCATATATAAATGTAAGCGGGAGCGGTTCCCCTCTGACTGTTGAACAATCCAATTCATGTATTTACTCATGAAATAAAGATGTTTTTACCATCATGCAATACATTGGAACCTGATTTTAATCAATACTTTACCTATAAAGACAATCATATGACCAATAGCACGTACTGAGAACCTTTTTTGAAACTGGGTGATCTCATGTTTTTAAGGCACCCGCTTAACTGCTGCGTAAATAAACCACTTGTTTGTCTCTCTCTCTCTCCTGTGCAATGGCAATGGTGAATTGTTAATGCAGATAACATAAAATAATTGAATTGATATATATTTATGACCTCTGGTCAGTGAGATTAACTTTTGCGAAAAGGGAACAAAGTGTATATTCATCATTGATTCCTACCACTGAAAGACAAGCCTGATTATGTGTCAGGTATATATGTGTGAAGACCGCTTGTTTGATGTAGGATTTGAAGTCAAATCTCCCTTGCATCCAGAGTCCGCCCGTTCGTCCGTCCGTCCGTCAGTCTCATAAGACAGACGGTGAATATTATCTGAATACCATCATGGTAAGTAGGCCTGAGGTAAGTTGATGCCATGGTTACAGTGACCCGGTAATTGATAACTGTCACCATCTCTATTGCAGTAATTCACGGGGAGTACTTATGCTGCAAACTGAAAACAAATGGCTGCTCTATGAGGAATATATAGGGCAGGTATGTATACAAACGTTGATAGCGGTGTTATGTGTAGAGATGGTACATGTATCCATTGTGTTGTTGGGGGTCACATATTGCAAACGTTATAAATAGTGTTATTTTATCGAGAAGTACCGACTGTTACAGAAAACTACCATTTTGACGATAGTAGATTTAGCGTATTGACGATATGAAGGTAAAAGTAGCGATTTCTGATCGAAAACCGGACAATGCACGGCATGTGGCGCGCGTCAATGAGTCAAACGTAATTTTGGAATCGTATTTATAACAGACAAAAAGACAATTTTGAGTTGATAATGTTTAATAGGTCACATAACTGCTGTGCATCTAAATGGGACATGCTGTTTCGGTTTCTGCACATGCATAATGATGTAACTCGATTTTAAATGGAAACTAGTAATTATGATATATTTGGCGATTGTGGATAAATATGCAAGCTGAGTGAAGTTATTTGTATTGTAAACAGCACATGTGGTGAGTTGGAACGTATTAAAGCAAAATAAATTTTATGAAACACAATGGATGCACCTTTAAATATCAGAGCTAGGCAATATACTATAGTTAAAAGAGGAATTATGTGTATTCTCACTTTCCGAGGGGTGTCGCTGAATGTTGCCCCTGCTGGAAGTGCGGGGCTTACAAGGTGGAGAAGAGGAGGCTTCAGATTTAAAACAGAACGAATATTTAGCGATACACAGGGGTAAAATCACCAACGTCTAACAACATTATTAGCGGTGAATGTGGCCGATATCCTATGTATATTTTTGCGTATAAAAGAGTGGTTTCCTATTGGTGTGAAAGTTTAGCTATGCCTGATTATAGATATGTAAAACATGTTATGATGTGCAGTTGCAAGCTTTAAATAATGGTAATATCAACTGCGCTTCTAATGTATGCTCACTGGGGTTTGGGTATGCATCAGCGTATTAATAGTATTTCTATGTATTAAATGCATTTTTCAAAAGATTAAACATTTGTTGAGAACATGCAGGATTGGCATTCTGCTGTTCAAGATAGTCCCAAGGTCTATCCAAATTGTATTATAGACACAGATCTCCCACAGAATTCTACATTACTCTTTAAACATTTCATAACGATAAGTAATGGATAGCACCTCACAGCTCACCTCACCTCACCTCACCTCACCTCACCTCACCTCACCTCACCTCACCTCACCTCACCTCACCTCACAGCTCTACCCCTTCCTGAAGGAAGCACGGGACAAGGGTCTCACGTCGTACCTCAGCTTGTGATAGACGGTAAATTGTATGCATATATGGAGACAGAAGATACTATTCAGCAGGTGGCCGTCGCTGGACAGCTGGACCGCGGAGGGTCAAGCCCTCCGTCCACAGAACATGGTCAGACCAACCGAGAGCAGGAACAGATGGGAAGAGACTCTGAGACAGAAACATAGGAAAGTGGTCGTGTCCTCAATGAAAATAAACCTAATGACATGAACAATAGCAACTCAACTTTAATATGTACTTGTAACATAAAAGGTTTGAAAAGCAAATTATCTGATATAGACCTTTTAAACTTTTGCAAACAGTTTGATGTATTTTCCTTCAGTGAGACAATGTGTAGAGATTCTGAAGTTGATTTGGATAATTATTTTGGTGGTTATATTACGTTTACAACTAGTGCATATAGAAATAGTACTTTTGAGATATATTCTGGTGGATTAACAGTATCAATTCGTCACACAATGGCTCATCATTTCCTAAGAATTTATCAACACTGGTCAAACTGCATATTTTTCGTTGTCAACACAAATCAAGAAATACAGCAAATAATAGTTGGGTTTTTATATGTTCATCCGGAAGGTTCCAAAGAATATAAAGATTCTGAAGAAACCGGTATTGAAATACTAGAAAATAAATTGCTCCAAATTATATTTGATTTTTGAGAAAATGTGTCATTCATTCTATGTGGTGACTTTAACTCAAGAACATGTGACCTCCCAGATTTCATCATGGACGATAATAGTAAATATCTGCCCGTTTATGACTACAGCGAGGATTCATTTGATCTACCAATAGTAAACTGTGACACAGAAACAAACAGATATGGAAGACAACTTCTCGATTTGTGTAAACATTTGGAAATTCATGTTGAAAATGGACGGATGAAGGGAGACGACCCGAATAATTTTACCTATTTTACCTTCTTGTAAAGGAGCCAGTGTAGTCGACTACTTTTTGGTGTCAAGTAAAATATATCATTGTGTTACAGATTGTTCGGTGGATACCATTACTTGCTCTGATCATCTGCCCATTATATGTTCTATTCTATTCTATTCCTTTACAAACTTGTTTTTGACAACGCATCGCGTATGAATGAAGAAATAACGTTATTGAATCCTTTACCTCGAATTAGACAACTGAGCGAGAACAAGGCCCAGCTGGAACATCTGATGGCACAAGACAGCTTTAACAATATTGTTGACCAATTTACATCCGCTTTGGAGATCGATGTGAACTTAGCTCTTAAGAAGTTATAACGGACATGATACTTGTTTGTGCATCAAACATAGGGAAAATATCAACTGAAAAATCCAAAATTCGTTCTCAGCCTCCATCTTTCGACACTCGGTGTGAAAATCTCAAGATACAGAAAAATCGAACATTGACCAAATTTCGAAATTTTTCCTTCACTGAAAACAGACTCGCATATATAGTGAAGCAGAGGCAAGTTCAAGAAATTTTGTTAAATGAAGAAACTCGACTATGAGAAGAAAATTGCTTCTGACATTTCTGATGCTGCTGAAAGCACAGACTGATAAAATTTTTGGACTGCATTGAAACGTGCTCCCGGTAGACATTCATCAAAACCAAATATTTCTCCAACCACATGGTTAACTTATTTTAAAACTTTATTGAATCCTGAATTAACTGAAACTTCTGAATTTGGAACTATTGTTACAGACTTTATTGAAAACCACAGTTGTGAACATTGCGAACATTTTCCATTTAATGAAGAATTACTGTCAAGTGAAATTACAACTAATGAAATCACTGATGCTATTACAGATTTAAAAGAAGGCAAAAGTCCGGGAGAAGATGGTATTCCAAACTTATTTTACAAACTTTCACAGCCATATTTCTTACCTTATTTGAACATGCTATTTAATAATATATTTGATACACGAGTTTTCCCTGACAACTGGAATATAGGCAGGATTATCCCACTGTACAAATCTGGCAATGTAGAAGACCCAGCAAACTACAGAGGCATATCCCTTTTGAATACAACCGGAAAAATATTTACTACAATACTTGAGAAAAGAATAACATGATATCTGAAGCCCAGGCCGGATTCAGACAGGACTACTCCACAACTGACAACATATTTACTCTTCAAGCTCTAGTTTCTAAATATATTTGTAAACCTAAAGGAAGATGTTATGCTGCTTTCATGGACTTTAAAAAAGCTTTTGATTTTGTTGACAGAAAAAAATTGCCATATGCCCTTCTTCAAAAAGGATGTCATGGTTAAAATGTATGTTATTCTCAAAAGTATGTTTAGCTCTGTGAAAGCTTGTGTTAAAATACATGCCGGCAAAACGGATTTGTTTGAAACAACTGCGGGTGTAAGACAGGGCTGTATGTTAAGTCCTATATTATTCATCTTTTTCATAAATGATCTTGCCACTGAAACGTATAAAACATGTCAAAATGGTATATTTATCTCTCAAGATATTGAGGATCTGATGCTATTACTTTTTGCAGATGATTTTGTACTTTTAGCTTATAATGTTGTAAGTCTTCAGAGGCAATTAGATGTGTTAGAAATGTGCAGTTAAAGCATGTATTCCTGTTTATAGATTATTTCAAAGAAATTCATCCCTATCATTTTCAACAGCTTCTAAAATAAGTCCAATACTTTTATATGGGGCAGAGATTTGGGGGCTTAAATATTTTTCTTGTATTGAAAAAGTCCAAACTTCATATTTTAAATATGTTCTAGGTGTAAGTAAATATGCCTCAAACAGCTATTCTAGGTGAAACTGATCGCAACTGTATGGTTTTCAGGAGCCAAATGAGAGCTATAAGGTATTGGTTAAAATTATTGCGCATGGAAGCAAATAGATATACCTTACAATGTTAAAATGTTCTTAAAAGATTGGATGAGCAAGGTAAACATAGTTGGGTGTCTGATGTCAAAATGTGTTTATATGTTAATGGCTTTTCTTATGTCTGGAACTGCCAAAAAGTTGTCAATGTAAATCTATGTATGTAGCAATTTCAGGAAAGACTTAAGATAAATCTTTTAGAAGAGCATTTTGTAAATTTAGCAACAGCTTTTCAGTCACCAATCCTTTGTGGTCTGGTAGGAGAGTCTTGGGCCATAACGTGAAGGGTTGTGGGTTCGAATCCCACTTTGTCTGCTTTAAAAAAATTAAACTTGGCATATTCTTCGATTGATAACCTTACTAACTTAACTTCATACTTAGAATGAGTGCAAATAATTGTACTTGGAGGGCCTTAAACTGGATATTACCCTGTTGGAATGTTATTATTCTGTTCAAGGCCCTCCCAGTGGGGTATTATCCAGTATAAGGCCTTATGTAAGGCCCTAGTTCCTTTCGTAGGGGAGTTCTCTCGGAATATCAACTGAATTCAAAGACTCTTAAATGGCCTAAGAGGTTTATAAAGAAATATAACCAGTGCTAACCATATGATACGATCTTGAAATGAAGGATTATACGGAAAGTAGGTTGATAAATGTGGATATGCAATGGCTGCTGCAGTCATCTGGTAGGCATAATAAGAACCTAGAAATGGCCGAACATGTATTGTATTAGTCTTACACTCAGACTATGAAAAAAGTATTTATTCTGAAAATATCACCATTTTATTAAATATTGAAAAGGAGACTGTAAGAAATGGTATTTTACTCCTTTTCAATTTTTTTTTTTTTTTTTTTTTTTACAGTCTAAGTGTAAGACTAGTATTGTATGTATATGTATATGTATATGTATATGTATTTGTATATAGAACATGAATTCCACTTTACTTTAATATGGAAATGTTATGATATTTAATGTTCAATGCAACCTTAGTGAAGCAGACTGGAGAAGGTCCAATAACTCTAACTCACTGTCAATTAAGAGGCTGATATAGCGAGGTGGACACGTGGAGCTGTTGCATGGCTGGACCTCCCCTGCTTCCTCTCTCGGTGACCTGTTTCAACTCATTCTGAATATGCATTGTATGCATATCATGCGGTTATATTATTATACCTTTGTTTTATTTGGGATCACACACTCTGTTATAGTACATTCCTCAATCCTCAAATTAACACGTGGTGGTCACGACTGTTGTGCAGGTTTTGAAATTTGGTATAATGAACTTTTCTTTTGTATTTTAACCAAAGATAACGTCTCTCATAATCCTCTACAGGGTGGCTCATCATTTTGTTATCAGTATAAAAGTTAATATTTGTATATTATGTAATTGATTGACGTGAGACTATAATAATGTCCGTCTGTCTGTTTATCAACGGGGTTCTGATTGTAAAATTAGCTAAACTACCAGTTGTTGGACTTCGTTTTGTCGAGGTCTCGGTTGTTAAATGAGTAAGATGTTAGGACAGTCATTGCCGGAGGTTGGTTCCTGATTCTGATGCGTATTGAGGGAAAGTACAATAACCTGTACTATGACAGACAGTGTGATCTTCAATATAACATTGGTTTCAAACTCGCTTTCCTTGGTTTCATACTCAACCATTAACTGCTTATTTCTTTTTAAAAACAGCATTACTTGAAAGCTCGTTAACATTTGGGAAATAACTGATTCTGATTTCTATGTCTTAACGATATTAAATTGCAAAACGAGCATATACGGTGACGTCGCATAAGGAGGAGCTAGCTGAGTGTTGTGTGGGAAGCTACAAATTGCTTCATTTGAATTTGTTGAAAGAAGCATCATATTAACCTCTGCATTGCTTAGCGTTATAATGTTTCTTCTTAACTGGAAAGGACACATCTGTCATGTATAATTATGAAGACATCCGACTCCAGCTGGTAATTATGGGGGCTCCGGAACTCATTAAGGAAACTTGACGGAATGGAAATGTTGTGCAGTTAATAATGAGTTTAAGAGTTTCTTCCAGTCAGGATCACGATCTGCTTGTGACGCTCCAGCAATTTCCTTTCATTTAAGACGTTTGTTTATAACACAAATTGTACATTTCTGAACGCCGGTTATGCCAACTTGTGTTCTCGACAATAACATGTCATCCACAAGCTGGAGAGTAAATATAGATGAAGGTAATTTATTACCTTTATCCATATTTCATATATCCATATTACCTATAACCATATTACCTATATCCATATGACATTTAACCATATTCCTATATCTATAGTTCCTAAATCCATATTACCTATATCCATATTTCCTATATCCATATTTCCTATATCCATATTTCCTATATCCATATTACCTATATCCATATGACATTTATCCATATAACCTTTATCCATATTATCTTTATCCATATTACCTATATCCATATTTCCTTTATCCATAATACCTATATCCATAATACCTTTATCCATATTTCCTATATCCATATGACCTTTATCCATATTTCCTATATCCATATTTCCTATATCCATATTTCCTTTATCCATATTACCTATATCCATATTACCTATATCCATATTACCTTTTTCAATTCAATTTATTTCCGGTACTGAAAGGCCACAGGCCTGTAGTACAATACATTTACAGCATTGAAAATACACGCACGTGTAACACACATGAAGATGATACTAGTTACTTGTAACTTATATTGTTTTTTGACATGTTATTCTGTTCTAAATAACATTGCATGATAAATGAACATCGACAAATTTTGAAGAAGTGCATTATTTTTGGTATTCAATATTTCTGGGAATTTATAAATGTTTGGATGGACAATATAATATGTTTTAATATACAATTTTCTCAGTGAATCATAAACAGGGCAAATTAAAACAAAGTGATATTCATCTTCTATTTCATTAAGATCACAAAGTCTGCAAATTCGATGTTCTCTTTGGACTGAGTTGAATCGTCCATTTTCTACAAATAAATCATGTGAAGAACATATCAGTCTGCTTAAAGCTGTCCTAAACTTTTTTACATTTACACATGAAAGATAGATTTCGGTTTCAAGAGTATATTTAAACATTTTGTAATAAAAACATTTACTAGAAAGTGATATCTTTTCCAGCCATTCTTGTAAATGTATGTCTTTTAATCTGCTTGTTAGTTCAAAAATAAACTTATCATCTGATTCAACATATTGGTTTATCCATACAAAACCGAAGCCTTTTGTGAATAGAAATTTTCTAACAGAACACACCCAGTTCTTTTGCCCATTTTTATCATATAACATCATCATATTATAGCATTTTTTTGGAAGTCGATATGAAGGCATATTCAAAGGTTCAACCAATACTTTATCGCTTTAATATTTGTAAATAGCTGTATTGGATATCTACCACATTCACCATAAACCATGATATTAGGAGTATTGTATTTAACACCCAGAAACCTTTTACAGGCTTTCAATTGTACTTTTTCGATTTCTTTGTAATAATCAAAACCCCATATTTCAGCCCCATATGATAAAATAGGCTTTATTTTGGCATCGAATATCTTAAAATATGAACTTATATTTAAATCTCCCAGTACATTAAGTTGCTTAAAGATACCAATCATTACCTTTTGTGCTTGTATGGAAGCGTAATTAACATGCATTGTCCAAGATAAACAATTACTAAAAAATAATCCCAAATATGTGTATGAACTAGCAGAGTCTAATTCTTTACCTTTGAACCACCATTTTTCTTTCTTTGATAAACGCCCTCCCTTCTTGAACACTACTACTTTGGTTTTGGTTCTATTTACTGTTAACTTGAAATTGTCACAATAAGTCTCTAGTTCTCTGATGATTCTTTGTAAACCTGCTACAGAACTAGAGAATAGTACAATAAGAAAATATGTACTATATCTGGATGTAGTTGTATCCCATACTCACAATTACTCTCAATTTGGGTTGCCAATTCATTTATGAAAATAAGAAAAGAAATGGACTTAGTATACAACCTTGTCTTACCCCCAGCTGTAGTTCAAAACAATTCGATAATTCATTGTTATTTTTAACGCAGGCTTTAACATTTTCGTACATATTATGGATCAGTTTTTTCATTTTTGGACTAAGGCCATGGTTATTAAAAAGAGACCATAACTTTTCTCTATCTACTGAATCAAAAGCTTTTTCAAAATCAACAAAGAGAGCAAACAGTTTACCACCCTTGATGTTGAAATATTTTTGTATAACACTTTGCAAAATAAAAATATTGTCAGTAGTAGTATATCCATTCCTGAATCCTGCCTGAGATTCACTGAGTTTATCCATTGCCTCTCCCCATGATACTAGTCTTTTGTTAATGATAGCAGTAAAAACCTTGCTAAGAATACTCAAGAGTGTAATGCCTCTATAGTTGTTTGGATTATCCTTGCTGCCTGTTTTATGGATCGGAACGATAATGCCAACTGACCAATTAGTTGGAAATGTGCCCTTTTCTTATATAATATTGAATAATAATTCTAAATACGGTACTATAATATCTGCCGAATATTACCCTTATCCATATTACCCTTATCCATATTACCTTTATCCATATTTCCTCTCCAGTTTGTGCTGTCATCCTGCTCCATCATTGTATTTGTATCCGCTAATCTACTACAATGTCCCGATTCCCCGAGCCCAATAACTGTAGTTTTTCTGTAGATTAATTACTCATCGCTATATAAATATAGATTAATTACTCATCGCTATATAAATATAGATTAATTACTCATCGCTATATAAATATAGATTAATTACTCATCGCTATATAAATATAGATTAATTACTCATCGCTATATAAATATAGATTAATTACTCATCGCTATATAAATATAGATTTATTACTCATCGCTATATAAATATAGATTAATTACTCATCGCTATATAAATATAGATTAATTACTCATCGCTATATAAATATAGATTAATTACTCATCGCTACATAAATATTTAAGAAATAGAAGACGAATGGCGCAGCCCTGAGTGTTTTATGCTCTCTATTATGTTTGATTCTACGATAAAGCACATCGACGAGTTTTCTATTTCTTATATGCGATGCCCTTAAACAGTTACTCGCTTTTATATAAAATCCGTGCAGATATTATATTGTTTGTATATATTATTGTTTTGAAAATATTAATGCCTCCCGTTGTAGAACACGTTCACTAGCATTGAACAATCAAAGTGACGTAACATGTGACGTCATTTGCTAAGCGACGCTCTAACTGACGTCTGAAATCACGAGCATGTTTTATTGTCTCATAAAGCACGCTGTCGGTCCCATTGGCCGCCTGTGTTTGATTGCCGTGGGTATCTTATATTCCTAATTAGTCCATGAAAACAGGGACTTATTGATTTATAGAGTCCCTGATAAAAACAGAAAGTTATCAGCTACCATTTCTCAACAATCAGCACTCTTGTGGCCCCGGGTGTTGAAGCTTTCAAGTTGAGGTGAATGTTTCCAGTTAGTAGTCATATATATATATATCAGTCGGTGTTCAGTATGGATGTGGAATCAAACAGACAAAACACAATTTCAAGGAAGATTAAATAATTCGCACATGAATTAATTTAATTCATTAACAGAAATAGAGCAATTATTTATGAAAATAATATTGATAAAAAAAATTGGCAATAGATTAAAATTGACATATTTTTAAAAAAATATAACAGCCGAGATATCATTATATTGAATATATTCCATATACATATATAACTCTTCGTCGGCAATGTATTTTCTTTTGACCATTGTTACTTTAAAGAAGTTATAGAGCAAAATTATAATTTACCAACAAACATAAAAACAAAGAAAAATATGCACATTGTAACACAATCGTATTCCTATAGGTAACAAAACAATCATTTTATTTTATAATGCGCTTGAGAGAGAGAGAATATCACTGAGATCATATTGCATCAGATAACCGAGTACTGAACCCGTGCAGAGCTATCAGTAAATCGGCTGTGTAAAACCAGATAGAAATGTTAGGTGCCTTTGGGTGTAATGAATCAATGATGAATAGTAACTGAAAGCCTCCTGGCTGCTTCGTCCCAATATCCTCTTCATTCCATTACAATCAACCATTAATGTGATTGAATTGAGAGGACGCAGAAATCAAAGCATGGAGCTCAACTCCAAAGGAGGAATCTCGTATCTCATGTAAATGATATGAAATAACATATTTGTTTTAAAAACCAAGTCATTGAATGATGAAATGAAAACTTTTGATGATAATCAATCTGGCTCTCAGTAAAAAAAAAAACAAACCAAAACCACAATACTTGGATAACCTAAAGGTCCCTAGCATAATGGTTAGAGCATCATGTATTCCAACGAGAGTGATTGTGTTGCACCACTGTTGCATGCAGGTAGCAAGGTTTAGACGCCTCGTGTAACAACCCATAGACTACCGTGATAGGTTGCTTGTATTAACCTGGTATAAGATGAATAAATGACTCGAGGACTTATTTGTGAAGAAGATGACAGAACACGAGACTTGATGTACATGTGTGACAGGAGCCACTGACCCTAGATCTGGTTACTTTTAGTAGAGCTGTTTCTAATAGGTCAATAAATGTGTTGGAATGATCAACTGCATTGCCTCCGACAAGAGATTGTACAGGCGCATCCCCAATGGCTGTTTGCCTACTGTAGCCAAGACCGGGTATCATGACAGAAGGTGACAGATTTCCGAAAATCCGATTTCCTATATTTTTAAATTTTTCAAAATTAATATCTACTTCATGAGAAATGCATAACACGAATAATATGTACGAGTAAGTATGTACCCATATGAATTACGAAGCACGAACATAACATAGTTCATAATTATGATGTCATTTTTCAGACAGACATGTACTCGTGAGTCCTGAGTGAATGCATGTATCGATTCTTGGCAATTAGTATGTATTGACCAGCAGACATATTGATACAATGTATAAGAGTGTAGGTTTGTTAGGAAAACTGTATTTGTGACTACAGCGTCCAACGTTTTTGGGGTGAATCGGTTTACTCTTTATGTCCTTATTCTGATCACTGACATACACGTTCCACATACAACGTTGTACGGGAGCAGGCATGTTGTGCAAGCAGAACAACAGCGTCTGTCATCATCAAGGTAGACAGAAGCTGTCCCTGGATAGAATCACCGGAGCCGAGATAACACTGAAACGCTTGTTGGTCTTCAATTGTGTTACTTCAATGATAATAATTATCAGTCTTCAAAAGGACAGACGTCAAGTATATATTGCTGTAATGCTGGTTAGGTACATATCCTGGTATAGATTGGTGGATTAAGGATGAAAGACATTTAAGAACCATAGCAATGACTCTAGGAACACGCCAGACGCTATTGGCTGGAGAAGATAAGAGTGTCTGTAAGTGCATGGTTCATGTTCTTCAAGAAGAGATACAACAGAAAGGCCAGTTGTGTATTCCTATGCTTACTTTCTGTTACAGACGTGTTCTGTAAAGGTCAGTATACAGAGCCTCATAGGATCAGTCTGTGTGTGCTCACTGCTCCATGTAATACTTACAATACCTATCTTTTTTACACTTTTACAAGACTCCGGTATCGAAACTCAGGGATATTAAAGAAACCGAATACCTAGCTTCACCTGCATCACTGGATTAAGAATCATTTAGAAGTTGGTTAGATGGAGGTGAAACAGGCAAAATGTATATAGCCATGCAGATGTTGTATCCAAATACTACTTAAACTAGTTGCTTGTAGCCAATAAATAGGAACAATAATTTAAAGGTACATCCATTGTGTTGTTTGGGGTCAAATATAGCAAACGTTATATATGGTCTTATTTCATCGAGAAGTACCAACTGTTACTGAAAACTATCATTTTAATGATACTCGACTTAGTATATTGACGATATGAAGGTAAAAGTATCAATTTCCGATCGAAAACCGGACAATGCACAGCGTGTGGCGCGCGCCAATGAGTCAAACGTAATTTTGGAATCTTATTTAAACCTGGCAAAATAACAAATTTGGGTTGATAATGTTCAATAGGTCATATAACTACTGTGCATGTAAGTAGGTAGTGCACTTTCGGTTTCTGCACATGCATAATGATGTTACTCGATTTTAATTGGAAACTAGTAATTATGATATGTTTGGCGATTGGGGATGAATATGCAAGCTGAGTGAATTTGTTTGCATTGTAAACAGCACATATGATGTGTTGGAACGTATTAAAGCCAAATAAAATTTTATGAAACACTATGGATGCACCTTTAACTGTGAAAGAAGCAATTCTTGAGATAAGCAGCAACGTTCGGGCGTGTTTCTATTCAACACATTAAACTCACTTCCTGTTTGTTGAGTGAAACGGGTTGATATTTCCGTGAAATGAAAACCAATTCTGACATATACTTGTTCTGTTTTCACTGAAGCAAATACTTCAGAATATAATTAACCATGTTTTCTGTGTATATGATAATGTGATGGGTATTCTCATCTCTTTGAGCGACATCTTTTGTCCGTTCAGAATTTTTTTTCAGAAACAATCAAATACTTAAGACATAAGTTGTGTACTTCTTTTACCGTTTGTAAAACATAAAACTATTCTGCTTCATGTTTCTCGTGGCATAGTGTTGATCGCATGAGAATACTGCACATCTCAGACACAGCTGTTGTACCATGGACCGAGTGACCTGAATGACGAAATAACAATGATGGAATACCATAAACCATATAAAGAAGTGATTAAGATACTTGTAGTAGGGACCATCTTCATAATCTAGTGAAAGTCTTGGTGCAGATGTCGATCCTGTGATTTAAGAAATAGAAGATGAGTTGGCGTGCTTTATCGTTGATTCTACGATAAAGAACAACATCGAGTCTTCATTTCTTATATGAGATGCCCTTAAATAGTTGCTAGCTTTTCTATAAAAACCGCGGACATATAAATGTTGTTTGCATAAAATATATTTTGAAAATATTAATGCCTCCCGTCGTAGAACACATTCTCTAGCATTGGACAATCAAAGTGACGTCAAATATGACGTCATTTGCTAAGCGACGCTCTCACTGTCGTCTGAAATCACGAGCATGTTTTATTTCTCATAAAGCACGCTGTCGGTCCCATTGACCGCTTGTGTTTTATTGCCCATAGGTATCTTATTTTATGACATATTGTACCCCGTTGAGTCTAGTGATACTTCATTCAGCATGTTTCATCAGGTGTCCACATCTCAATATGTCGCTCTGGTCAACACAAATTCTGCCAATATGCATATTGATTTAAGATTGTCCTCGGTGATAGCCGGACAACGATGTAACAGAACATCCTTTCATCTGAATTAGATCTTTCCCCGTGAATAACTCCGCGTATCTGACCCTGACCTTGCCAGTGACACCTCTGATCAACTGATTTGTGTCGAGCAGGGAACAGCTAGACATCCGATTCTTAGGCAAAGATTACTCTTTCACTATGGGATCGCATTGAATACATAGTTCACGACTATGCTGTTTTCATCACGGATAAAGTATAACTAGAATCCAAGATAATCCAGTGATAAAACAAAATAGACCAAAAATCTACACTGACTCCAGGAAGCTTTTTCTAAAATAAATGTTATAATCACAATACGATTGTTTATCCTTGGAAGTAAATATGCGGGCTTGCACCCAGGATCGTTCTATTTGTGTTGATCTCATTCTATATGACACTTTCCACGTGAGGCAATCCTCAAATTAACACGTGATGGTCACGATTCTTGTGCATTTTTTTTTAACTTTCATATAATGAAATTAATTATCAAATAACTTAGGAATAATATTGGCCAAATGAAGGTAATACAGTCTGGGGTCAAAAGTATTTCCCCAGACTGGGATTTCCCATTGACTTATAGGTTTATTAACATTTACAATAAATTTGTTTAGTCAAATTGTTGTAAAATTTAACAAACATCTTTGAAATCATATTAGCTGTGTTACTTTAATTTCGTTCATCGTTATGTTGATCACTCATCAAATGACATCCGACTGAACGACCTATATACAAGTTCATCTTCCAATGTCTCATTGGTCGCCATGTTAAATTCTTGACGAAGATGCATATGATTGTATGAAGAGAATTATCTTGACACTCAACGGAAACTAACATAGAAATTATGTGTATGTAGCTGAAGTATAAATTTGATAACAATTTGACATACAGTGTAGTTATGAAAATTATTCTCGCAACGGTTAATTAACATGTAAGTCTATGGAAAATGCCAGGGTGGAGAACAAACTTTTGGCCCCTGGGTGTAGATCATTGCATACAAATAATGTTAATCATAGATAATGTTAAACTCATTGTGTGCAGCTTGACACTAAAGGATATTTTACGGATGAGTGTTCAAAATATCAATCTCAATCTCAACGAGCTGCCTGTACGAACTGCCTATTGCAATCAAATCATCTCGCAAATCATTATAAGGCGCATACATTTCGGTATTCACTTTGCACATAACATAAAACATAATGATATTTGCTGGTGAAAAATATTTATAACAATTTACGTTAAAACGTTATCTTTTATTTATTCCCCCATTCTTGCTTGTTAGTTCCCATTGCACAAAAATCTGGAATAAACATATTTTATCTCAAAACTGTAGATATTGTAGACATTAATTATAACATAAACATGACTGTCTCTATTTAAAATCGGACGTAAAAGCCTTTTACAAAACTTCGACATTCCGTAGTTTTCATAAAGCTTTATAACTGCTTCTACTAATTGAAAGATAAAAGGAGTTAATGGACTGACAGTCGTCAATGAGATCTAGTAGAATATGAAGTCATATTGACGTACCTCCCATTGGCCAGCACCACTGACAAACAACTCTCTTTTAATATTGCATTTTATGGTATCTAAGTTGTCCATATAATTTTCATATACTATTTCTCTTATAGTTAAATTACTGTTTGTACATCTGCATTTCACGAATATTGTTCAAAAACTTTTTCGCATGACACACATTTGGTATAAAGAAAGTATTACCCGAATACGCGTGTCATAATGTTTCTTATGAAACTAGCCTTGGTTTTTTTATTACACGAGCGAAAATAATTGTGACTTACAAATTTATCAATATTCTATACTTTTCATAGTTGATTTAACAGGTGTTAATAATATATAGTCACTGCACAAGTTAACGCCTAAACCCCAGTGCAAGCACTGCTCGGTGGCGGTACATTATACCACTGAAGGATTGTACTTCAGGTGGCGATACCGTCATTCCCGTGTTCAGCTGGAACCATTTAAACAGCCGGGTTGGCTGAATGGGAGACTTCCCACTTTGCCACCACCTACCACCTTCCTATTGTTCTCGGTAGGAGAATTGTTGTGTTGTGCCAATGGGCAATGCAATTGATCAACATTGCATTCAGCGATTTGTTCCCACTTTGTGAAACACAGTGTGAAACCCAGACCAAAATGTTGGAATCTCCCCGGATTGTAACCCGGGCCTTTGGCGTGAGAGTCCAGAATGCTAACCACTGCACCAGTGTACTCCTATGTATTCTTTGCTTATGGCGTTCACGTTGACGTGATGTTGCTGTTTGTTATGCAAATTTGATTAAAATCATGTCTAACATATGGATGAATAAAGATGAGATTGATATGTTCTATTATTCAATCAAATTAAAGAAGTGTTAATGAGCAGCTGACAATCATCACATCAGACATGCCTAAGCAGCTGATACACTGACGACAGCTGGCGACATGTTGTGGCCCGGACACACCTGTGTTACCTGTGTTACCTGCAGATCGGTACAGGTGAATTCCAACACAAGTACCACTCCACTCTACCATCACAGTCACCATGCGTATGTATATATTGCCCTTTTATAGACGTATTTCGTATAATTGAATAATTCGCAGACGTAGTTGGATACTGTATCATTTAGATTACCTAATCTTGGTATTTGAGCAAGTTTAACTAGTTTTAACGATCACACCTTACTTACTATACTTTATTATACACTGATCCAGACTCATCAACACGTGTTCTCACAATGTATCACTGATAAAACTAACATAACATATCCTAAGTAAGTAAGTAAGTAAGTAAAGAAGTAAGAAGTAAGTAAGTAAGTATGTATGTATGTATGTATGTATGTATGTATGTATATTTTTACTACCTCTGAAGGTATTATTATTAATGGTATACTGATTCATATCTACCAATAAATCATATAAACTGATTTTATCCATTTAGTCATAGCTCGCCAGACAATCAGTAAAAGGTTTATCAAACAAGCGAGCGTCAGGTACTGGGATCAAGTCAACCCGTATAAAGCGGGCCTAAAATCCGTGTATGCAGCCTCCAAGTGTCAACTTTGTGTGTAGATTCTGTCAGGGTTGTCTCATCCAGTGAACATGAATAAAGCAACCAACGAATCAGTCCAACTCTAAACGTGCAGACATTCACTTGCCGATAGAACTCGAAACAATTTAGTTATCTAATATTAAACCATTTAGCTTAACATCACATGTTTGGATTAAAGCAACCCCTTCTACACGACTGACGTTTTCAGCCTTTATATCCAGGCCAATTTAACAGTCTTTTAATTGAGTCATGTTTCTGGGAGAACATTCCTAGGAAAGGAACTAGGGCCTATAGGCCTTATACTGTATAATACCCCACTGGCAGGGCATTGAAGATAATGATAACCTTCCAATAGGGTAGTATCCAGTTGCATTCGTTCCACCCATTAAATTCTTAGTCCCATTGAGTAAGGTAATCAATCCATAAAATTGCGTGGTAGTAGTAGTAGTAGTAGTAGTAGTAGTAGTAGTAGTAGTAGTAGTAGTAGTTGTAGTAACAATAGTACCATAAACAGAAGTAGTAATGGGAGCAGCAGCAACATAAGTAGCAGCAGTAGTAGTAGTACAAGAAGCGGCAGCATGTAGTAAATATAGCAGTAGTAGCAGTAGTAGCAGCAGTAGTAGTAGTAGTAGTAGAAGTAGTAGTAGAAGCAATAGTAACATAAGCAGCAGTAGTAATGGGAGCAGCAGCAACATAAGTAGCAGCAGTAGTAGTAGTACAAGAAGCGGCAGCATGTAGTAAATATAGCAGTAGTAGTAGTAGTAGTAGTAGTAGTAGAAGCAGCAGCAGTAGTAGTAGAAGCGGCAGCAGTACTAGTAGTAGTAGTAGCAGTAGTAGTATAAGCAGCAGCAGCAGCAGCAGTAGTAGTAGCAGTAGTAGTAGAAGCAGCAGCAGCAGCAGCAGCAGTAGTAGTAGTATAACCTTCCAATAGGGTAGTATCCAGTTGCATTCGTTCCACCCATTAAATTCTTAGTCCCATTGAGTAAGGTAATCAATCCATAAAATTGCGTGGTAGTAGTAGTAGTAGTAGTAGTAGTAGTAGTAGTTGTAGTAACAATAGTACCATAAACAGAAGTAGTAATGGGAGCAGCAGCAACATAAGTAGCAGCAGTAGTAGTAGTACAAGAAGCGGCAGCATGTAGTAAATATAGCAGTAGTAGCAGTAGTAGCAGCAGTAGTAGTAGTAGTAGTAGTAGTAGAAGTAGTAGTAGAAGCAATAGTAACATAAGCAGCAGTAGTAATGGGAGCAGCAGCAACATAAGTAGCAGCAGTAGTAGTAGTACAAGAAGCGGCAGCATGTAGTAAATATAGCAGTAGTAGTAGTAGTAGTAGTAGTAGTAGTAGAAGCAGCAGCAGTAGTAGTAGAAGCGGCAGCAGTACTAGTAGTAGTAGTAGCAGTAGTAGTAGAAGCAGCAGCAGCAGCAGCAGTAGTAGTAGCAGTAGTAGTAGAAGCAGCAGCAGCAGCAGCAGTAGTAGTAGTAGTAGTAGTAGTAGTAGTAGTAGTAGTAGTAGTAGTAGTAGTAGTAGTAGTAGTAGTTTCTGAAGCAGGATAGTATGTTAGGTGTACATACAGTAGAGCTTAACACTGATTTACTGTTCATGTCAATGTTTCTCTTTCAGGACAGTTCAAGTATTGGTTATATCAACTTGCAGCAACAACGCTTCAAATTTGCAAGAAAAAGATATCAAGAAAGGTTGTCGCCCTGGCTCTTATAGTAAGCATCATCATATACCTAACATCTCGTGGTAGTGATGAGGTACCACAGGGGCATTCTGCAGATGAGATCGGGGACCCAATCAATACGGTTAACAATGTTATTACCAAGAACCGTCGGAGAGAAAAGTTTCCGGCCATGGTGAACTACCCAAATGTGCTTGTCGTCACTTCCGGTAAGGAGGACGTAGCGATAGAGGAGACCCTTGCGGTGTACTACTTCTGGTGTGGACAGAGAGTATTCCGCTTCGGGAACTATATTAGCGTCCTGAGTGCCATATACTCCATCAAGCCGAGCAAAATAGTGTTCACTCACACACATGACTTCGTGGTCGATGAGCACGGATACAACCAATGGCTGAACATGTTACTTGATACCGTGCCAAATTTAGTAACCAATAAAATCGGTGAAGACTACGGCTGCGACGTAGACATCTCGGAGACCATATTCGGATCATTCCCTGAGAACAATGAGAGCTCCCTTTTCATTGGCCCCAACACAATAATGACCGACTTCCCTGTTAACCTGAGGAGCACCAGATCGTTACTAGGCGCGGCCAGGACGGGCAAGGATGAAGGATTTCTCTTCAAGTCCAAACATCAACTGGAACAAGAACCCAGCACCGACCCACCCGTTTGTTCAACTATTGAAGACTTCAAGAACTCGCCTGATGAACGGTGCGTCATCATTGGACGTGAGCTTGTACCCAAGGACACATGGACCCTGGATACACCGTTTGGAAGCTTGGCGAGGAACCTGGTGTATAAACACCCAGATCTGATACTACCACACCAAGACTTCAGTGTGCTTACTCCGAGAATTGCTCATTACTTTTGGTTTGGTGATGTTGAGTTTCATTATGGAAATTATCTCAGCGTTCTTAGCGCCATCTACGTTGCGGGTCTCCGTAAAGTATATTTCCATGGTAAAAGACCCAAGGGTATTTTATTTGACAAACTCCTGAAGGAAGAAAACGTCACACAAATCGATATGCCACAATATAAATACATTCACAACCACAGATTGAAATATACAACCCATAACGCTGATATAGGTAAGTTATATGTAATCTCAAAATACGGAGGTGTAACTCAGGATGCCGATATATTCTGGACTCGACATCTTTCCGACGATATTCTGTCATATGACGCCGTGGTCAGCTTTGATTGGCCAAAACACGGTGATTTTCCCGAAGTTTTCAATTTAGGACTGCTAATTGGCAAACAAAATTCGTTTTACTGCAAAGCATTACTGGCTTCAATGCGAGATTACCGCGACGATACAGTCCACCACCTGGCGATGAAGCTACCCTACAAGACCTACGAACACTACCCATCCACTCTCCACGCCAACCGGCATCTGCAGGTGATTTGCTGGCTCGGCAAATGTCACCCGAGCTGGTACCCAGACTACATACAGCCTCTATCACCTGACGTACCTGCACAGCCCTTCAGCTGGTACAACGACACATCGGCGGTTCATTGCACGTGGCCCAAACCGCCGGCAGAGATGCAGAACCGCCAGACATTGTTAACCGCGGAAGGACTATTTGCTGATATAGGCAGAAACATTTTGATGAAAGCTGGGCATATTTAGCTTGGCAATCACGGCATCATAACATCAAATCATAGATAAAAACAAGTGCTTTGTCTGGATGAAAACAATGTGAATCTATCCGCGAATGAGGCCGACAATGCCATAACCAGTATCACGGAATGTTCCCGTATAATCGTATTTATAGTCGTCAAACCCCTACCATATGCATGTCTAGGTTGGTTTGAGGATGTTAATGAAGACGTGAAAGGTTTTACTATCAGAGTGTGTGTGTTTTCTGTGACAATGTCTTCTGTGGCATTCTACCCTGTTTCCTCTCAATATTTCCAAAATACTGATCACATAAAATTGGGGCTCCTTGTGTGTGAACTATTACATGATTGTAGATTGCATTGCATTATCATTGTCCGTTGAATTTGTGCTGAGTGTCTTTGTTACTGGTTGTCAGTAGTTTCTCTCTTAGAAATGTAGATACGCTTTATACAATAAAAACAATTATAACCATTAAAGGTACATCCATTGTGTTGTTGGGGGTCAAATATGCCAAACGTTATAAATGGTCATACTTTATCGAGAAGTACCAACTGTTACCGAAAACTATCATTTTGATGATACTCGACTTAGTATATTGACGATATGAAGGTAAAAGTGTCGATTTCTGATCGAAAACCGGACAATGCACCGCGTGTGGCGCGCGCCAATGAGTCAAACGTAATTTTTGAATCTTATTTAAACCAGATAAAATAAAACATTTGGGTTGATAATGTGTAATAGGTCATATAACTACTGTGCGTGTAAATAGGACATGGACTTTCGGTTTCTGCACATGCATAATGATGTTACTCGGTTTTAATTGGAAACTAGTAATTATGATATATTTGGCGATTGAGGATGAATATGCAAGCTTAGTGAATGTTTGTATTGTAAACAGCACATATGGTGTGTTCGAACGTATTAAAGCCAAATCAAATTTTATGAAACACAATGGATGCACCTTTAATAGGTGTTTGTTATAACACAGAGCTTGTCTGCTAACCGACATGGGCGTGTATCGCTTTAAAACGGCGTTTGAAAGACATATATATCTATATAGACCATCTTTCAAACGCTGTTTCTAAGCGATACACGCCCCTGTGACCAACCATGTTTCTAACACATCTTCATTTCTGGAAATCGATTATGAAAGCTTTTGGAAAAGCTGATTGGTTATCAGATGTTCTGATGGTTATTAAATATAGTACTCCTCCGTATGTTTTCGTGTGCTTATATATACTTACTATACAACGATGGATAGGGATAAGCAGCATGTTTGTATTTTGGCAGGACTGGAAAATACTTAGACATGCATCATTTTCACTTTCAGTTAAATTGACGATAGTCATTCAACCATCTTGCTAATCAGTAAAACATGTCAAAACATTGCTGCCGATTTCGGCAATCTTGTTGGACAGTTAAAGTTAAGTCTACCAAGACCATGCCTGACAGTTTTGACTTGCTCATCATTTGCAGATGGTTTATTGCTCTGATGTTTATAAATATTTGGAAATAATATAATTTAACATCTTTTAGAGGAAGTCCCTTTGATATTTTATATTTTGAGATATATAAATACTGAAAGAATAATTTTTAATATTGTAGTACACAACTACAAAATATACCAAGTTTAAACTTGGTTTGCATACTCATGATTGAAAGGCACCTATTTCACTATGATCTGAATTATCATGAATTAACACGAAAGGGAAATTTGGCACAATCGGAATCATCTGTAGGCAATTCGTTATTAATTTTTGGAATTCCTGGTTGATTTCAAAATTCTTCTAATTCGTGAACATTATTTTGTTTGTCAAAAATGTTTCTCGAATCATCTACGAAACTGCAATTCGTAAACTATTCTTAATTAAATTAATCGTGTTGTCCGTAAGAACTTCATAAACAGTTCATGGCAATTCAGGGTTCATAATTTTGGGATTCTCACGAACCATCTATGAATTGGCTACATAATCGTAAATAAGAAGGATTAATCACCGAATTGTCACAAACTGTCGTAAACTATTCGTACATGAATCGTGACAACGTATCTTATTCTTGGAAGTCCGTAGCGCATTCTTAACTGTGTCTTATTTATTTCTTATAATTTGTATATGTTTTCATGCTGAGAAACCAACACATTTTCGTAAACAAGTGCAAGGGTAAGTACTGTTAAAACATTTCAGGATAATTCATGTCTTAGCGAAATAGTGGCATTAGTTTACATAACAGAAAATGTCCATGTGAACATGAAAACGATATTTAATTGTTTGTAAATATTATTGTTAGAGAAGTATTCAAATAATATCATAACATATATCTTTGTTACAGTCCATTTAAAATTACTTATAACTCTATTGAGCGTAGGAAAGAAGAGGTTGTTTTCTTTCTTGTGTGTTTTTAGAAGTTTATATGAAATATGACAATCAAACATGACAATATTTAGAACAAGTAGGTGTCACTAAGGTGACATGATACCCCGCCGCAAATTAATACTTCAAAATTGAAGAATAATGTCAAGATCAGCAAAATCGACTGTTGAACATGTTGAAAAATTTAAAGTTCCATTGTGACCGTGAGAATAATGTCAAGGTCACCAAATCTATTCAGCCCTTTGTCTTCCCTAGGAGGTGTTTTGTGTAAGATATGGTGAAATTCCGGTGAATGGTTCTTGAGATATCCCGCTGACAAGCTTTACATGTACATTATCATGTCGAAAAATTCAAAGTTCCACTGTGACTTTGGGAATAATGTCAAAATCTAATCAACCCTTTGTCTTTCTTCGAGAGGCTATGTGTAAGATATGAAGAGAATCCAGCGAATGGTTTTGAGATATCCCGCTGACAAGGGTAACATGACAATATCTCGTTGTGACCTTGAAATGAAGGTCAAGGTCACATACTTCTGTAGGAACATTACTCTCCCTATGATGAACCCATATGCAAAGTAGATTAGCGTTTACGGGACACCGCAAAAGCAGAGCAGCTCCTAAACTTAGGGTCTCGCCTTTCCCTGTTCCGCCTTCTCGTCATCATCAATAAAAAAAATCATTATTCGAGTTATTACTAATCATCACTGGGGTCACTTTTCACAAGTTTGTTCTTAAAACCTATTTCTTCTTTCAAAATTTGATCAAAGGATTAACGTGGCCTTAACCAATATCACATTCATCACGTATAACAATCATGCAATGACACAAAGTGTTCATAGTTAAATAAAACATTTTCGCAAAAGCATGCTTAAGTTGTGACCTCGCTATGACCTTGACCTTTGACAGATGTTAGCGAAAACCTTATCAAATCTTGGCCTTTCTCCATAGTTCATATATATCAAATAAGAGCCTAATGGCACAAAAAAGTTTGAAGTTATCATGTTGTAGGATTGTTGTAGTGATTTCAGAACTCATGACCTTGACCTTTGACCTTGAATGTGAACATGTCAAAATCATTCACCAGGTGTATAAGAAAGAAATTAAGCTATCTATATGAGGTGTTAATATCTTCATGGAAAAAAGTTACTTCGTGATTTCAGAACTGGTCAGCATGACCATATCTCGTGACGTTGACATTTAAAATTCAAGGTCACACAATCAGTGATCACTTTTCATTGTGTATCACAATCATGTAATGATTCAAAGTGTTAATAGTTAAAATAAGACATTTTCGCAAAAGCATGCTTAATTTGTGACCTCGCTTTAACCTTGACCTTTGACGGATGTTTGCAAAAACCTTTTCAAATCTTGGCCTTTCTCCATAGTTGATATACACCAAATAAGAGCATGATTACACAAATATTTTTCAAGTTATCGTGTTTACAAGGACTTTTTTTTTTAGCAATTTCAGAACTTGTGACCTTGACCTTTGACCTTGAATATGAACATGTCAAAATAATTCCCTAGGGGCATAAGTAAGAAGTTATGTATATGAGGTGTTGATACCTCCTTGGAAAGAAGTTTATTAGTGATTTCAGAACTGGTGACCATGTCATGACCCTATCTCGTGACCTTGACCTTTAATATTCAAGGTCACACAATCAGTGATCACTTTTCATTGTGTATCACAATCATGTAATGATTCAAAGTGTTAATAGTTGAAATAAGACATTTTCGCAAAAGCATGCTTAAGTTGTGACCTCGCTTTGACCTTGACCTTTGACGGATGTTAGCGAAAACCTTTTCAAATCTTGGCCTTTCTCCATAGTTGATATACACCAAAGAAGAGCCTGATAGCACAAATATTTTTCAAGTTATCGTGTTTACAAGGATTTTTTTTAGCGATTTCAGAACTCATGACCTTGACCTTAGACCTTGAATGTGAACACGTCAAAAAAATTCCCCAGGGGTATAAGTAAGAAGATATGTATATGAGTTCTCAAAACCTTCTAGGAAAAAAGTTATAGCCAATACAAAAAGCGGCGGAGGCGATGGAAACTGCGCAAATACTGATAGCAGCTCCGACTTAGTCAGAGCTGCTAAATATGAAAAGAATCCAATGAACAGTATTTTAGTTATTCCATTTCGTTTGTACTGACGTGCGCAGCCGAATACTATATCCCCGCTTAGCGCTAAACGCGTTGCGGGGGATAATAAATATCACCAGAGCATATTCAGTCATACTACTTTCAATGTACTTCATAGAACTATTCTTTCTAACTTATTCAATGTAACAGGGACACACAAATTTTCCTCATGACCTTTTGCACATTTGGATATTCAAGGTACTAAATTACAAATAGAAGTTATATACTCTTGTTGTTGTTTATTGAATATATGTGTCAAAGTAACTGCCAACTCTCAGAGGCAGATGAAATGTGTGGTCGACATAGTGGAGGTAATCTAATGGTATAAAGAGATGAGGATTTCTCAATTTCACATGAAGAAGGAACAAACATTAACTATCATATTCACTTTACTGTTCAAACAACATTTTAACACGTAATTTCATCTCTAGATCTGGAGATGGTGAGAAAGTACATATCAACAGACTCCTCATCCCCATCTTGGACTGTGGAGAGGTCATCATACTGTAGACCAAATTGTGTCGGAAAGTCATGTGCCTTCTGCAAGACATCATGATGTAACTTCTTCCCTAATTATAGTCCATCTTGTCACACTGATGTTGATGATGAGGACTGTGGTGGACTGAGTTGAGGTGAGTTGGTGCTTTACGCCGCTTTCATGAGTATTTCATTTATATCGCGGCTGCTAGTATTATGGCAGGGAGAAAACCTGCAACGCCATGTGGCTATGCATTGCGGTGAAACCTGCGAGAATTGGCTGGAACTAGCGTACCATGGGTGGGACTACGCTGAAATTAAGTGTAGCATCGCACCTAAACCTTACTGCGTGTACAACAGTTCTCTACTGCAGACAAAGTTGCAGTGCCCCTGGCGGGATTCGAACCCCGGACCTCTTGATCCGAAGCCGAACACGCTAACCACTGCGCTATCCCGCCCCCGCCGATGAGGACTGACACTCTGGTATTCTCGGCATTCATTTGAACACAGCAACATGATCTTCTTTTCTATTTGATGAAGATAGATGATTGCGTTTCACTTTTGAAATAAGGAATCGTCCACAACAGCTACTCCTGTAAAAGAGAAAACTTGTAATTGTTGACACGCGTCATGGAGAATATATGTATACTTTCTACACAAAATATATAGTTTATAGTACAGATATTCAGAGGCTATGTGTCAGAGAATATATGTTTACTTTCTACACAAGATACATAGTTAATACAGTAGTACAGATATTCAGAGTTTTCAGTGGCTATTCGTCATTGTGAATATATGTTAGAAAATGGTTATAAAGTTCAGGTTCAATATAGGTTCAAAAGTGATAAAATTCACTGCTCAGATTCGGGTGAGTTAGAGAAGACTTCTTGTTGAGAAGGCTGGAACATAAAGGTACCTGTACCTGCTCTTCTGGAGGTGGCGGTTGCTCCTCACAGCCAGAGGTGTCTAAGTAAGAGGAGGCGCCTGCTCATCTGGACAGGTGGTGTTAAGCTTGTGTTGGTGTATTCTAGGAGGTTTTTTCCGCTCTCCTATAAATAGTATGTTGCAAATTCAAGTCATGATCATGTTTTCAATTTTCAAATTAAAAGGAAGCAAGTCATAATATTTGATGATTGAAAGTCGTGATATGCTCTGTTTCCATGTAAGTTAGTTATATTACAGATGCTTCACTCTCTCTCATTACTGTAACGAGAGTTTAATTAGTCTGCTGACGGAGGGCTGCACTTGTGGTGCCAAAATCTTTTCAAGATTGGTCCTTAGTATAAAGAGTGTATGAACAAGGTTTAAAGTGGTTAAACTTACTGTCTGAGACTGGAAACTCCCCCAAGACACAGGACGCAATTTCGGGAGAATCCATCCTTTTCAACCACACTATGTTTGCATCAACAAGGACTGAAAGGAAATTTCACAAAATTGCAGACAACTGATTCATTAATGAGCCACAAGCCCTCAAAAATCATTTTGTTAAAATAAACTTGAACTTTAGTATATTTGTCAATCCACTATATAAGAAAGCTATTAAGAATCATGCAAATTTTCTCATACCAACCTTTCCATTTTTGACAGTTTCTCAACGAGTAATCAAAGAGTTTGTTTCATGTTCATCGACACTCTCTACGTGCATAGTTTACGCTAATAAATCAGATTTGAAAAGGTAACATTTTGCTTCTGCGTTTTACTTGTTTTGGCACCTAAACAGCAAAATATCTAACATCACAAACATAATTCCACCGCTGATTGAGACGTCGTAGTGAAGACGAAAGCGAAAACAGTGCACACTTACGCAACACGGCGGTACACGTGAGACTCAACCTGGGTGCTTGAGTGCATCTAGTCATATGTTCAGATAAAGATAAAGAACGGCAAACATTGACAGACCTTCACTCGTCAAGGATAAACACACTTCAGCAACATCCAGCAAAGTAGACACAATATTGGACGCCCGCGAACCAGTTGGAATGAGACAGAAGGGGATATAATATCTCATTCAGGATAGAAACTCTTTACAAACTTTTTCATTTTTTGCAAACAAGGCTTAAGATTCTCTCTGCCTTTATATCAGTCATGGCATGATCCGTGTTTTCAGCCGGCTCTCCATTGTAATATCTCATAGTAAAATCACTTCTTTCTAGATAAGGAATTGAAACTTTCTTATGAGAGACGCAACCGATTTATTAAAACAACAACGAGACACAAGCAATATATTGATGAATATAAAACAAGTAAACACATTGATACACTAAAAGTCACGAGAAGTAACGCTGAAGTGCTAAATGCACATCACGCCAGCGGTTGGTTTATGATGTCTTTGAACATTCTCTTGGAGAAAATAGTATTCAGCTTTTTATAAAATCCTTGAAGCAACCCTTCCCCTCGCATGTGATTTTGCTTCGCAATCGATTCAGTATGGTGCAGGCACGCGGGCAACCGACGGTGAAGCACGACTAGTTTTCAGTGGCGGTGGCGGCGGTGGGTAGCTGTGTATGTAAATGAAAACATTTCCTTTAACTGATAGCTCAAATATTCCTAGCTCTCGGGTTCAAGGACAATTTCAGAGATCATTGTTAATTTCTCTAGCAATTAATAGTTTGATCATTTGAGTAACTGTAGGACAGTATTTTCACTTTTAAACAAAACAATTGAATGCATTACATATTGCAAAATATATAGCACCAAATATAGTAATACATATGGTTTATAAAACATTCTGTTGATATAATCGATAGCTTTACAGAGTAAGAAAAATAAACATCTTTTTACAAAATCAGGTCTTACGCTCGTTCTCTGGCGTAGTAGTCATAGTACGGGTCTCTGAAACAAAGTAAATTACTTCATAAATTAGGATTTATTCCAAATAGTGAATGAATATATATCATTTTCAATTTACACAAGATCCTGATGTTTTTAATCTCTCTTCTTGATATCAACACAACAATTACTCTCCTAATATACATAAAGCCAAACGAGTCCAGGGTGACTGAATGTTAAGTAGTTGTTATTAAGCTATCAAGATTGACTGAAGCCAGTTTGACATTCCACAACGGCCGACATGCTCTCCTCACCTTGGGTCCTCGTAGCGAGGATACGGAGGAGGGCTTCTTCTCCCGTAGTATTCAGGGGGTGGTCTGTCGTAAGGGTCTCTGTCCCGGTAGTATGGGTCTCTCGGGGGAGGAGGATACCGACTATAAGGGTCATCGTAGGGTCGGTACCGGTCTATGGGCGGCGGGGGAGGGTAGCGGTCCCTGTAGTAGGGGTCAGGGTACGGGGATCGATAGTAAGGGTCTCTGTAGGGAGGTCTTGCATATGGGTCTTCTCTTCGGGGTGCACGTGCCGGTCTTGAGCTGGATAATAAGGTCAAACTTTTCCTTGAATAATCAAATCCAAATATAATCTCTTTCAACTTTAAGAGTTAGTGTAAGGTAATATGGTAATGTTTCTTGTTAGCTAGGTCTAAGCATATATTGTTTTAAAGAATCTCCTGCTTTGATTTTGACAATATTGTTAAATATGTTTATCCCATGAAAATTGTTTGATTAATAGATTAATAGACTAACTAAATAATCTTTTTGTACAATTCTGAACCTACTATGTTATCCTGAACAAAGACAACTTTTCATTTATATGAAAATAGCTTTTTTTCATCTTGCCTAACGTTCAAAGTTTAAAATATGAACATTTATCTAAGAGTTGACTTAATTCCTCTATTTGACAAAAATCTACTTACGGTCCTTTTGGGCAATCTTTTGACCTGAAAGAAAATTTTAAATTTATGAATATAATGTTTTACTACATGGACCTTTAAACCGCTGATGACAACAAACTTACTGATACACTTACCAATATAGTGAACTCTGCCGTTTACAACATCTGAGTTTAAAAGCATTCTGTTGATAATGGCATAATTATTTCCGCCCCGGTTCACCTCAGTGCTTTTATGATGAATGACACTTTGACTGCAACTGCACATCTGCATAACGGTTATCGGCATAAAATTACAGTCCCAAATGCTCATTGGTTTTTCAGATAATGGCATAAGTATCTATATTCATGGGGATTGTTACATAAACATGATCTGCAGTGTTATTTGCATAGCCGGATTGCCTGATTGTTGATATATAGAATACTAAACGATGTCCTGTTTGATAACATGTTTATGAAATGAGCGAATGGTTTGGTATTTTAACGAGCGAAAGCGAGTTAAATACCGATGCCATTCACGAGTTTCATAAATATGTTATCAAACGGGACCGAGTTTAGTATTTTATTTATTACTCAATGATGTAAATAGCGCTGAATTGCAAGAAAATCGTTGTTAGTGACGCTCACTTGCAAATAGGCCACCTGCTATTGCAGTCGCGCGGCTAACATTGTGATGTCAACCAAAAACGACTTTGACGTCACGCACCGATTATGTCGTAGCGGCACCACTCGGTGGTATCACACGTGTGTAACCACTAACCAACTCATTGTTATCTAATGAGTGATCCCACCCGATTGAGTAGTAAAATGTGATTTGTGTAATAAAGTGACTATAAAGGCAATTAAATTGTCTTTATTTTGAATGAAAAGTACCAGTCAGCAAGTCTCTCTGTATAGATTCTGTGTACAACGGCACTCTGTAAATAATGGTATACTATTTTGGTCCCAAGGGGTGCTGTTATGGACAGAATAAACTTTTCTTACAATTGTATTATTTTATCATTATTTGAGCAATCTTACCAGTGTCCTCCAGTGCCACATCGATAGCAATCGCCTTTTCTGCCCATTCCAGGTCGTTGTCGAACTTTGCTGTGGGACAGCTGAAAGCAATAAGGTTCTGGCATTAGAGTCATCACTGATGAAGCAGGACATCTGCTGGTATACCATTATTTTAAATGTATAAAACTTGAACAAAAATTACATCTAAATTCTTGTGTACCTTACTTTAAACATCTTTAATTAGTCATAACTCACTTTCAACATGGTTTAAGTCATTATTTAAGCTGAATCAATGGAAGAATTTGAACAATCAAATCAAATACTGGCCAAGACAGATATTTGGGTACTCTTGTCTAAGTAGGGCACAGTTCGAGGGGGGCTGGAGGGCACATATTTTAAAGGGCCCCTTGAATGACCTCTCTTGATCCCCCACTGGTAATAACACTTACATTTTCTATGTCAGGATATTTGGAAAATCTATTTTCTTAGTAATTGATAGAGGACGAGTAGCAGTACATTATCGGGACATTGTACGGTTTTGAGGGTTGGGCGAGGCGGGTTTGAGAGGGTTTGGCAAGGTTGACGCCTCGCCCAACCCTCTCAAAACCATACATTTATATCTCGATAATTTACTGCTTGCTACGAGTTCTCTATCTATCTTAGAGCACAGTCAAATGCTTGAGTTGTAAAAAAAGGTCTTAAATTGAACATATTTCAAATGAATAGTCAACAAATTTGGGAAAAATTCTCTCGAAACACAACATGCAAACCATGGACATTTCTCATTTTCATATGCATATGTTAGGGACATTGACGTCATCATCGACACTGAGCACTAAATTTCCTGATTTGTCCGAGGTGCATGAGTCGAACATTTTATATAAAGCGTATGAGTCGTGCTACAACATAAGCGTCGTGCTTGAACCACACACAAGCAAAATATGCATGTTTTTATTCAGAAATATTGAGAACTTATACATTTCATTGCCTATTAAGATTGGGTGGTTTTTAGAATGAATCACTGCCAGTTCAAACAATGGCTTCATCATGGACAGTCCAAGGACAAGTACACTATTCATTCAGGAAAGTAAAACTTTTTTACTCCCTCCCTACAAGTCTATTTTAAAAAGTCAATGATAATTTTCATGAAACTGGTTTATTTAATAACAGTTATTGTTTTTGTATTTAAATATTTTTCAATCATGTTAAACGACAAGTTGTGCTGTATTTACCAATAATGTAATATCTATTGATGCATATATACTAATGTGCATCACGTCTTTATTGAATATGTATTATTTCAGATTACTGCAACAACTGAATTGTTCTAAAACTGTCTGGAAAAGGATTTAGAACAGAAAATGAAATAACTAATTATATTTTCAAACATTAGGAAATTGGTTTGATGCGTGTCATCGTTTCACAAGTTTGTGATCAATATAAATGAAATAAACTTGAACAATCCCTATTAACCTCACATCACTTGCTTTATATTCTTCTTTTTGGTATCTCAAGCTCATGAATGTAGAAGACACCCGCCCCCATCGACTATTTCCTTTCGGAAGGGAACACCACGATTCAATTTTTAATCTAATATTAAGAGTTTAAGTGTGTATTATCCACACAAATAAAACCATCAGTTGGCATTGTTTGTTGTTTTTAATAGAAGTATGTGAACCAGTTTTATGAGCATGATACCTGAACGCAACCAGACAACTGTACATCTATCGGGATATAATTGTACTCCACGTGACCACAATACCATCATATGATTGGACGAAAGCATTTGACTGTGCTCTAACAGGGTTAAGAAAGTCAAACTTCGAGTCGAGGTGTCTTTACTTCCAGAATGAGTTAAGCGACTTTAATTCCTGATTTAAGGGCAAGTTTACAGTTTAATGCCACTTACAATCTATTAGCGTTGTCAATTTTCTAAGAAATCCAAGGTCTGAAGTGATATTCAGGTTACTACTGCAGGTGGTCCTCTATTCCTTTGTGTCCTATCTATCTACATTGTATTATAGTTTCTGCTTTTCTTACTGAAATAATCATCAGAAAATCTTATCAGTTAACTGCTAGCTGGGGGCAAGTTGTGTAACAGGAGATTACAACTGTACGTCTTTCTCCTTCACTAGCCTCTACATCTTGTATGAAACACCCACCCCCAGGGCGCTGTACCTCATATGTATGACACGGATTAAATGGCCTTTAAAGAAACTGATTGTTCTTTCTCTCTTCAAGTGAAATTGGGTCAAACTATATTCAATTCCTTCTTTTTTCCCAAAACTTGATGAGTAAGATACTACACAAGCTTTGAGAATTCATACCAACAAAAGGGATAGAAAAAATAATTTATGTCAAAAACTAAAACATTTATTAGTTGGTTAGTAAAATCGCACAATACTGACTGAATAACACAATACTGACAAGTTTATTTGTCTTGCTGTTGTATTTTTTTTAATGGTATTATTTTTTAATCTATTGTCTATTTCATTTTCGGTTTGGTGCATCAAAGTATATTTTCGGTTTGTATCACATGCCATATTGTTTAATCATGTTTATGTTAATTGGACTTTCTTTTCAAGGAGAAATATCTTTCGTTGTGACCGAACCTAGGGTTCAACTTCTCTACTGCAATAAGTATTGAAGTTCAAGTGTACAGTTTCACCCCTATTCATCAGTTTTCCCCATTCACACCAACCTCTACTTTCAAAACGGTGCCTTCAAAGTCGGTTCCATCAAGATGATCTACAGCTATCTTGGCTTCATCTGCATCTGCAAAGTGCTGGAAAAAAGTATATCTACACGTAAGGTTGTGTTACATATTAATGCAAGTTAATGCAATATTTCCTTTAATCAGGAACACTTAAAATGTTGAGCATGGGAAGTGTTTTTGAAATGATAACTTGTCAAGGCTATGTCAGAAATGTATATGGAGTTGAGTATATATACTTACAACAAATCCATAATTCTTAATGATATCACATTCAACAACTTCTCCATAACTTTCAAATAATCGCTGTAGGTTTATCTTTGAAGATGACTCCGTCAAGTTCCCGATAAATACTTTTGTTGGTACTTTAGAAGACATCTGCAAAACAAGACATAACATGAATGCAGACATATTTTTATAAACTTGTTATTAATTATTCATCGAGGTGTAACAATACATTGAATTTTGAACAGATCACGACTGCATCGATGGTTTACAAGATAATACAAACATATCTTCTAAACAGTCCCATAAAGACTAAGACAGATATGATTGGAGCAAGGACATTATGTATCTGTAGTAGTGTACAGTACAGAGTACTATAAGAGTAATTAAGATAATAATTAAGATATGCACTATAAATTATAATTATTGCAATCTACTTCATTAACTTGTTTGTCCAGGAAGATAGGCTCATTACATAATAAAATTATAATTAATGAATGAACAACATTATCAGGTTGAATTGAAAAATAAATACCTTTGGAATTTGGAATGTAGGACAACAGACTACATTCACAAATCGACGCTTCTCATCTCTGGATAAAGCGCCCTCTAAGCAGGTGCTCGAAGGGAGATAACTCTACTGCGTGAATCTTACCATAGTTAGTTCAAAATAAGATCCTACATAATAAAAAAAATGATCTCGAGAGAATGACCAGCTTTGAATGTTTAAATATAAATTATGAAAATGCTATCAAAATACAAAATGCATCAATTTGAATTAAATACAAAACTGGTGCAAAATCCAAACATATAAAGTAACATGTAATATCTTTGTCTACTCAAGGATATTAGATGCGTCTTTGGTCTACTTTACATCTAATCTAACTTTTTGGCAGACTTTGAATTATTTACACTCTGAGTAGGTACATTTAGTTTAATTGCTTATTTGATATTTTCAACTTTACATCCGTTTAACAGAAGGCTAACAGTAACTGTTTATATATTTATATACAATACTCTATATCATTCTTTGCGGGTTTTACGGTATACTCCCAATTATCCCCCTTGACCACCGGTGGCGCTGTGTCATGACAAAGTCAGCGTGGTAAGTGGTAAGTTGAGGCAAAATAATAGACCATTTTCTGGTATCTTGTCACTAATATTGAATTGTGAAAAGCAACCATTAGACAACTAGATAGATTTCATGTTATTCACTTGTATGTGTGATTTGCATTATAGTTTTAGGGCAGACTATATTGGCGTAATTTTAAAATTGAAACCTAAACAAAGGCACCGGAAATCGTTCACGGACGGAAATTTCGAATGTCGACAAGACTAAATGGGAATCCAAAGACTAAACAGATAATGCAATTAACAACATATTGAAATGCGTCTGTTGGAATGCAGTGTTGCCTTTTATTGGGCTTACGGACAGAAAGACTAAATTGTAAACACCACCATGTACTGTAGTTAGGCTAGTTTAATTTTGAGCATTTTTCATTCCAGTTTGATTGCAGAGATTCAATCAGACCCTATCACACTTTCTAAGGTTGAAAATTATTTATTTTAACTTTCTGAAGCTCAAATTCTGGCATTTCAAAATAAACAGATCGTCAAAATCATTTGTCCCATAGTACAGTAGAGTATAAAAAATCCATATTTTCAAATAAACAAAATTCCAAAGTTCTCTTGAAACACAACATTGCTAATTAATATACAGAATATATAACTTAATTAAACAGTTATGTTATTTACTCAGATGTAATCATATTTTCACTTGTACTTTTTTTATTTCTACACCCTACAAACTTATTTCAAGAAAACAACATGTGATTTGTTATGGTTTTAGTTCATATACTGAAAGACATTCTTGGTTTTGTACCGAACCAAAAATGTACCTAACCGAGGGTCTTGTACCGCAATACGTACTGAACCAAGGCCCAATCGTACCATTTCGCCCCTATTTGGGACTTGATTTGACCTCTACTAGGCACCTGATGAGCAGCAAAGTCAATGGTTTTATTTTTTCACTATGAAAATGTGTATGTTTTTGTCTTTGCAGAAGTATAGAACTGAAGAAAGATGGCAACAACAAAACTATATATAGGAAACCTGCCTGAAACGTGTCGGAAGATTGATCTTGAAAGTATTTTTGCCAAATACGGAAACGTTGTTGAATGCGACATTGTCCAGAACTATGCATTTGTGGTGAGTAAACATGTTACTGAATCTTGAGTATTTGCAATATTTTCTCGAACATTTCAGAAACAAACAAAAATTAAATTATAAAAAATAAAGTTTATTTAAATAATTTAATTTGATTTGCTTTTCTTTCAGCATTTTGAAAAACCAGAAAATGCAAAAGTTGCGGCTGAAAACTTGAATGGCATAGACTTCGGAGGGAGCGCCTTGAAAGTTGAGGTAAAACTCAAATTCAAATTCAATATCAAGTATATCATTTATAGTTTGGTCTTGGTTTGTCAAATTTGATGGCCCCATGATCATTTCTTGGAGCATACAGCACAACTGAAATAAAACAGTGATACATTATAATAAGAAATGCTTGTCAATTGTCAAGTTTATTTTTGAAATGTTAGTCAATTGTTCTCTTACTATTTCCACAGCTATCTCACAGTAAAGTTCGCCAGAGAGCCGGTATGGGTGGCAAGGGAGACTGCTATCGATGTGGCAAAGAGGGTCATTGGTGAGTGATTGAAATTTGTGAAAATATGATAGTGATATATATATGATATTTTAGTTTGAATGTGGGGTAGCGCAGTGGTTAGTTAGAATCCGAAATTTAACTTAGTACCAAAAGAGCTGTGATGCTCCAATGGGGACAAGTTTTCTCAGTAACTGTTACATCTAGGTGAATGAAATTTTACATGGAGGTAGTCCAGATGATCATACTATTCATCGAATTCACACTACAGTTCCGAAATATTATTTTTTACGGATTTATGAAGCCCTTGAATCTGTAATTGGGGGAACTTGGTACAAATTACCGGTGTGATGCTCTAATGGGAAAAATTAAGTTACCTGAAAAATATTACATCTGGGTGGATGAAATTTTGTAATAACAGTCAGTCCCTAAAATTATTTTGGACAATATTATGATGCTAGAAGCTTTTTTTTAAAACATAGTAACCATCACATCTATAATTCTCAATGGACGGATAGCGGATGGCGGGGGTATGTGAGCCATGCTCACTTTTTTCTTGTTTTTGGAGTTATGGCCCTTGAATCCGAAATTTAACTTGGTACCAAAAGAGCTGTGATGCTCCAATTGGGACAAGTTTTCCCTGCAACTATTACATCTAGGTGAATGAAATTTAATATGTAGGTAGTCCAGATGATACTCTTCATCTAGTTCACAGTCCAGTTCCGAAATATTATTTTTTACGGAGTTATGAAGCCCTTAAATCTGTAATTGAACTTGGTACCAATTACCGGTGTGATGCTCTGATGGGAAAAATTAAGTTACCTGAAAAATATTACATCTTGGTGATTAAATTTTTTTGATAACAGTTCCTAAATTATTTTGGACAATATTATGATGTTTGAAGCTGTTTTTTATACATAGTACCCTTCACATCTATAATTCTCAATGGACGGATAGCGGATGGCGGGGGTATGTGAGCCATGCTCACTTTTTTCTTGTTTTATAATAAAATTAAAGTCTGATTTTTTGGCTTTAGTTCATTAAAAGACTGTACGTTTTTCTCTGTAAAACGATTTTAATAAGGCTGAAACTAATTGTACACTAAATTATGCTAACTTACAAATGCATGCTGCATGCAAAATATTTCGAAACCATTTACAGTATCTTTATACCCCTGTGTAGCGTAGTGTCCAGGTGGTGTTCACTTCGAGTCACGTGGGGCACATGTCGATAAAAAGTTGTAAAACATTGTTGTCATTTGTTTTTGACCAATCAGGCACAGAGGATGTGTCATGAATAGCGTTTTAGCGTTGAGTTCTTAATCATTAAGAGTCTATTTTGTCAGGAAAATATGACTGTCTGATTGGCTGAGAAAGTAGGTTGAGTTTTAAATGCAGTAAGGTATGGGTGGAATGCTACACTAAATTTCAGCGTAGTAGCACCCATGGTTTGGTAGTTGCAGCAAATGCATGCAGATTTCACCACAATGCATGATCTTTCAGGCTTTCTCCCTACAACAATACTACAGGGGGCAGTGCTTGTCCACGGGTGGCTTTATGGATTGGTTATCTGTTAGTTACATGGATCGATTGAAGGATAGCTGGTACGGCTAAGTTGGGAGAATACCAGTAAATCGCCAGTAAAAGATGCTCTTTAATATTGAAAATGTCAGCCCATTCATTTTTCAAATATTTTACCATTACTGTACTTGATCGATCTATCCATGATTTGCTCCCCACTTCTGGGGCCGGGATAGCGCAGTGGTTAGCACTTTTGGCTTCTGATCAAGAAGTCTGGGGATCAATTCCCACCAGGGCCACGGCAACTATGTCTACAGTGGAGAAAAGTTCTACAGGCATGTAAGGTTTGGGTGCATTGCTCCACATTTAATTTAAGTAAAGTACCACCCAATGGACGCTAGTTCCAGCCAATGCTCGCAGGTTTCTTCACAATTCATAGTGGTGAAATACTCTTAAAAGCAAATTAAAACCCCAACTCACCTCATACTACACCTCACCTCCCCACTCCTCTTGAACACATTATGGAATAATGTTATCTGTTTCTCTCTTCAGGTCCAAGGACTGCCCTCGTGGACCGTAAGTAATCTTTTATTGATTTCATTCCTTTTTTTAGCTCATCAGGCCTGAAAGGTCATCCGTCTGTAAAGATTTCGCTTTTTCGACTTCTTCTCCAGAACCAATGACTCCACAGCTTAAATTGTATGAAATCCTTGGCCAATTGTAGATTTCATAACCCTGTGACCCCAAATGTGGTCAGAGGGGTCACAACCGTAAAAACCTATTTTCATCTTCTTCTCCAGTTCAAAAAGGTCTAGAGAGCTGAAAAGTTGTGTGCAGACTCCTTGGCTTATTGGGATTCTAAATTGTAGGTTTCATGACCCCTTGACCCCAAATATAGATCAGAGGTCATGACCTGAAAAGCTTAAAGATTGAAATGAGATTTTATGTGCACTTCAAAGGGAGATAATTTTAAAGAAACAACAGTGATGAATTAAATCTTCAAGTGTGTCTTCATTTGTAGTGCATTTTATCTCTGGCCTTCAAAGATAGGTCAGAGGGGAAAGGACCTTAAAACCAATTTTATCTTCTCCAATTAAAGTGCTTTCATTTGTTGTACCTCTCCAGTTCCAAAAGGTCTAGAGAGCTGAAAAGTTGTGTACAGACTCCTTGGTTTATGGGGATTCTAAATTGTAGATTTGGTGACCCCATGACCGCAAATAAGGTCACAGGGGTCACAACCTTCAAAACCTATTTTCATATTCTTCTCCAGTTATAAAAGGTCTAGACAGCTGAGAAGTTGTTGTACAGACTCCTTGGCCTTGTAAATCTGATGAGCTACAGAGCCCATATTTTTTGGAATTGTTGACAAGTCATACATGTTCTTTATTTCTGTTTTGGAATGAAATACAGTCATTGAGTCATTACAAGAATCATAAATCTTGTTGTTCACAGGTATGTTTGTGTACCTGTCCTTGCTGATGCAGTAATGCTTATTAATTTCCCTGTTCTACTACATATTATCCCATGCGACAAAGTAGAAGTCTGTCTGTCCAAGATAAAGGGGTCAGCTTTTCTCAGAAACTGTTTAAGAAAGGATAACTGACTATATCAGTTCAACTGTTGGCAACAATAAGTTTCAAAACTTGGATTCATGTATAGTTCCAAGAAATTATGTTGTTAAATAATTGAAATACCTGTAGGTTGAATTTATGACCCCTGTCCACAGATTCACCAGTGGCAGAGGTCGAGGCAGAGGAATGGCATCAGCGGCGAGTCAAAGGAGATACGACCCGTATGAGAGACCTCTTTACAGAGATCCGTACGCTGACCCATACTACAGGGACAGATACCCTCCCCCACCCCCCGTCGACCGGTACAGGTATGCTGATCCATATGACCGCCGCCCACTGCCCCCCCTGAGGGACCCATACTACCGCAGTGAGCGAGACCCCTACGCCAGACCTCCTCCAGAGTACTATGGTCGTAGATCCCCACCAAGGTTTGTCACATTGCTTGGATTAGTATATAAATATATGTTAGAGCTTAAAAGAACTGAAAATAACCTGAAACAGTACTTTTTCCATGTGAATCAATCAGCTAATCTCTTAATGTCCACATAATTAACGAGTAACTGAGTTTGGATCATCAGTCAACTCTCTCACTGCCTGGCAGCTCACTCAACATAGATCTACTAGTAGTTGTAAGGCTGCAACCAGCTTCGAAAAAAAGGAGGCCATATTATAAAGTCAATTAATGTTGTCTGTAGAGCAGATTTGTATTGGTATGTGTCATGTTAAACTAAGATTACCAATATTTTGAATTTAAAAAATGTAATTTTATGTTTTTGTGAAACTGAAATCCTGAACTGTTGAAAAAAGCCAAGTATATTTGATTTTTTTCAGAGACCCTTACTATGACAGCTACTATGCTAGAAGCCGGTAAGTATACTGGTAGAGAAGAGAATTTGTTCATAGTTACTGCTTTGAAAGGAAGCACAGTATAAGAATTCTGTTCAAATGTTGAAAATTTTAGATCCAAAACTATTTGAACAAAATAAGTTTTAAAATCATTTGAATTAAAAACAATTATGCCCTCATCATGAAATATCTATGCAATAATAAAAAATATCTGCTTTACCTAACATGGAATAATCAAATGGCTATGTCATTATCAGGTGAGTTATTATGGAAAATGTTAATCAATTTAAAAAGTGTTAATTACCACTTAATACTTAATATAAGAAATAGCTTAGCATCCAAAGCAGGAAAACTGAGTAAGAAGGTTGAACCAAGAGAAATCATTTCAATTCACTAGTTTTCTGGGTTAACACAGGTCAGGATTTCTGTAAAATTTAGAGAAAATGATCTTGTAGTCTTCTGATTTAAGAATCTGATGTGAAGAAGGAGAATAAGTTCTCTTGATAGTCAAATTCTTCATTGCAATACCGTATTTCCTCTTATAGGTGCCTGGCCTCTAATAGCAGCCGGGGGGTAAAGGTACCTATAGGTGAATAAGAACCGGGCATCCAATAAGTGCCGGGTCTCTTATAAGAGCCCGGTTTATATCGCATCAATTATCACTCCCTGCTAGACACATTTCTACTTGGGCACTAAGAGGGTTAAAGTACCACACTACATTCAGTTTACAACAAATAGCGAGGAGTTTCTGTTATTCTCAGAAATTTTAGTCAGTTATAAGAGGTTATCACATGTATTGATCAAACCTAAAAATAAAATAAGAGCCTGGCCCCCAATAAGCACCGGGGAGTAAGAGCCCTTAAATGTTAATAAGGACCCAGGCCCCTATTAGAGGAAATACGGTGAATACGTTTTGGTGCAGCAGATACTAGCACCGTACTTGCTTGATAAATCAGCTAGTATTTGCACCAAAACTTGTTTGTATTTTTTGCAATAAAGAAGTTAACTATCCATAAATTTCCTCTCCTTCATCACATCAGCTTCTAAAATGCCTCTTATAAAAGTGAGCTTAAACCTGGGACTCATGTAGCATGTAGGTAATAACCATTACGTTTACAGTTTACGTCTATTTTTCCTTGTTATTGATAAAGTAATCAAATGTGTATATACAATTGAGCAACTTCCACACCATAATCTAGTTTGTCATCCTTGATTTGAAAGTTCTTTGCTTAAAGTAGCTGGATTGAAGACTTTGTTGACTGGACCAATCTTTTCTTGATTTACAAACACAGTTACCCACTGCCACCTCATCCGTCGGAAGTGTCGAGTCGAGCGTCGCCACCGAGAAGTCGCGTGCCCGGTCCATACTGAACTGAGTTTAGCGGTTCGGGCTCGTAGATGCAAAGTTTTATCGTGAAGAAGAATGTAGAAAGAGAATGTGAATGACGGCGACAAGTTGCGGCGGGATGGAACTGTGTCTCGTGATACAAATAATGACGTCAAGCTAAACTGCGAACTTTCACGACTTGTCGGTAGTACTGAGAGGTTTAACTGGGTGCTACACCACTGAAAGCTTTTGAGCTCTGTCGTTCGTGTACCTTCTTACACTTGTCTTAATTCGTCATGTGGTACTCTTAAGTTACTATTGTATCGTCTTTGTAATTGTTCATCAGTACATTTATCACGTTGCGTTTTTTTTCTTAATAAATCGCATATCATCGAATTGCTTGTTTGAATTTCTGGAGTCTTTTGTAAATTCTAAATAACCGATATCATTTAAATATTACTCCTATCCCATGGACCACAACTGACAGCTCCTTAAATACAAAATCTTTAAAAAGTATACTGTGCACTGGAGATAAGATACTTGTTAAAAAAAACTTTTTAAAAATTCAAAGTTTTGTCTAAACTGTCCATAGGTTAGAGTAATATTAGTGACAAACTGGATCTTGAATACTGTGAAACTGGCATTTTCTTCTTTGTTTTTTACGGAATCTCAAGGAATGACTTAGTATTTATTTTGTAGCATATTTAGTTATGACCAAAGCCAATCATTAACTGGATGAGGATGTCAGCTTCTTGTACCCAACAACAAAATTTTCTTTCGATTATTTTCTTACCTGGAGGGTGTAAATATAAGCCACATCATGCAACTCATGAAGGCTGATAAAGAAAATTATTTTTGAAAAACTATTCCTGTTGATATTACATTATTTTCTTTAATTTTCTAATTGGAATTTGGAAAAATTGTTAGATTTAGGTAAATTTGGTAATTCACTGGTGCATCAAGCGAACATCCCAAACTCAAGGTGACAGCTTCTCTCATGTAGCAAGTAACTTAGAAAACCTTGCTACTTTGTTCTCAACTGAATTGCGTTATAACTGATAGAACAGTTTCCAGCGAAAGAGTACATTGTTGGGATGTCGTATCATCGGGAGCGAAGTAGACAACCATGTAGGTATCGGGAGGTAGTATGTTCCTATCGCAAGTTTTCAAAGTGAGTAACATACAATGTGGTCATGTAATTATCGGAAGGTATTTTTATATATCATAATTAATCCATGTGAATACCACAGTGACACGGACCGAACAAGCGTTTCATTCATAATAAGTTGACGTTTCACAAGCCATGTTTGCTTATCAGTCTTCGAAAAGGATTTTGCCAGCATGTGCAATAATTTTGGTTAATCAGTCCCTTTACAAATGCATCTGCTAACATTTTCATATCTTCTCCTCCTATTGTGATGTTGTGCACATAAATACTTTGCAGTTTTTCTTCACAGCTGAGTGACCTTTAAATCTGGAAGGATATTCCAAGGCATGGTCAAGTTCATTACACAGCAGTCCAGAACAGACCAAGTGAGTTCCAAAAGTTAACAAGACGCCCTCATAACTATCCCACACCAGATCAAAGTTGGTGTATGTTTGTGTTTCAGGACCAGAACACCAGAACTGGTCAATAGACTTTCATGCAACTGTTCGTGCATCAAGAAAGCATTTGCAGATGTGCGTTTTGTTTTTTAAATTTCTGAAAATTTTATTTGCTTTGCTTCGATTGATAAGATAGACTATTCAGTTTATAATGATGTGTATGTTTATTGTTTAAGTATTTTTACTTTGTACAAATTATACAAGGATAAAATAACATTAAGTTACGCAATCAACAATATTGATTTATGTTCTGCATTGAGTTTTAATATGTATGTACTGGGGGAGGGATAGCGCGTTCAGCATTGCAGGCTTTCTCTCTGCCATAACACTAGCAGCCGTGATATAAGTGAAATATTCTCTCACCTCACCTCATCTTTTACATTACTGCAAGGAAGACTAAGCCACTGATTTAGCTACATTTAGCAAGAAGTTGATAAGAGCTGACAAACAATTTCCTTCATAATTTCTGATAGTTGGACATGACTTTGACTCCCAGAATCTTTGTAAACCAGCGATATCAGCATTCATAAAGGTGAGGGAAATCAATTATGGCAGCTTGCGTTGTATTTTTCTTGAAGGGAGTTGAATGAAATTTAATGATTATCAATACATCACCTTGATACAGTGCAGCTTTGTGAGCATTCCTTCCAGTGCAGCTTTGTGAGCATTCCTTCCAGTGCAGCTTTGTGAGCATTCCTTCCAGTGAAGATATGTGCATATTTTAGATATTAGGATGGCATGAACTAACAAGTTCTAAACATTTTCAGATGTGATTAAGAAATCAACTTGCCAAACCTCCAGCCTACATCACAAGTCCGCATGGAGCCGATCCAGGTGTGTATTTTATAGAGAATACTAAACCACGTCCAGTTTAATAATATATTTACGAAACGAGTGAGTAGTTTGGTATTTAACGAGCGAAAGCGAATCAGATACCGATACCATTCAGGAGTTTCATAAATGTTATTAAAAGGGACCGAGCTTAGTATTTTATTTATTAAGCGTTGATTAAGTTGCACGAACTCAACAATAAATGGGAAAAAAGTTCATTGCAACCGTTGCGCTGATATTGTGATGTCATGTTTTAACCATTATGACGTCACGTCAACCGAAAGCACACAATGTTATTACACAATGGTTAATAACATTGTAGATTTATTAAACCGTGATATTTTCAACGGGTGAGTAATATGTTTAAATATGTTATTTCCAATGTTTATTCACACTGCAAAAACTGTTCTTTCTCAATATGGATGGTTTTGTTTATAAGAACACAATGTATGCCTCAATTGTCTTTGATAAAGTATCATAATGTGTTATCAGCATTGTCCTTACTGCTCTTCCAGAGTCCTGCAGGGCTGCAGTAATCGGGTGAATGTCTGCGTACATGGCTGCAGTAATCAGGTGACTGTCTGTATACAGGGCTGCAGTAATCGGGTGACTGTCTGCGTACTGGGCTGCAGTAATTGGGCGACTGTCTGCGTACAGAGCTGCAGTAATTGGGTGACTGTCTGCATACAGGGCTGCAGTAATCAGGTGACTGTCTGCGTACAGGGCTGCAGTAATTGGGTGACTCTGCGTACAGGGGTGCAGTAATTGGGTGACTGTCTGCGTACAGGGCTGCAGTGATTTGATGACTGTCTGCGTACAGGGCTGCAGTAATTGGGTGACTGTTTGCGTACAGGGCTGCAGTAATTGGGTGACTGTCTGCATACAGGGCTGCAGTAATCGGGTGACTGTCTGCGTACAGGGATGCAGTAATTGGGTGACTGTCTGCGTACAGGGCTGCAGTGATTGGGTGACTGTCTGCGTACAGGGGTGCAGTGATTGGGTGACTGTCTGCATACAGGGGTGCAGTAATCGGGTGACTGTCTGCGTACAGGTGTGCAGTGATCGGGTGACTGTCTGCATACAGGGGTGCAGTGATTGGGTGACTGTCTGCGTACAGGGGTGCAGTGATTGGGTGACTGTCTGCATACAGGGGTGCAGTGATTGGGTGACTGTCTGCGTACAGGGGTGCAGTAATCGGGTGACTGTCTGCGTACAGGTGTGCAGTGATTGGGTGACTGTCTGCATACAGGGGTGCAGTGATTGGGTGACTGTCTGCGTACAGGGGTGCAGTGATTGGGTGACTGTCTGCGTACAGGGGTGCAGTAATCGGGTGACTGTCTGCGTACAGGGGTGCAGTAATCGGGTGACTGTCTGCGTACAGGTGTGCAGTGATCGTGTGACTGTCTGCATACAGGGGTGCAGTGATTGGGTGACTGTCTGCGTACAGGGGTGCAGTGATTGGCTGACTGTCTGCATACAGGGGTGCAGTGATTGGGTGACTGTCTGCGTACAGGGGTGCAGTGATTGGGTGACTGTCTGCGTACAGGGGTGCAGTGATTGGGTGACTGTCTGCGTACAGGGGTGCAGTAATCGGGTGACTGTCTGCGTACAGGGGTGCAGTGATCGGGTGACTGTCTGCGTACAGGTGTGCAGTGATCGGGTGACTGTCTGCATACAGGGGTGCAGTGATTGGGTGACTGTCTGCGTACAGGGGTGCAGTGATTGGGTGACTGTCTGCATACAGGGGTGCAGTAATCGGGTGACTGTCTGCGTACAGGTGTGCAGTGATCGGGTGACTGTCTGCATACAGGGGTGCAGTGATTGGGTGACTGTCTGCGTACAGGGGTGCAGTGATTGGGTGACTGTCTGCATACAGGGGTGCAGTGATTGGGTGACTGTCTGCGTACAGGGGTGCAGTAATCGGGTGACTGTCTGCGTACAGGTGTGCAGTGATTGGGTGACTGTCTGCATACAGGGGTGCAGTGATTGGGTGACTGTCCGCGTACAGGGGTGCAGTGATTGGGTGACTGTCTGCGTACAGGGGTGCAGTAATCGGGTGACTGTCTGCGTACAGGGGTGAAGTAATCGGGTGACTGTCTGCGTACAGGTGTGCAGTGATCGGGTGACTGTCTGCATACAGGGGTGCAGTGATTGGGTGACTGTCTGCGTACAGGGGTGCAGTGATTGGCTGACTGTCTGCATACAGGGGTGCAGTGATTGGGTGACTGTCTGCGTACAGGGGTGCAGTGATTGGGTGACTGTCTGCATACAGGGGTGCAGTGATTGGGTGACTGTCTGCGTACAGGGGTGCAGTAATCGGGTGACTGTCTGCGTACAGGTGTGCAGTGATTGGGTGACTGTCTGCATACAGGGGTGCAGTGATTGGGTGACTGTCCGCGTACAGGGGTGCAGTGATTGGGTGACTGTCTGCGTACAGGGGTGCAGTAATCGGGTGACTGTCTGCGTACAGGGGTGAAGTAATCGGGTGACTGTCTGCGTACAGGTGTGCAGTGATCGGGTGACTGTCTGCATACAGGGGTGCAGTGATTGGGTGACTGTCTGCGTACAGGGGTGCAGTGATTGGCTGACTGTCTGCATACAGGGGTGCAGTGATTGGGTGACTGTCTGCGTACAGGGGTGCAGTAATCGGGTGACTGTCTGCGTACAGGTGTGCAGTGATTGGGTGACCGTCTGCATACAGGGGTGCAGTAATCAGGTGACTGTCTGGTACAGGGGTGCAGTGATTGGGTGACTGTCTGCGTACAGGGTGCAGTGATTGGGTGACTGTCTGCATACAGGGGTGCAGTGATCGGGTGACTGTCTGCATACAGGGGTGCAGTAATCGGGTGACTGTCTGCGTACAGGGGTGCAGTAATCGGGTGACTGTCTGCATACAGGGGTGCAGTGATCGGGTGACTGTCTGCGTACAGGGGTGCAGTAATCGGTGACTGTCTGCGTACAGGGGTGCAGTGATTTGGTGACTGTCTGCGTACAGGGGTGCAGTGATCGGGTGACTGTCTGCGTACAGGGGTGCAGTGATCGGGTGACTGTCTGCGTACAGGGGTGCAGTGATTGGGTGACTGTCTGCGTACAGGGGTGCAGTGATTGGGTGACTGTCTGCGTACAGGGGTGCAGTCATCGGGTGACTGTCTGCGTACAGGGGTGCAGTAATCGGGTGACTGTCTGCGTACAGGTGTGCAGTGATCGGGTGACTGTCTGCATACAGGGGTGCAGTGATTGGGTGACTGTCTGCGTACAGGGGTGCAGTGATTGGGTGACTGTCTGCATACAGGGGTGCAGTGATTGGGTGACTGTCTGCGTACAGGGGTGCAGTAATCGTGTGACTGTCTGCGTACAGGTGTGCAGTGATTGGGTGACTGTCTGCATACAGGGGTGCAGTGATTGGGTGACTGTCTGCGTACAGGGGTGCAGTGATTGGGTGACTGTCTGCGTACAGGGGTGCAGTAATCGGGTGACTGTCTGCGTACAGGGGTGCAGTAATCGGGTGACTGTCTGCGTACAGGGGTGCAGTGATCGGGTGACTGTCTGCATACAGGGGTGCAGTGATTGGGTGACTGTCTGCGTACAGGGGTGCAGTGATTGGCTGACTGTCTGCATACAGGGGTGCAGTGATTGGGTGACTGTCTGCGTACAGGGGTGCAGTAATCGGGTGACTGTCTGCGTACAGGTGTGCAGTGATTGGGTGACCGTCTGCATACAGGGGTGCAGTAATCAGGTGACTGTCTGGTACAGGGGTGCAGTGATTGGGTGACTGTCTGCGTACAGGGTGCAGTGATTGGGTGACTGTCTGCATACAGGGGTGCAGTGATCGGGTGACTGTCTGCATACAGGGGTGCAGTGATTGGGTGACTGTCTGCGTACAGGGTGCAGTGATTGGGTGACTTTCAGTGGTAAATGTTTTTCCAGTGTTGCAAGTCATTTCACCATTTGTGAAAGATGTACAGTAACGATATAATTATTAACACTAAATGATCTCTATCGTTATGCTGGTAACATGTATAAAGAGTGGGTTCATCCTCTTTACATGTTTGCTGTGATCGTATTATACTTACTATAGTATAACAGTAGAGGTCGTGTAATGTTGATATCAAATTGATATTATTTGCAACACTGAACTAACATTAACAATGAAAACAGACACCCGATCACTTCACCCCTGCAGCACACTGGTTCCAGGGCGCGACTGCTCTCTACAGCAAACTGGTTCCAGGGCGAGACTGCTCTCTGCAGCAAACTGGTTCCAGGGCGAGACTGCTCTCTGCTGCACACTGGTTTCAGGGCGAGACTGCTCTCTGCTGCAAACTGGTTCCAGGGCGAAACTGCTCTTTGCAGCACACTGGTTTCAGGGGCAAGACTGCTCTCAACATATTCTCCAGCATTGTTGATAGTGAACTTAGATGAATAATGCCTTCTCATTTCAGAGGTAATTGATTTGAGGAAATTGAACGACGCACAGTTACTGGCAATCTGACCCTTTGAATGTTGAGCTGAAGAAAATGTGAGGAGTGATCTTATAAGAAGATGTGAGCCACATGGAGTGGTTCGGTAGTTGATATATGCTGAGGAGTCAACTGATGAAATAAAACAATGCTTTTGACAATGAGTTCTTGTGTTGTGGCTTGAAATAAGGGAATACATGTTAATGAGTGTTTGAGTATCTTTTACAGTGTCTTATTTGACTGTCATATTTGCAAAAATACCACACCTGCTGATTTAAGTTCAAATAATTTCACTTATCTTGCATATTCATACACATAGCCAAATATGATAATCATGTGTTTTTCGATGAAAATTAAGCAACAGCATCGTTATGTGTTGAAAGCGAAACTACACCTCCCAATTACGATACATACACAGTAGATGTATATATGCCCTATTAAACTAAGCAACCCAAATTTGTCTTGTCCGTTGTAGACGAGTTTCCAAAATTGCATTTGAGGAGTTGACATGCACCAGCCGCGGTACATTGCCCAGTTTTATTTATTATCCACCGCCACGAAGTGGAAGGGGGAAATAGGTTTGGGCTCCGTCCGTCCGTCCGAGATAAAGGAGACAGCTTTTCTCAGACACCATTTAAGATAGGATAACCAAATTTGGTGTGATGCTTGAGGGCATAAATACCTTGATGCAGTTCGAAAATGAGAAGAGTGCAATTATTTTTTACGGAGTTATTGCCCTTGTTACGTATTTTTGGCCTTTTTTCATGGTATCTCCAAAGGGGACAGCTTTTCTCAGAAACTATTTAAGATAGGATAACCAAATTTGTGTGATGCTTGAGGGCATAAATACCTTGATGGAGTTCGCAAATTAGAAGTGTACAATTATTTTTTCCGGAGTTATTGCCCTTGATCGTGGGGTTTTTTTGGGACTCTGTTCCAGGTAATTTCAAAGGGGACATCTTTTCTCAGAAACTGTTTCAGATAGGAGTACCAAATTAGTTTGGGGGTTTTAAAATCAGAATAGTGTGATTCAGGTTTCTTCAAAGGGGATAACTTTTCATTGAAACTGTTTAAGATAAAATCAGTTGTGGCTTGAGGGTACCGATACCTTGACGAAATGAATATGTGAAGTGCACAATTATCTCTTCTCAAATTATTGCCCTTGTTCCAATTTCTTCGGTCTGGCGGGGGATGTTGAAATCACTACTTCAAAAAAAAGTATGAGAATTTGTACTGTTGAAGGTAGTGTTATCCCAAATATAACCATGTTATACCATCTATAATGTTTTTGAACATATAATATACTCAAAGGCTCTTCAATGGGCAATCTCATTAAAATCAGATCATTGATTCGTTCCCTAGGCTTATTAACTAATTTGAGTTATCACTCATCTATGATCTGACGGAATCCCATAGAGATCGTGTCCACAGAAAATTATAATCTTACCAACCACAGTCAAGCTTTCAAATTCCTGAAAGTACCTGACAAGTTCAAACATGGCTTTCTTGAGCAACGCTGCGAAGAGAATACCTTGGCGGTAATTGCTGAAGTCTTCCGAATGTTGGCAATATGGCAGTGCACATGCACATGGTTGCAATTTAATCTAGTTGTGCAATCAGTGACGCCGTTGTAAAAGTGACATTTGCCAATTACACGTCATAATGATAAAATAAACGTAAGGCCACCGTTTTCCTTAAAATAATAAATTTTGTGAACACTATTGATCATAAACATACTTATAAATAGAGAAGACCAAATCAGAGACAAATTCCAAAAACAGTTCATTTGCGTTATTTACGTCAGACATATGCTAATAAAGTGGCCGAGAAGCCTTGGGAACTGATCTGATTTTAATGAGATTGGGCAATGGGCAATTTCAATCAAAGTTGTTAGTCATTCATCAAGACAATCTTGCATGAACAGGAAAAAGGAGACAAATGCAACCATGCATGAGATTGATAAGGTCCTATTGAAGCATTTGATTCTAAAGATGGTTTTAGGGTTTGCAATATCATCATGATTTTGTCAGTGGAACAATGGGACAAACATTGAATGGTCTGACTGAACGTGGCCATTATGCTGGATCCAGGATGGCATTTCCATTCTCAAAGTTTGCTTGAAGTCCCCAGAATCATCCTGTGAGGCACAAATGATCTCTGCACCTAGAGGATCAAAGTTTGTTTATTTACCGTAGTCCAACATCCCTCCTCAAATGAGTTTGGTAGGCATTATTTGTGAAACCTTTTAATGACTATTTCTGGGAAACCAGTTGACGGTACTAAAATTTAAAATAACATCTTTATTAAAGGTGACTTACGTTTGTTCATTTGGTTTTTAAGTCCTCAAATATGGGCATGAGAGGGTACCCACCCTAAAATCTTTAAAAGAACTCCCTAACAACCAATAATGCTAGGAAGCTCCAATTTTGAGAATATGAACTTTGTTGGATGGAGACGAAGATATGTAAATTTCAATATCCTACGCCTAAAAACAGGCATGACTAGGGTTGCAATTTATAGTGGTTCGGGACTTCAGAGTCTTAAATTACCCTTATGTTTAAACCGCTTATTTAGAGTAAAGTTTGTGCATCAAACCCTGATGGTTCTTGTGCTCTCAGGGCACTCTTGTAAAAATATGGCATCTACTGTTCTAAGTTCACTCTCAGAGACCAGAGCCTAGATTTTCGAAGCTCTCTTAGTGCTAAGATCGTTGTAAGTACCATTCATTAACATTGGCTTACGACAATCTTAGTGCTAAGAGAGCTTAGGAAATCTAGGCCCAGTCTCACAAGAGCACAGAAGCTTGAAATGACCAGAAACCTCTGTAAATGGTAGAAACCCTTAATAGCTGACGAGATCAAAGAACAAAATTTAGTCTCCATGAAACAAAGATGTTATTCTGAAAATTGTAGCTCTCTGAGAGAACTAATTTTAATGAAGTCATTAAAAATTTGCCTCAGTACATAACGTCCCCACAATATTTCACCATTGAGGGTGCAATGGTTCTGGAGAAGTTCAAAAGGTTAACAGGTTTATGGACAACGGACACTGAAGGTCATTTCCAACGTAGATAGGTGTCAGTGAACGAGTCTTCCACAGCATCAGCATTATTCGGCTTCCCCGAGTACCCATGGTCTTATAGTTGAGAGTAACGGAGGATATATATCACCCCTGGGACACTTTATCAGAGAAATCTGTACTCTAATTACCCATGCTTGGCCGGCGTGATGAAATCGGTAACTAATGAAAATGCTCTATAGGATAAGACAGAAATGGTCAAGGGAGATAACCGGAGCCCAGGAGGTGCGTGTTTTGCAACGAAGTTATGTGAATTGTCATTGGCTCGCAGGTTCAAGCTGCATAGCAGTTTGATTGGCTCACGTCGACCAAAGGCAGGTAATTTGAGTACAGATTTTTCTGATGGAGTGTCCCAAGGGTGATATATCAGAGTGTAACGGAGCATATATAAAACCCTGGGTAACCGAGGAGGCTTATATAAAGAGGTTCATCTCTTAAAAGTCATACGATTCTTTCCACAGTAGCGGAGCTAAAGCAGAGATCATAAATTGATATTTCAGTGATTGGGACTGACAACAGAGTGCTTATAACACTTCTCAGAAAGGACACAGTCATTCATTAGAGGGAGCAATTGGAGGACCTTCTAAATGCTCAGTTTGTCAGGTGCATATGATATTTGTAACTATTAAAACTGACAACAAAAATCTTTTTGCTGCGCCCTCTATTTTTATTTACTACAAAATATGATTATGATCAACTGACATTCTGTCTTGCTGTTGAAGGTATTGATGAAAGATGGGTCGGCAGTGATTCAAGGCATTCCTGGAACAAATGAGGATTGATAACCATAACTCATTACAATTAGGGGCTATTTGCAGTCCAAATATTTTTACAAATTCTATTTTATTAATACATACAACTTCCCAATGCAAGGTGTAACTCTTGCTAGTCTCTGATTAAGCCTTGCAGTATTTCTTTCGTTTCCATGCTAAGATACAAGGGGCGGGATAGCGCAGTGGTTAGCGCGTTCAGCTTCGGATCAAGAGGTCCGGGGTTCGAATCCCGCCAGGGGCACGGCAACTTTGTCTGCAGTAGAGAACTGTTCTACACGCAGTAAGGTTTGGGTGCAATGCTACACTGAATTTCAGAGTAGTACCACCCATGGTTCGCTAGTTCCAGCCGTTGCTCGCAGGTTTCACCGCAATGCATAGCCACATGGCGTTGCGGGCTTTCTCCCTGCCGTAATACTAGCAGCCGCGATATAAGTGAAATACTCTTGAAAGCGGCGTTAAACCCCAACTCACCCCACCACCTCACCCATGCTAAGATAGTAGATAGCTGCACCTGTAAAGAATAGAAGGCTCTGATTTCCCAGCACGGAAACCTTAAAAAAAAATGGTGCAATGCATAAATCAACCAGTGATGGAGACTGGCAAGAGTTACGCCTTGCGTTAGTTGTAATACATATATAGCTTTAACCAAATACAAAAGGGAATACATTTTTTTAAATTTGTCGATGTCTGTTACTAATATTCCCAATTCCTTGGTAACACAGGTTTTGACACCGTTTTTTACATTGACACTTCACTTAAAATTTGCATTTGAACATAAAAATCTGATAAAATATGGTTTGTGGAATAAATAGAAACATACAATCTGGGGAACTAAGCCGTTTGCCTTTCTGAGGAGAAACTATGAAGAAGATTGAAAGAGAATCCAGTCAAAGATTCTTGAGATACCCATCTGACAAGGGTAAAATGGCTGTCTCATTGTGACCTTGAAATAAAGGTCGAGGTCACAAAACTTGGTTTGAGTGAGTATGTTATTGTTTAACGACGCTCCGGCAGTATAGCAGCCATTAGCGGCGACTTCGTTGGAACATTACCTTCACTATGATGATGCAAAATATGAAAAGAATCCAGGGAATAGTACTCCAGTTCATTAACTGGTTATGTATGTAACTTCTTCATTGCTATCAACAAGTTAGGCTTGCACCAATGTTAGCCTTTCTTTGGCCAGTGGTCAAACCGGGCTTCTTAGCAAATCATGGTTCCTGTTAACTGACCACTCAGAATGATATTGCAATCCTTTACAGGGACACCACATCGAGGGTACATATTAGATCAGATTTATCTAACTATGCTGATCAATGTGTCTGCTTAAGAGTCATAGACCCTGAATACTTAGATACTACTAATGTAACAGCTTTACTGTTAATCATAAACCATTCATGGAAGACATACTTAAGAGTCATAGACCCCGAATACTTCAGATACTACTAATGTAACAGCTTTACTGTTAATCATAAACCATTCATGGAAGACATACTTAAGAGTCATAGACCCCGAATACTTCAGATACTACTAATGTAACAGCTTTACTGTTAATCATAAACCATTCATGGAAGACATACTTAAGAGTCATAGACCCCGAATACTTCAGATACTACTAATGTAACAGCTTTACTGTTAATCATAAACCATTCATGGAAGACATACTTAAGAGTCATAGACCCCGAATACTTCAGATACTACTAATGTAACAGCTTTACTGTTAATCATAAACCATTCATGGAAGACATACTTAAGAGTCATAGACCCCGAATACTTCAGATACTACTAATGTAACAGCTTTACTGTTAATCATAAACCATTCATGGAAGACATACTTAAGAGTCACAGACCCCGAATACTTCAGATACTACTAATGTAACAGCTTTACTGTTAATCAGAAACCATTCATGGAAGACATACTTGAGTTACTCAACAGCTTCAATACTTACCCGAGTAACCTTCATGGCCACCCCTTCCGGTAGATTGCGCTGTATGTACTCCAGAAAGGTATCTGCAGTGGAGCCTGTTACATGTTTTATCTGAAAGAAAGATATATATTCATGGATTTCAATGTAACAGGGCAAAAGTGAGCACAGTTCGCATAGCCCGACCTTCATATAACATTGATTTAATATTTTCAAGTTAATTACCGGTAATCAAAATTACTGGCACATTGGATTTATAACCCCTCATATCATATGTATCTTCTATACCAAATTTAAGCATCCAAGTCACCTAGTCACAAAGTCGGAAATTTGGTAGTTAAAAATAAATTTGGCACCCTGAAGTTGTAGCCCATAAAAGTCACTACACCACCACATTCATAATTTCTATACCAAATCATATTGTTATTGAGTTATGGCCTGGGAACTTTAAGTCAGAAAATTTTATGCTTTTGATCACAACTTCAAACAAATGTGGCACCCTGGAATTGTAACAGCCCCTTGGGTCATTGCTATTCACACGCTGTTAAAAGATTACACAAAATAACCCTTCACGCCTTCAAAACTTGATATTCTATAAAAGACTGGATACTTGTGTACCCCACTCTCCTCCTTGGCAGAGTGCAATGCTCGACTGGCATGGAAGGACACTAACTCCAGTAAAAACAATTGACCACTTCTTATTTTCAAACTCCATCAAACTAAGTATCAATGCCCTCAAGCCTCTGAAATAAATAGAGTTTAAAAAAACGTAACAAGGGCATTAACTCCAGAAAAGATAATTGACTGCTGGAGGCCCGATGCCATGGCATCAGGCTCAGACCTATAATTAAAAATAGAGCCATAGGCTCTGTAGCTCATCAGGATTTCATTGATTTATTATCTAAGGTTGAATATCTAAGTTATCTCAAGTAATACATTGTTAAGCAAAAAATAAGTTTTTAGATCATGACCCCTGTGACCCACATTTGGAGTCTCAGGGTCACTAATCCTACAATTAAGAATCACCTTTGACCAAAGAGTCTCTTCACAACATTTCACCTTTCTAGAGCTTTACATACTTGAGATAAAGATGAAAATAAGTTTTTGGGTCATGACCTGTGACCTAGATTGGGGTCACAGGGTCACGAAATCTACAATTTAGAATCCCCATGGGCCAAGGAGTCTGCACACAACTTTTCAGCTCTCTAAACCTTTTGGAACTCGAGAAGAAGATGAAAATAGGTTTTTAAGGATGTGTTCAGTTGGCAGACAATTTAGCATATCCTTTTTTAAAGCTTTTAACCCCATACCTTGATAATGTTGAAACTACATGCGCTGCAGCTGGCCGTCACTTACCTTCATGATATGGAAGTATGTTCTAGTTTCATACTGGACTCTATGCTTTTTGTAGATATGGACTGACTTCAGCAGAGTGTAGCGCTTTATGTGCTTCTTTGGTACTTCTCTGAAACAACAGGCATAGCACAGCACACCTTATAGCGGTAATATTCTTCTTGTAGCCATATCACGGCATTGGACCAAAGGACCAAGCGGTGCAATACCTAAACATGTTTAGTTTATTAGGACGTGACAAATGTGGCCTTAATTATGGGTGGCAGGGTAACAAGATCTTCAATTCATAATCCCCATTTCCAAAATATTCTGCACACAAGATTATAGCTTTCCAGAGCGTGAAGAACCAGGAGATTACAGAATGAATCTGTCCAATGCCAGAAGCCCATCAGGCCTTTCAGGCCCAAGGAGTTGAAAATATATGCTAACTTTTGGACAAGAATGACAGAATTGAATATTGTGAAGCCATGGTTGCTCTTCTGGCTGACAATCTACTTACAGGGATTCAACTGTGATACCCAGCTCCTTCGTGGTCATCTTGAGGAATCTGCTGTAGCTCCTCAGTACAGCACGATCATGACCTTTGACCTCAATAGTTAATCGTTTATACAGTTCATCTAATTCATTTTCGATCTGGAATCAACATTTTAGTAAAAACATCAACAGTTTATAATCTCTCTAAATTGTGCCAAAAAAAATTTAATTGATCCACTAAATCTACAAATTAGAATCCCAATTGGCCAAGGAGTATGTATATAAAATTAAACTCTCTAGAGTCACTGGTTCTGGGGGAACTGTCTTGAGGAGATGTACACACTAGCTATTGACCAATCAGAATTCAGAAACAAATTTATCTAAAATACTCTAAAAGGTAATAATATGAGAAACACTGTTGTGGTTAACAATGTTACTAATGGACCATCCACTTGCAGGTACTGCATTTGTAAGCAAATTCTATGTTTTTTGTCATTTAGTTATGATACAAACTCTCAAATTATGTATTTGTATCTTGTTACCATACTAACAAAAACTAACATTTATTCATTCAAATCCAACACCGCATGCAGCTGTAACTACAGTCAGGCCTCGATAATCCGAATGCTTCCGTTTTTCATCAAAAACGTTCGGATAGTGAAATGTTCGGACTACTGAAATGAACCAAACAAGATGGTGTTGATTCCCTTTGATTCTACAGACAGACAAGAACGTATTTAGAATATCACATGAGTTTGACACACTGGATATTTAAAACTATCACACAAAATGAGAAATTTCAATTTATTACAATCACAAACTACTGACACACAAAGTAAGACATTACAATCTTTTAAAATCACAAACTATTGACAATCAACTGTCATTGAAGTTTACCGATCCAATCAGTGTGATGATCGCTTGTCAATAGGATTACCCAAACGCTTTTGATGAACCACCTGATTAATGAAGCAGCATAAGTTGTAATTCACTAATCCGTTACGGCTAATTGGCGTTCGGATACGGAAACGGAATCAACGGATTAATAAATCAACATTTAATGAGTTTATATAGAGATAAGTTTGGTTACAGCTTGCTACCATTCGGACACTGCGAGATTCAGATAATCGGTGGCCGGACTATCTCGGCTTGACTGTATAAGTGTGGATAATACAGTACCTTTGACACATTGTTTTGCTTGACAACATCTGTTGACAATGATTTGGTGAAGACTGGCATCAAAGGCAGTCTGAAACATGCAAAAGCACAGTTGAATTTATATATCTACCGGTACATTTTTTATCTTTATCCCTTGCATTGATAATAAATGGTTGTTTGGGATTCCTTGGATTAACCTGACAGACAATACCAGGTAATCTATTATATTTCTCTTTATCCTCCAGTATCATAATGTATGGGGATATGAATAAAATTTCAGCCAATTACATCAGAATAGCCCAAACAGCTCCTTGCACAAGAGAAAAGCACAAATACGAAGCACCAAGTTGCCTTATTCAATATTGGCTGGTATAAGTTTACTCACTGAACAAATCCTTTTTCATCCAATGATAAATGATACTGGCAGAAAGAATTAAAAGAGTAAGCATAGATCTCTATATGGTTATTTAATCAGCTTAGAAGCTTCAATGAGGAAATTCATAATTACCAATAGGAGCAATACAATTTACAAGACAAGACAAGAATAAGAACTGTGCTTGAGCTTGAATGAGCTTGTCACCCTCTCAAAGTTTTTACCTTTCATTGGTACTTTTTCAGAAGAACATTTTAAAATCAGTCCCACATATTATGATATTAGAGCACAGCTACCAGGCAAAAGCTACATTGAACTAGAAGGCGTTTTTACTCATATAAACAAATGTCTTCCCTTTCCCCAATTCCAGTTACTACCCTTCTATGTTGTGTACCAAATTTGGTGAGGATTAGTCAAGTAGTTTAGATAGAGATCAGGGCCCGTTCCACAAAGCAATGTAGAGTTACAATCAATTGTAGCCCATTCCTTTATCATTGGTTTAACAATCGATGTGAATAGTGATACGATCAATTGTAAGTGTTTTGAAGAACGGCACCCAGCTCTGGAAACACACCAAACCCTTCAAAAATACCAAGTCCAAATTATTACCAAAGAACCAAAGAAATCAAAATTTTCAAAAAACTGAACCCCCAAAAATGCACATCTACATGATACGGGGACGCTGTATACCAAATAAGTAGTTTTAGAGTAAAGCTCCGATGAAAATTCAACCAAAAACAATATGTTACCGACCCTTCAGGGGTCAACATAAGTTCCAGGATGAGTGGAGTACCAACCTGACAGCTGAGAAAGCAGTAAGTATAGTCTGACTAGGCCACCTGCGAAGACACTGGCAGCATCCATTTGAGAGATTCTATCAGAAATAGAAGAAAGATAATTAGTACAAGTTGGAGGGCAGTCATCCACCAAAAAATACACATCTTCTCATTATATAAAATACACAGGTTTTCATAATTTCTTTACAGACAGATACACACAAGTCCACCTGGCTTGTGATGTAGAGGGTGAACAATGCCATTTGAGGAGCAAGTGCTTATTATTGGTGCTACAGACACCATTTTATTTTAATGACATATTTAAGACAGACCGTTACATAAATATATTTTGAGATAATCGCTGGACGAGTTATGCACATGCGATTGTCAGGCATGACATGGTCAAGATTATGTAATCAGAAAAGTTACCTGTTTCAGAATATGTGTCGCTAGAACAAGTACCGGTAGGTGTTTGGCAAGATGTTTGTAACTTATTTATTTTGATATGACTATTTTTATTTGAGGTCAAATAGGCATTTTTTATCATTTCCAGCAGTACTTTAGTCCATCATATAACTAGATGTCTTATCACGTAAATTACGTAATACTTTTGCGGTTTTGAGGTTACGCGTCTTCAAAAAACTTTCTCTCGGCAATACATAGAGCTATGTATTATAGCTCAACTTGAACCTGAATAACTGCGTCCTAACATGAAATCGCCCGAATTTTGAATTTCGACTTCGTATTTGAGAAATGCAGGCAATTGAAATTCATCATTTATAAAAAAAGCGTTTTTTAGCACCATGTTCAAAGGACCATAACTCTGTAACAAATTGACTTGATTCAAAGTTATTGACAGCAATGTCTTTTGAATAACTAATTCAACAAGTCCATTACATATCATTATCATGTAAAAGTTGATACTTTCGGCACAATCTTCACATAGATATTCCAAAAAAAAAAAAAATTTGTGATTTTGAGACTTTTCCAGGAGTATTTTCTTAGGAGAAATTTCGATTGTAAACCACTGAAGATACAAATATGTATATCTCATTTTGAAGCAAAGAAGTCCTTTATTATGAACAATAAATTCCAATCATGTATCTGTCGTACTTTACGTGTGACAAGTCATAGAAAATTGCCATTTATTATACGCCGATTTCAGGGTTTCCCCAACCTGGTTATGTTTTTATTTCCCTTGTGCGACTCATTTGTAAACACTCCTGGTGACATTAATGAGATTTCATTTGTATTTTTTTAAATATCGCAACATTTCTCCAAAGCTTATTTTGTAAAACACTGAACAAATCATGAACGCCTGGCTAGCGAAGTCAAACAAAAATGTGAAAATGATAAGACAAACATGAAACAACAAAAGGATCCACGTTGGTTTAGTACATGTTCTATAAAAGGGGCTCGACAGTTAAAACGAGGGGCTCTCGATCATGAATGATATTAGAAACTTGGAAGCTTGTAAATGCTACCTTGTTATTGCTAAGTATAAACTTAGTGAGTATCGACACACCACCGATGACTTTCGACGCCATGTTTGTTGTTTCGCTTCTGCGGTCCAGCTGTTGTTAATTGTAAATTGTATGACGAACAAAAAAATATGGCATTAACGATATTGTGACTAAACTCCTTTGTTATCAAATTGAATAGCAGTGTTTCATGCAGTATAGAAATACCTCCATGAATTGGTGTTAATAGCTCCGCAGCACGTTGCTTGGCAACGAAGTAAGCTAACCTCACGAGCGTCTAGTCAAAAGTAATCTCAGAGTTGTCACACACTCGGATGTTAGAACATTAGCAACATGGTAGGTTGTTGAATACTTTACATGTGTATTCTTTTATAGATTTTCTAATTTTGTCATGGAAACTTTTTTTCTGTTTACCGCAGTCATACGAGCATTAGGCCTATATACATTTCTATTTATTTTATTTTTTATTGTCAATGCTTATTGAAATACTGTGCACAAGGGCTACAGTATACAGTGAGAAGTATTTCTTGTGTTGATGTATCAAGTTGTAATTAAAAGCATCCATATATCCTTGAGTGCTCCAAGTGTGTGAGTACTGTGACCCTAAGAATCTGCCTAAGCTAGTAGGCCTATTTCTCTTCAATAAATGCATGTCAGTCAAGTTTGAAAGTTTATTTAGTTTACAACAAAATTATAACATTTTATGAATTATCTGACAGGATCATCAGGTGAATCTTTTATAGAATAGCAAAAGCTTTGACCAAGGAGAAACATTTGGTGTAAAAACAACTCCTCCATGTAATTGTCTCTTCTATTACTCACTGCCATCAGAAGTGATCGAGAAAGCTCCAACACAGCACGTGCAGTCACTGACTGCGATCACACTCCAAAATGCAAACTTCCGACACGTACATACACAATACAACTCCATACGGCAATACAAGAAAATAGGCTATCAATCGAATATTTGGCCTGACTTTAGAATCCCTCACCATATAAGGGCTCGCTTTTTTGTTCTTTATTATTTATGTTCTAGAATATTATTTTACCTATCGGACATGCGCAGACGTTGTTTTCCCGTCGAGGCGATGACGCCATGTTTGTTGACAAAAACGAAAGATCGGTCGCTGCTGTACTGACCCCATTAGCCCTTAGGATACCAATCAACCCTACGTCCAGCACATGATATATCAATTTATAAGTTTAGGGCTAGTGCTGGTTTCCTAAAATGGAATGTAAAGAAAACGTTGGATTATTTGTGTGTGTACCGTACTGCAGTAGGCCAAAACATCGGGCTTTCCCCGTCTGATTGACATGTCGCACTTCAAATTTAGTAATTGTAGTCTAGGCCCTTAGTTAACCCTTGGACACATTCCGATAATTTCATTTAACCCTTGGATACAGATGATTTAATTTAATTTAACCCTTAGATAATGTTTGATGATGTTATTTAACCCATAGATCCCTCGAGATCATTATATAATAACATTAGTGATTAGCCTAGTTTTTTTTATGCAAGAACTTCGGGCACTTTAAATTTAATATATATGTAAGAAAAACATTGTCAGAATTTTCTTCGATACCGAACCGTGATAATCCGATTTCCATTTGGGATCGAAATGAATTTCCAGGAACATTTTATGGACGCTTTAATCCACAGCAGTTAGTTCCCTTGAATCAACTGCTTGAACTGAAATCTCGTTCGGTGTCTCGTTTTTTTGGCCGCCATTGGTCATGCAACTTGGCGTTGCAAAAGTAATGCAAATTCATAATAACATTGAATCCAAGCATTCTGTGACAGTCGTCAGTTAAGTATTATTTCGACTACAGTACATTTTAACCCTTAGGTACACATTAAGTTTATAATTCTTATCCTTTTGACGAACTGACGAAATTTAGGACATTTTAAAATTTGTTAAAACACTTCTGGGGTGTCTTTCTTACAGATAATACCATAGTAGCAAGATATATAATAAAAAACAAATTTCAAGGTAAGTGCTTATTGTGATTTATAATTTTACGATTTTAACGTTTGCTGAAATACTGAAGCGTTGAGTAGAGAATCTAATAAATGAAAACATGAACACGTAGCTTGTTGACTTACCTTTTCGGGTAGTGAATCGTATCAAATTGATGTCCAAAACTTATATTATTCACAATCAAAAATGGAATTGGCATTTGGTGATATCATGTGCATGGAAATCACATGTAGAATTTACACAATTCATAAAACTTCAACAGTGGACGCTGTGACACGATCACTCCCTTTGAACATTTATTGATATCCCGTTGTAATAATTATTTTAATTTCTCCTTCGCTGAAAAGCAAACAAGATCGCCGTTGGTTATAAATATAGGGCCTAACATAAAGTCTGTCAAACATCCATACAGTAATCTATGATCTACAACAAAAAATACATGTTTTAGATCAGCCTACGCAAACGTGGATCTTACCGTCAGGCCAGCGACATTCCCAAGTCTATTCCTTATTTGGAAAATTCCACACGTGAGATTGAATTGACCAATCAGTGAGAAGCTACGTCATTGGGATTTCCTTTCAATTACAGACGATTTGAAAGATGTTTTAGAGCTAAACAAAAATTTGTGTTTAAAACTCTCGTCTTTTAGACGAAGTTTTAAATTAAACTTTTGTCGATAAACACGAAAATGACCTCTTTTTTGGTCTAAAATGTCTCCTAACGGAGATCAGCCCGCTGTCGCGCGCTTCTCTATATATATACATGCTCGCTTCGCGAGCAGTTTACTGCGTAGCAGTAAACTGTTCTTACACGTGCTTACACGTTCTCTCGCGAAGCGAGCACGCGCCTTCGGCGCGTGCTTATCCCGGTGAGGGATACTAAAGGTGATCCGAATATTTTTGTGATCGCATTATGTTTAACATGATGATGTCATAGTTCTATATATATCTCATTGCACTTAGAACTCTGATGGTTGTCCTGTGTTCAGACAGCGTAGAAAACTCCCCAAAATCAAAGCCAGACAGTCGGACTGGTAACGAAAATAAATTAACAGTCCAAAAGAAACTTACCTATTCGATTTTCATTTCTGCAAGTACCAAATATACATTATCAAGTTGTGCATTTTCCTTTTCCTTTTTTTAGCATTTTCCTTGTGATTCACAATAGTAATCAACAGCTGGCCAATTTAACAAATGTCAGTCAAATTGTCATTTGATTACCGGTATATGTGTATGTTTTATCCTTCGACCTTTTTAGAATAATTGTTGTACTGCGTATTGTATTGGCTTACATAACTAGACCTCTGGTTGGCTATTAGTTTAATTTTTGACTGCATCCAACACCCCAGGAATTGACTATCGATGAAATGAATTTATTAAAAGCCAAATTTTTATATGTTTTTGTAAAAAAGAAATGAATTGGCTTTGAATTTATAACCACACTAAAAACTAAATAATAACTAAATTTGTGACAGGTGCGGTGTGGTTTTCAAAACTTGTCTCAAAGTACCAATGCTACCTTTGGAAGTTCCTTTTGCACTCTATATCTTGATTATTACTACAATATTTTAAAAAAAATTATTCAATAAAAATTGCTTGATATAAAATATTGGTGTTCTTTTTCAGTCGAAAGGAACAACTATCAAAGAAGCTGTTTCCAAATGGGTAAGTACCAATTAATTACCGTAACAGTTGGACTTATTCCCACTTATATTCGCTAGTGCGCCACCATTCTTGTAATTTTAGATTTTCATTTAATTGTTTCAAAAACCCATTACACATTTCTTATAAACATAATTTTTAAAACAAATATTCTATCAACATCGTCTTTGAAAAATAGTTTGTCCAAAAAAAAAAGGGAAAGTATTCAGCTTCAATGATAAATGGATTTATTACAGGTTTGTCTGTTTGAATCTCGATAAATGTAAATTATATCAGTCATACAAAACAGTACTGCAAATTTGATAGAGCAATAAAGATCAATAGCAAAGCTTGTATACAAGTTGATAAATAAAAAATATATCAATTTATTTCATTAGCAATGAAATCGGCAATAATTCACGTTGTCAAGAAAGGAGAATCTGTTATAACATCACATTGAGTGTCGGTCGTGAGGACATGTCTCTAAATTGGAATAAAATTACATTGGCTCCTTATCAAAATTGTATACAACTCAATGTCATGTTATTAATGAAAGATTTTTCTGTTAATTGTTATCATTTGTATATGTGTTGACAAAATAATTCTATGTAAGAGACATTAACCCTTTAGTTGTGTACTTCTATTTTACCAATTTTGTGTATTTTGGCTAAAGCACTAATTGGCACTCCTGGTAGAATATTCCAGCTAGGCGGTGAACCGTTTAAAGAAATATATCATGTCTACATTGAGAAAATGGACTATATACGGGCGTTATATACAATTCCAAGTAGCGGCATCCGTACAAAAATGGTTAATTCATACCCGCATCTTTGAATGAATTTTTCTGTATGTTGGCATGTATAATACAGGCAAATAACATTTTATGAAACACAATGGATGCACCTCTAACAATACTCCATGTCCTTTTAAAGCAGGGCCATTTGCAAAACAGTGGCTTATTGGATTCTTGATATTTTCATGATTTTGTTAAATCTTGACATTTAGGGCTGCTTGTTTTTGTTGACAACATTGTGAACCCCACTTTAGTTATTGAACTAAATTAAGTTTTCCCAACATTAATAATGTCCAGTTGAAGTATATCACAAAAAATCATAATGTATTTAGCAACAAAAAGTGGCATTATATCAACTTCGATTTGTGTGTCAAGATGACAAAATGTTTATTTATGTTCTATTTTGAACAGGAAGAAAAGAATGGATGTAAGGCATGTGATTCAAAGGAGGTGAAGATGTATGCGCAGTTGCCTCCTGTTGAGAAGATGGATGCGTCCCTCTCTACACTCACATGTTGCCAGTATGTACACATTGTTGTAGGCGGCGTACTTCTTCCACATTAGATATCAGCATAATCATTGCAAGATTACAGAACCCAACACTGAATATCTTTCACCAGCTCTTGTTGTGTAAGGCCTAAAGGACACCCCTTCAATCAGTTTCACAATTTTAATTATCGTATGTCATTCAAACTTATAATGATGAATCTAGAACAGAAATATAAATATTTTATTGAGGTAGTGGGTATTAAATGAAAAAAACGTATTTCATTTTGTCAAATATTTGAGTATATTTATATATTTCATAACACTTGGCGCTTATTGTTCAAATATTATGTCAATTACAATGTCCGTCTTGTTATGATTCTTGCGCAATCTGATGCACCAAGTACTTGGCTTTGTAATTTGATCACTTTTAGCTGACGGAATATTTTATGCGAGTTTATGCTATTTTATATTATTATCCCCCCGGTATGTAATATCGTGGAATATAATTGTTGCCCTCCCCTTCTGTCTGTCCCTCCATAAGCTTGAATCATTTCTGGAGCAGAAAACTGTTCATAATTATTATACCCCCGCTACGAAGTAAGCGGGGGTATATAGCGGTCATTCCGTCCGTCCTTCCGTCCGGTCAATTTTTCTCAAAACTGTCAAAGTTACATCAACCAAACTTTGTACAGTTGTTAACCATGTTCTTCCCATCGCGCACAGACAATTTTCAATTTTCTGAGATTTAAATTTGTTGTCGTTTCCATGGAAACGTTACTTTTTGGACTTAGTTTTATTATGTTCAATCCGGACAAGTTTTCTCGGATACTGTTCGACCTAGGTGAATGAAATTTTGGTTGTGAGTACTCATGACCATACTCTTTATCAAGTTCGAAAACCAGTTCCGAAATATTATTTTTTACGGAGTTATGGCCCTTGAATCCCAAATTTAACTTAGTACCAAAAGAACTGTGATGCTCCAATGGGGACAAGTTTTCTCGGCAACTCTTACATCTAGGTGAATGAAATTTAATATGGAGGTAGTCCAGATGATACTCTTCATCGAATTCAAAAACCAGTTCCGAAATATTATTTTTTACGGAGTTATGGCCCTTGAATCCGAAATTTAACTTTGTACCAAAAGAGCTGTGATGCTCCAATGGGGACAAGTTTTCTCGGCAACTCTTACATATAGGTGAATGAAATTTAACCCTTATGTTGCTTATATATATTTTACCATTTTTAGCCCCTGTGGCAGAATTTACAGGCTCTGAGCTCGCAGCAGTAGTTTGAGCTTAGGCACTAACGAGCTCTGCTGGCGGAATTTCCAGGCGGCGATTCCGGTACCGTTTTTACGAAATATACCGCATCTACATGGCGAATACGGGCTATATACAGGCGTTGAATACAAATTCAAGTCGCGGCACCCGTACAAAAATGGTTGCTTCATACCCGCATCTTTGAATTAATTTTCTACGATTTTTTTTTACTTTTCTATTACTTTGTAAAGATTGTCTTTGATTCGGGCCTTATAACATCATAAATTTGGAGCGCACTACTGAAATTTATATATGGATTTGAAGACCAGATGTTTGTCTTTACAATGATATAAAAATTATTGGAATGCGACCTTTGGTTATAAATCTATTATCATCTAAAGTTTGTCTTTATTTCCAGCTTTATCAAATCAAAACTCAAAACTGTGTAAATTTTATTAGAATCAAAGCCGAATCTTTCCTCTTTACCCCATGTAAGTTTTATGAAAATCGGCCACATCAGCATTTATGGGTGGTATTTACGATGCGGTTCTGGCTGAACTTCCAATGAAAGCTCGCATTCACTTTCTCTGTCTCTTTGACAAAATAAAAAATATTTTATTTGCAATGACATGTATTACAAAAATTACATTCCATTTATGTACAAATATACACACATATTTACCTGCGGTAGTGCGCAGAACAGCTTTAGGGACCTAACAAGGTCTGTATATAATGATTATATACTTGTCCACACTTCGGCTCTCTTTACTTTCAATTTTCCTCTTCTTCATTCACTTCTTCATTTCTTTCTTGTTCCGTGGCAGTGATGTAAGCCCTGGAGTAGTCAGTGGCGGTGTGATACAGAGAAACATTACAATCTGTACATTCATAAGAAGACTCTCTGCCTTCTCGTTTTTTCTTCCTTGCTGGCGCATTGCCTTCTTCTATCTGTTTTGCGAGGACCGCGCGTTTTGCCTTAGAGCATACCACACACATCCATGATCCTTGAGACGTTTTTCTTCCTTCCGACAGCCTGAATCTTCGTCGGAAAGTGACGTCCATGAAGATGAGTGACACTCTCGTCGCTCATGCTCGGCCGACCACGAGGACGTCTGCACAGCGATGGAACTTGTTCCTTGTCCGCAAATGTTACTATATGTTGCGCCAAAGCCTTCCTGTATTCCCGACTTGTTTTTAGAGGTTTATCTTGGCTATATTCTATATAAATGATATAAGAGTTCAACAAGGCAACGTTGAGAACGTGAAACCAAACCCGTTTCCACACTTCAGGGTCTTCACTCAGAACGGCGTGTACGACAACATCTGGTCGGCCCGATCAACACCTCCCATGTACTTGTTGTACGCTGTTACAATGCACGGCTTGAGAACTGGTTCCCCTGTTGCCCGGTTCTTCTTCCCTGTTTGTTCAAGTTGTGTATCTTCAACAGTAGACATGAGAAGGACTGATTTTCTATTTTCGTAGCGAAGAACAAGTAGGTCATGGTTGTGAGAAACTGTCATGTCCCCTTGCTTAGCTTTCTTTTTAGGCTTCTTGACAGAATCAGGAAGGCCCTTTCGATTGGCTCTCAACGTCCCTGTGGCACCGATTCCCCGCTCCCACAAGTTTATGTACAGATTTGTGGACGAATAATAGTTGTCCATAAAGATGTGATGCCCCTGTCCAACGTAGTCGTTCACCAAGTCCATGACTACATCATAAGTTTTGCCACCTTCAGAAACCGGTTCATTCGTTTTTCCAGTGTAGAGTTTGAACTTGCTAACGTATCCGTTGTGCGAGTCACACAACATGAAAGCCATTATCCCATACTTCTTAGGCTTGTCGACTGAAATGTTTTGATGTGGTTTATACACTCCTGAAAAACGGTGAACTATCTGGTTATACAAGTGTCCCAGTTTATTTATTGGTGAAAAGTTCGGGGTGTTACGGCCGGCATCTTCTTGTTGTCTGACAAATGTAGGTAGGTTATAAGAAGCCAAAACCTGTCTCGGGGCATGCACTTGGCGAAGAAAGGCGTTGAGGTAACATATATATCACTTGCTGACCAGTACTCCGCAAAGTTTCTCTGCACAACTAATGACATGGCTATTGTCATGGCTACAAATACCTTCATCTCTTCTGCATTTGTGTCTTGCCACTGTTGCATTCTTGAATGGGGTCCTAGAATTTTGTCCTCCATTGCTTGTTTGAAATATCTATTGGTTTCCGTTGCCATATCCTGATAGTCATCTTCATGTATAAACAAATCGAAAAAGTCAATAGGTTGAGGGTTCTCAGGAAGTTCTATGAACTGGCGCAACCCAGTTTGACCAGTGAAAGGCAAATTTACACGTGGCCGCGGACCATCCACCCACTCATCAAACCTCTGTGAATTATCTTGATTATATTGTGGTATGTCGGCAAACTCCTCCTCAAAACCACTAAAGTTTTCTTCGGTGGAATTACCGGCGGCTAGAATGTTCCTGGCAATCTCTGTCTCTATATCACTCAGACCATCTGTGTCACCATGTTCACTATCTATGACAGTGTCCCGATCATATGCATCATCACTGTCTAAACCACTGCTGCCATCACTGTCAGTTGACTCCATATCAGAGGCTTCATCAGCATGGATCTCGTTGATGAAGTCGTCGTCGCTTGAAACGGCTTCAAAGCTGCGTGTCCTAGTATGCATAGCCCTAGGCCGTTGCAGCAGGGCCCTGCGTCCACGTCCGCGCAGCATTTTACTTCAAGCTGTAAATGATTGAAAATGCGTTAGATGTATGTAAGATATAACATGTGATTAGAGACAATAAACATACAGAGATAATGAATGTGAGCTTCATGGACATTCATTTGCCATTTTCAGAAACTCCTGGCGCATCTAGGACGACTGCGCCGACGGCTTCTGACATCGCGCCGATTTTGCCGACGCATATGTCAAACGGACCATTTTCTGATTTCCTCGGCGCGTGTAGCACCGGCCGCGAGGCCCGGAAAATATACTACTGCGTCAGGGAAGCTCGGGTTGTCAGTTGCCAATTGACTTCTCTTTTCGAGAAGCAGAGCATCCAAGGAGCAGTCTCTCGAGGCGGAGCCCGGACCCATGGGAACATGCTCCCATGCTCTCTGGGAATTCCTGTATCGTCTTCCGCGGCGGACCCCGGATTCAATCGCGGGACAGGTTTTTCATGTTCTCTTTTGAGAACGAGAGGCTCCAAGGTACAATCCTGTGGCACGAACCCCGGATTCTATTGGGAATGGCTTCCCATTCCCTCTCGACATATAAAGCAGAAACCTTTATACCTCGGAATGACACGAACCTTATTTTCAAAGTAGAAAAAAAATAATAATTTGTACAAAAAGGTTTTGGGGTTGCGACCAAAAGCGGGGGGGTCTGCGCACCCCCCGGTAGATATTTATAGTTGTGGGTCGGTCCCGAAGATGACGGACCACGCCCATGTTAATGGGAATTTTTTCTCATTATGTCATGGCGAATCCCGTCGGAAATTCCCCTGCTCACGAAAAAACTAATACCTAAAAAAAAAATTGCGATACAAAAAAACTTTGGTGAAACGTCTTTTATTCAATAATATACAAAATAACATAATAAATTCAATTCAAATGGTTTGGAAGGGTGCGTCCTCGCATTTGAATTTTAGAAATACAAAACTTTCGCAAATGGCATCAGTAACAAAAATGTTCACGCATTTTTAGAAACTCTGAAAAGTGAAATATATTCCTGAGAAAATATTCCCATGAAAAGGCTTTTCCCCGAGAGGTGGGTCCCGTACTCAAATATATTTTCGTTTTTATGTTATATTTTTTTTTCCAAAACTTGAAACAAAATTCCGTCATGACAGTTTATAAAGCTCTATATTTGCGTATCAAAAGAACAGTATTTTAGTTATATCTTATCATACTTCTTCACTTTTGCGTACATCAATATTGTGGCGCTTCGCGCATGCATAGTTCTTCCCAAAATATGCACATTATATATGGAATTAAAGACAATCTTCTGTTCTTTACAATGATGTAAAAATTATAAAAATCGGACTTGCGGTTCAAAAGTTATGAAGTGCGAAAATTATACCTTTTAGCGGCGCTTCGCGCATGCAAAGTTCTTCCCCAAAACAAGCGCATTATACATGGAATTGAAGACAATGTTTTCCTTTTTACAATGATGTAAAAATTATAAAAATCGGACTTGCGGTTCAAAAGTTATAAAGCCCGTAATGTTGATATATGCTAAGAGCGCCACTTATTCAAAGCCGAATATCACCTTCTGCGCGACACTTGGCGCATCAAAAGTTATTGCCGAAAATACACGTATTTTATATGGAATTGAAGACAATTCTTTTATCTATATACTGATAAAAAAATTATGAAAATATCCCAAGTAGTTTCTTAGAAATAGAGCGCCGAGGCATGTTGGGGTAAATGCGCCACATGTCTAAAATATAAAAAGTGCGAAAGTCGCCTATCTCTGTGCGATTGCTGTATTTTCAGTTTTTTTGCGATTTTTATATTGGAATAAAGGCCATTCTTTCCTCTTTATTTTGGTATAAAAAAAATTGAAAACAACCAATTGGTTCATATGATACGAAGTGCGAGAGAAAGGTAGCTTATCGCAATATCTTCCCGTAATTAGAGGCTATCTGCCCGTGTGGCGGGACGCGAGACAGAAAAGCATGTACAGGCCTATCTGACCCCGGGGCAGTGCAGACACTTAGGCGATAATTAGCCGCCGTGGGGATTAGGCATCGGAGCCAAGCACGACAAATTTGGCCTTTTGTAAAGCTAATTATTGATGCGTTAGGGGTCAACAATGCACACGCAAATTGGTGTGAATTTTGCTGGACATTCCGACCAGACACTGATCAAAGCTTCATTCTCATGGCGGGCCGCGGAGCATAAATACAGCCATTCTCATGGAGTGACTCACGGACACAATCGACTCGGGACCCGTTCCCACGGCTAGCAAACTAGCGAGACAGCCGTGAAATATTCTAAGTATGGCATCCGGGATCCGTATTGAGGCACCTCGGAATCGCTTATAGCCCGCCCGGATAATTCCGGGGCCGCAAGTTAAGGGTTAACATGTAGGTAGTCCAGATGATACTCTTCATCAAGTTCACAGTCTAGTTCCGAAATATTATTTTTTACAGAGTTATGAGGCCCTTGAATCTGTAATTGAACTTGGTACAAATTACCGGTGTGATGCTCTAATGGGAAAAATTAAGTTACCTGAAAAATATAACATCTGGGTGAATGAAATTTTGTATTCTAACATGACACTATATTTAGAATGAAAATTCTGCTTTCTGATTGGTTCCTCGTATCAATTTTGGAGTAATTATTTTACCGATAATCACCTCTAAATATTTGCGACCGATTCACATTGCTGAAAATCACGGGGCACAAAAATCAACAGTCGCTCGCTTCATACAACAGCGATTCATCCAATGAACAGAAGCGGCGTTATTCCTCTATTTTGCAAAATTCTTCCACTGCCTCCAGTTCACAATCCCAAATGACCCCATTTCCTACCACGATGTCCTCAACCATGACACAAAAAGCGTTCTTGTCAGGCTTTCTTCAAATCTCAAACTGTTCGCTTGTAGTGAATAACTACTTTGAGAGTAGCGCCCCTTGAATGGGATTGGTCCTTGTCGGCCTTGTAGGGGAGATAGGTCGGACTATGTATTTACTTGAAAATCGCTTCTGTGAGTCTGATGACTTCCAACATGGGTTTTCTGTTGATATTATCATCAATTGAATAAAGATAAGTTACATTGAAATAAGTTTTAGTGTTTGTTTTGATATTTTGATTGAAGCATGTTCTTTGAAAAGTGAACTGCACCGAAGGGTCGCGGGCGAGTGAAACCAGTCTGTACTGGTTTGACCCAAGCACAGCGCTTTGGCGCAAGACGAAAGAGTTCCTCATTATTTTCCTAATTAGTCATGTTAGAATGGAGATAAATCCATTCTGTTTTATATTTTGGGGTTGTATGTTGTGCATTTTTTACCCCTAAATTTAATTTCAGTCAGTTCCTAATATTATTTTGGACAATATTATGATGCTTGAAGCTGTTTTTTAAACATAGTAACCTTCACATCTATAATTCTCAAAGGACGGATAGCAGATGGCGGGGGTATGTGAGCCATGCTCACTTTTTTCTTGTCTTTCTGAAATAGTGCATGTGTATTACCCACTAACTGAAGATTTCTGAACATTTTATTTATATTTTGTTTCCATAGAAATGCATTTGATTTGGACTTTGTTCACAGATAGGTTCATTTACTTCTTTCAAAGACATGTTATCAAACAGGACATTGTTTAGTATTCTATATTTAGATGACTCTTGCTTTTTTCAAGCAATTTGTTTCATTAATTTGGTGAGCTTTGTTTGTGGCTCTGTTAATAGTAACATGCTAATATTTGAGGCTTTGAAAAATCATATCTTTGTAAATATCCGATAGATTTGTGTTTTTGGCTTATTCTAAAACTCAATTTTATATTGGCTTTGATGTGGTATATGATATAAAAGGATAATATGATGACAACATTCTGAAACATAATTTCAAACGGACATGTGGTGTTGACCTCTCTACATCTATTTAAATCCCATTACTTGTTTATAGTATAGTGGGCCGGATCGTCGACTTTATATGCTTTCTCGTCACTAGACTATTGTGGAATAAATATGTCTAAAACATCTTTTAAATGCTTCTCATTAGTATTTTCTGAAGCTAATATTCAGCTATGTAGCTAACCGGTATCTTAATGAAGGACAAGCTAACCTGCATTATATGATTTCAGAAAACTCAGCCTCTCAACAAACGCCATTGAAAAAATTGCAAATCTTAACGGACTAAGTAAGTATTGTTTAGAACAGTCACTTGTGTAACTGTTAACTGTTAAGCATCCTTTTGATAAAAAAATTTTCTTGAATTAAAAATATGAATTATTTGCAGGGATTGGGAAAGGTAGGGGCCATTGGCACATTAGATGAAAAAAATGGCCCATTTAAAGAGCCATCAAGGATGTTAGTGTTTGAAATTAAAATTATTTTTGGAAAATATACTTATAATGTCAATCGCCAGAGAAATCTTTTATCTACAACATGGCATATGTTAAATAATTTTCATATCATGACAATGTAATGCAATTTGGTTTCAAAGAGAAGTACCACTTCAAGTAGCGCGCGCTAAGGGTATCTGACGTCATATAAACAGAATCCCCTTTTTTGCGTAAAACGTACTACACAAACAGTTAGCGCTTCCGAAGCGTGAAGGCTCGTCTCTAGCGCAAGTCGCCATAACAACCCATGTGCTGCACGTGTCTCTCTTGCAAGTTACTCTTGTCACACATTACTGAATGTGACGATTGCTTTACCAACAATGTTTCTAAATGTCATGAGAATATACAAATTATTGCCTGTTTAATGTACTTTTTATTGAGATAAGACCAGCAAATTATGACAAATTTTTACTCTCATTGATTATAAAATGCAAGAAAAATACCTAGTTGGGTAAAACAATTATTCCAATATCTGTAGCAAATACATAATTAAATTAAATGGTAAATAAATAACCGCCAAAAAAATATATATTTCGATTTCTTTCATTGCTCATAATTTTGTATTCTTTCGTGTCTTTGTTTACTGTGTGAGTGTGTGTGAGCTAGACCATAATGGAAAACTGGAAAACACTTTTACTAATTAATGCAATTTCTCTGCTTATTTTAGAATGAAAAATTTCTGGAAAAATTAACATCAACATCCTTGATGGCTCTTTAAAATTTGAAATTTTACTATTGCTTCAAAGTGGAATGGCCCATTTGAAATGCTGAAAATGACTAAAAGTCCTAAAAATGTCCCATCCTGAAAGGTGTCTTTCCCAATCCCTGTAATAGTATGAATATAAAATCTTTTGAGTTTTTTTGTTCCATGAAATATTTTTTCGAAATTTAACTTGGTAATACTGTTTGTTTATGAGACTGTTTTATTAGAAACTTATCTCCTGCTTCCTTTACAGAGAACTTGACTATTTTATCATTGGGCAGAAATAATATCAAGAGTTTAACAGGTTTGGTATGTATACTTTCATTATATGACGAGCAATGAAATACTGGGATTTATCGGTAAAATAAACTGTCTATCAAGCTACAGTGAAAATAACTTATAGGTTCATTGCGACCAGTGACTGATATAATTTCAGTGGCAGATCCGGGGGGGGGGGGGGGGGGGTGTAGGTGGTCCAGACGGTCCAGACACCCCCCCTTTCAAAAATGTTTGCTTGGGCAGGTATAGGTAAACAATTTTGGACCCTGGACCTGGAGATGACCTTATTGAGTACATGTATATACTGTTACTTTATATTTACTTTGAGATTCTTGATAGGCAGTTAGAAGTTGGTGAACAAGTATAAGACAACTTTCTGGATAACAACCTCCTCTTTATTGTATGCACAGCATTTCTGGGCTGTTATGGTGAGACAGGCATGTTGTTTTGGTTCACAGGAAGCTGTTGGGGACACACTGGTAGAACTTTGGATCTCCTACAATCTCATAGAGAAGCTCAAGGGAATTAATGTCCTCAAAAGACTCAAGGTGAGCTCACTTCGACTACAAGGGTACAAACTAACTTAGCTGATAAGTTTTAAACATTCAGGCACTCCAACATGTTACAGTTGGTGAAGTTTGAAACCACTCATAATCACTCTGGCAGACTCAAACCTATTGAATACTGGTCGTTTAGTAGCCTCTATTTATTACATGATAATTGAGAGTGAGATACTCAATTCTATCAGTGAAATAAACTCTCTATCAAGCTACAGTGGCAACCTTTATCACCATTCTACTTCACCACTCTACTGAGTGATTATAAACTTTATCGCCATTCACGTGACGTCATCAGGACAATGTTAGGATGTCATATTGTCAGCTTGAGAAGGCTGTACATTTACCATTGAAATCGCCCCCTATGTCCACATTAAACACAGAAATAATAATTTAATAAATAGAAAATCTGTTTTTCCTTGACAAATACCATGTTTATCTCATCTCGTGAGGTAGAAAAGTTAATATATTTCACTTGCGGCTGTGCAAACTTTTCTATCTCACTCGATGAGATAAACATGGTATTTGTCAAGAAAAGACAGATATCCTCTATTTATCATGGTTTCATGACATTATCAAGAATCTTGTGACATTTCGTTTCTCAATGTGACAATGGCAGAGCCAGATATAGCCTGCAATATCTGAAAGAGTATTCTGGTTTGCTTTCCTCATTGAGTTTCATGACTTACAGTAATAAACAGATAACTATATTGCTGTCATATTCATATTTTGATAAGGCTAAATAAATAAAAAAGGGAAATATTTCTCTTTCTCTCTTCTTTCCCTTAGCTGACGGTGTTGCTAACTGATAAGCAAAGAAAATCTTAAATGTTGTTTAAATTAATTCAAATTAGGAAATCCAATTTTAACTAAAAAGGAGGCTATAGAAATTTACAGTTACAGGCACATTACATTGGTCCAGAGATGAACTAGAATATAATTTTTAGCTCATCAGGCCTGAAAGGCCCGATGGGCTTATGGCATGGCATGTTGTCCGGCGTCCATCCGTCCGTCCTTAAACTTTTCGCTTTTTCGACTTCTTCACCAGAACCAATGACTCCACAGAGCTGAAATTTTATGTGCAGACTCCTTGGCCAATGGGGAGTCTAAATTGTAGATTTCGTGATGCCTTGATCCCAAATGGGGTCACAGGGGTCACATCGTTAAAAACCTGTTTTCATCTTCTTCTCCAGTTCCAAAAGGTCTAGAGAGCTGAAAAGTTGTGTGCAGACTCCTTGACTAAGGGGGATTCTAAATTGTAGATTTCGTGACCCCGTGACCCCAAATCTAGAGAGCTGAAAAGTTGTGTGCAGACTCCTTGGCCAATGGGGATTCTACATTGTAGATTTCGTGACGCCCTGACCCCAAATGGGGTCACAGGGGTCACATCCTTAAAAACCTATTTTCATCTTCTTCAGTTTCAAAAGGTCTAAAGAGCTGAAAAGTTGTGTGCAGACTCCTTGGCCAATGGGGATTCTAAATTGTAGATTTTTTTACCCTATGACCCCAATCCAGGTCACGGGTCATGACCCAAAAACCTATTTTCATCTTTATCTCAAGTATGTAAAGCTCTAGAAAGGTGAAATGTTGTGTAGAGACTCTTTGGTCAAAGGTGATTCTTAATTGTAGGATTGGTTACCCTGTGACTCCAAATACGGGTCACAGGGGTCATGATCTAAAACCTATTTATTCCTTGTTAACAACGTATTACTTAGATAACTGAGATAACTTAGATATTCAACCTTAGATAATAAATCAATGAAGTCCTGATGAGCTACAGAGCCCATGGCTCTATTTTTTAATTGATATATTTTGGTGAAAGGTACCTTAATGGATATGTATAATAAGTTTGAATGCTTTCTTCACAGGTGTTGTACATGGCCAATAACGCAGTGAAGGACTGGGGGGAATTTCAGAAACTGGTAAGTGGACTGGCAACTGAACATTGTTTCCGGCGTCCTTCAGTCCATCTGTCCATCCGTCCGCCTGTAAATTTTCTACTATTTTGACTTGTTCTCCAGAACCAATGACTATAGAGAGCTGAAATGTTATTTGCAGATACCTTGAAGGATGACCTAAAAACCTATTTTCATCTTCTCAATAACGAAAAGACCTAGAAGGTTGAAATGTTATGTAGATTTTGTAACCCAGTAGGGTCACAGGGTTCACAATTTAAAAACCTATATTTTGCTTATTAACAATGTATTACTTGAGATAACTTAGATATTCAACCTTAGATAATAAATCAATGAATTTCTATTGAGCTACATAGCCCATGGCTCTCTTTTGATAGTATGTAATCAACTGGGCACCATTGCTAAAACATCAACTAAAAATTAGCATTCTTATTCTACCCCCGCTACAACGTAGTCAGGGGTATATAGCGGTCAGCACTTCCGTCCGTCCGTCTGTCCGGAATGTTTTTGTTCTGCTCATAACTTCAAATTTTACGAAACTTGCTATGTACAATCACCATGATGTGTACATTTTTGCCTTTTGCATGTTTCATACCTCATTTGCATAATTTATGCAAATTTTGATCTTCTTCTCCAGTTCCAAATGGTCTGGAGAGCTGAAACGTTGTGTGCAGACTCCTTGGCTAATGGGGATACTAAATTGTAGATTTCATGACCCTTTGACCTCAAATGGGGTCACAGGGGTCACAATCCAAAAAATCTATTTTCATCTTCTTCTCCAGTTCCAAATGGTCTGGAGAGCTGAAACGTTGTGTGCACCCTCCTTGGCTAATGGGGATACTAAATTGTAGATTTCGTGACCCCCTGACCCCAAAAAGGGTCACAAGGATCACAAGTATCAAAATTTTCATCTTCTTCTCCAGTTTCAAAAGGCCTAGAGAGCTGAAAAGTCGTGTGCAGACTCGTTGGCCAATGAGGATGCTAAATTGTAGATTTTGTGATCCTGCGACCCCAAATATAGGTCACAGACATCATGATCTGAAAAGCTATTTCATCTTGAGATTTTATGTGCTTTTTAAAGGGAGGTAATTTAAAGGAAACAAAAGTAATGAATTAAATCTTCAAGTTTGTCTTTACTTGTAGGGGATTTTATCTCTAGCCTCAAAGATAGGTCAGAGCGGTAAGGACCTTAAGACCTATTTCATCTTCTCCATTTAAAGTGCATTTAAAATGTGTTGTACCTCTCACCTAGAAGTTGACATTTTGATTTAGTTAATGTATATAAAGCCTGATGAGCTACAGAGCCCATGGATCTATTTTTCAACTTTTACTTCTAATCCACTCTTACAAGTCTATCTATGAAGACATACTTACTATGAAAACACACATACTCTGCTTTCATAGTACTGCTGTGGTTTGTTTGTACAGAAGATTGAACATTGATATCTATCTGCTATTTTGAAACTTTTCTTCTGTGATCAATGTTAAAACCGGGGGTATATGAGTGAGCTGTGCTCACTAATTCTCTTGTTCTGTTATGGAAGTATCTGACTTACAGTAACTGAACATTCATGAACATTTTTATCTGAACAAGCAGATCTAGTCTTACACTCAGACTCTGGAAAAAAAAAATTATTTTTGAAAATATCACCATTTTATCAAATATTGAAAAAGAGACTGTAAGAAATAGAATTTTGTAAAACACAGGCTCCTTTTCAATATTTGTAAAAAAAATAATTCAGAATCTAAGTTAGACTATAGCAGGACCTGCTATTAAGATTTAGGTGGATGACATTACTACATCCTTCCAATTTGCAACAAGGTTCCAGATTAAGTGAATAGGTTAGACATAACTTCATAATTGAAGTAATTTTAACAATGAATAGCTAAAATGTCAAATTTCTAATTTGTCATACAAGTATTATGATAGTTATACAAATGGATCAAACATGTAACTTGACCACACAAATTTTTAATAAAGTGTATTTAGAATGTGCCCCAATAGTTTTCTGATGGTGTTACCCTCTATTTCAGGCTGATTTGCCATGCCTTGAAGATCTGGTGTTTGTTGGTAAGCACTGCCTTCTTGGAATGAGGTGTTAAACCCCACATCACCCCACTGATAGTGTAAAATGTCATAATTAGTAGTAATTTTAAATATGTTCATGACAAAGTAATCTGAATTGCTCCAAACTTGATAACAGTGGATAATAAATGTATTTTTTACATACCGGGTATACGTATATGTTTACAGTTTGAGAGCATGAGTTGTGTTTTATCCCCCCCAGGAAACCCCCTGGAAGAGAAGCACAGTGGAGAGGGTGACTGGAGAGAACATGTCCAAAAGAGACTGCCCAAACTCAAGAAACTTGATGGTTTGTAATCCAAACATTATTTTAATCAATTCATTTTTAAATTTTGAAAATTAAAAGAAATAGAATTTTCCTGATAGCTATCTGTAGACTGTGTTGTCTGAGAGCCCTGCCCCAAGACACTGTCTAGATGAGATCCTCTAATACACTAAACTGAATACACATACAACTGGAAGCTTCAAGAAATAAAATTACAGGGATGAAGGTACAGGAATTATTCAAATTCCAAAGACTATATTTTAATCTAGTTATCTGACTAAGAGGTGAAGAAATGCCAATATAAACCAAACTGGGAGAAGTTCAAACAGCATCCTCACAACGTTAGAGTATATGTAGAAAGTTATAAGATTGAAAATGAACTGTTTTATTTGAATTAGACCTACCTATTTACAAACATCAAATTTTAATGCAAGTCAGTGGGCAATACTCTCAGATGTTTATACATGATTCATCAGTTAAAACAGATTTTATTAGAATTTAAAATTAAAAGAATTCAGAAGATAACTTCAAGGCAACGTTTAGATAAAACAAATATTTTGCCAGTTTAATTTTTATATTTGATGGTTATGTTACAGCCATTATGACAAAAGAAATTTGAAGCAAAGAGAATACTTTATGATATTGTAAAGGAGACTGAACATGAACATGCTTACAATAACGATTATTAAATCATTTCACCTGAGGTTGTTCTGTTGGCAAAATGCCTTTTGCAAATTGAATATTAATGAATTGCACACCATCATCTTTGACAGCCTGACATTATGGTGCTTGAATTCTTGTAGTAAGGTATTACATGTGTACATTGCTGTTCTGGAGGAGTTCCACTGGATCACAGATAGTTCACCCAACTAACCAAATCAGATATTTTAAGATGCTCGCTGCTGCGGGCTTGATATCAAGCCCAATAGGTGTTGACGTATTGATACGTCAGTGACTTCTGACCCTTTGACATCCATACGACAAAAGTGTGTGACGAAGTTCCCTGATTCATGAAAAAGTTAACATTTTCCGAATGAGAAATCAATGGGCTTTCACATGATGTAATTAGTATCTATATACAATTCTATTTTATTGAGAAATGATGAGTTAAAAATATTGATGGTATTTTCAATCACAAAACTGCCTGCAGGTGCGTGTTTGACGTCATAATAAAAATGTTAACTACTCGATTCATTGGGTTGAAATTCTATAGTAAATGCATGCAAAATGCATAACTTTTACATCACTATGTTCAGAATATCCTAATCTAGCAGATGAACAAATTTGGACATTGAATTTATTTCTGTTAGAAAATAATCGGAGATTTGCGAAAATGTCGGCAAATGAAAAGATCAACCGATCACTTTTTGAAAAAATCCATGAAAATAAACAAAGAATTTCACTTACATATTTTAGAATCTCAAAATCTTCCACAACTAAATAAAAGTGTATCTGTGCATTGTTTGTCAATTCTTGTTTCCAAATGTAGTAATATATCAAACGTGACATCAATAGCAGTGCCAAATCGGCCATTTCTTCAATTCACCACATGAAATGTTCCCGCTATTTTCTCATGTTACGCGACTCAATGTGAAAGTCAAGCTAGCGGTAGCTGTATCTATTTTTAGAAATGGTCGTCGATCTAACCATAGAGTGTTATTAATTAATAGAGCATTTTCATTGTGGTCGACTAGCTGTTAACTACAAACAAAAGGGAACACAGTTTATGAGTAGTCCTATTCACGGATATGGAGATACACTAGTTGTTTGGCGTTATCTTTTTACCTGAATGTATATATATATCAAAGAAATATATAATAATTATGAGTTTATAAATGTGTCATAGGTTGCTGGTATAATCATTAGTACCAATGAACAGATGAAATACCTATAACCTGTATTTTTATAAGACATTTACAAACATCAGGTCTTTGAATGGCATTTAGAAGTGGCATACATAAGAACAGGAGGATTTTCTGGATAACAACTTCTTTAATGTGAAAATACACGACGTTTCTGAGTATATACTCACTGGTTCATCAGGTGGAATGTAAGGAAATGACAAACGTAAGCATAACATACTCAGGGGTCCTTTAACTATCCAGACAAGCAAGTGCTGCTTGCTATGTGTTGCACATCAACTGAGATGTACAGGGCAAACGTCTTGTAGCCAATCAATGAGGACTGTTATGTACTGTCACAAGTATGATCAACGTTTTAAAGATTTTCAACTGATTTCAGGTGTGCCAGTTGTGAGGGAGGAACCAGCTGATGAAGAAGATGCTTGAAGTGTGTGTGTCCCTCCACTACTGACCTGTGTACATAGCCAGACTCTGATTGTTCTCTACATATCTTACATTCTAATGTCTACCCTTTTAGCCTTCAAGTATCTCATCTCATTCTATCAACAAACATTGTTACAAGTTTCCCTTATAAGTATATAAACATAAAGTAAGTGGATGTAAGTGACTTGTGTTCATGCACTGTGTGTGAAATAAGGACTGACTGCCAGCTAGGAGGGAACCTAGTAACTTTTGTTTTTATTTAATTTTGCTATTTAAATTTATCAAATAACTCTCAAGCTTAATTTCTTAAACTGTAACTTCATGTATATGTTAAGTTTCAACATGCAAAGACTGAAATGTTATCAAAAGTGTATTAGTTGGTTTGTTATTTGATAAATGTGAAACCACAGAGCTGGAACAGTAACTGATTCCATGTTCTGTTCTAACAGTTACCCCTGTTTGTATGTATTCCTTCTGACATTGCAAATTTCATTGTCTCATTGTTATTTATCTGATATGCCACCTTCAGGCTTATATTAATAAACATAAACTATACAAAATAATAAGAAGCTTATGTTATTGCTTTTATCACAAAAGAAATTTGAAGCAAAGAACATACCTTCAATAGAGGTAGTGTCACCTGTACAGTTTTGTGCACCCAACAGTGATACGGTTCAACTTGTAAGTATGGAGTACTGGTAATACGTACTGACTGACTTAATATGTATTGACGCACACTGGTTAATCCTTGCAGAATTATGTCTCCCCCCGAAGAGTTGAGAGACATATTGTTTTTGGTTGAGTTCCCACCGACTACTTGACCAATCTCCACCAAATTTGATATTCAGCTTTCCCATATCATGTAGATGTGCCTTTTGAGGTAATGAAGTTATAAAATTTGATTATTTTTTTTCAGTTTCCGTGGCCACAATGTGGACGTTGTCCTTTAGAAGGGTGGGGTTGGTTTCTAGAGCAGATCTCTAAAACTAGGGTACTATCGTCACCAAATTTGGTACACTACCTCCCGATATCATTTAGATGTGCTTTTGGGATGTTTGAACTGAAATTTAATTTTGTTCTGTTTCCATGGCAACAATTTGGACTTTGTCTTTTGGAAGGTTAACAACTGAAATTTATTTGGGAGAAGGGGGAGATATCTGTTTTTACGAGTAAAAACACCTTCTAGTTTGCTTGAACAGATGCAGCAGTGCAACCCTCGTCTGCTAGTTGGACAGTATTATGATTTACTATGATTTGGATTTACGCTGGATTTCAATGTATTTTCAACCATGTCTTAAAGGCACATCCATTGTGTTGTTGGGGGTTACATATTGCAAACGTTATAAATGGTGTTACTTTATCGAGAAATACTGACTGTTCCCGAAAACTACCCTGTTGATGATAGTAGACTTAGCATATTGACAATAAGAAGGTAAAAGTAGTGATTTCTGATAGAAAACCGGATGATGCACAGCGTGTGGCGCACTTCAATGAGTCAAATGTAATTTTGGAATCTTATTTATAACAGACAAAATGACTCATTTGAGTTGATAATGTTTAATAGGTCCCATAACTACTGTACATGTAAATGGGACGTGCAGTTTTCGGTTTCTGCACATGCATAATGATGTTACACAATTTTAATTGGAAACTAATAATTATGATATATTTGGCGATTTTGGATAAATATGCAAGCTGAGAGAATTTATTTGAATTGTTGACAGCACTCGTGAGTTGGAACGTTTTAAAGTCAAATAAAATTTTATGAAACACAATGGATACACCTTTATAGAATTATATATATACAGTGTCCTGAAATGCAAGTTTCTTACTACCATAATCTGTGGATACTTACACACTTAGCACAAGCACCTGATACAAAGCATGTTTTAAAGAATATCAACTCCTTTTTCTGATTCATCTGACCCACTTCTATAATGGCTTCATCTAAAAATAATTTGAAGATTAGCAAAAGTAGACATTATGCAAGGTGGTAGCCTCTGGTTGTTTTTGACAACTATTTTGGAACTCTTATCCTCACTATATTTGACAAACAAATTAGGTCTGGGAAACAATCCTTGAGATGACTAACTGTCAACTAGAGTTGATGATTTTGTCCTTGAACCGTAGTGCTGGCTGCCTTACTCCCCCGGCAATCTTCACGTGTTGCACTGTCTACACTCTGCCTCACTGTCATGACGTCAGAGCACTCAATCTGAGAAGACCTCGGCAGTCTGTCTCCAGGCTAACATGGGTCTACTGTGAACTCTTCTCAAACCTTGGCCATCTCCTGTCATCCATCTGAGATCAATCACGTGCAGTTCCCTTGGACTCCTCAATTGAATTAGGCAAAGGTCTTTTTCTGTTTGAAAAGAGTTCATCGTGTATGTATACATGCTCTGTTGTGAAAGAATGGATGCATTCCAGTGTGCTATCAATTATTATGAGCTCATCAGGACTCCAGGAGGGCCTGATTTGTTGATGGCCTGATATGATGTTTGTTGCCATTAACTTTTAAATTGTTTGGCTTCTCAAGAACAACTGTCCAAGAGACCTGCTATATTGTGTACCGAATTCTTTTGTCAAAAGGGATTATTATCCCCCCAACTAACGGTCCAGGGTATATGGTCATACCAATGATTCCGTCCGTCCCTCTAAAATTGTTGTGTATAGACTCTTCGGTCAATGGGGATCGTAAAATGTTTACCAATGTTTACTGTACTGTATTTGTTGAATGTATAAGAATTTTTTTTAATGATCCTGACCAAGAAATTGGGTTAAATTATCATATAGGGGAGACCGGGGCACCTTGGGACAAAAAAAACTATTTTCCTGTTTTTTCTTAATTATGAACACAATCAATATGAAACTTAGCATATTTAAAGCAACCTTAATTGTCAAAATATGAAAACATAAAACAACAAAATATATAAACAAACTTTTTGTATAAACAAGAAACAAAAACTTAAAAAATGCTGTCCCAACCTGCCCCTCCCTGGGGTACAATGGGACATGAGCCGGGGCACATTGGGACAATACCGATACCTAAGAGAGAAGCATTATGATTTCAATACTTATCACAATTATTTTTAATATTTTATATAACAAAAACAAACAGTCTGTACTTAAGAGAATAGTAGATCAAGATGGTGCACATTGGGACGCTCTCAAAATGTACCGGCGCACATTGGGACACTGTCCCAACCCCCTGTCCCAACCTACCCCGGTTGCATTGTCTCAACCAGTGTCCCAACCTGCCCCATTGACCCCCAAGATGATAACATGCCTCCATATTGGTAAATTGAAATAACATGTCAAGTAATAACTTGTTACAACTGAGCATACTGATGGAACTTTCCAGAACAATAAGTATTAACCAGGATTGCTTACTCATCTTTACATCAGATTATAATTACTGAAATCCCAAAATTTTAGCCAAACCATTGAAAAACCGTTATTGCTTGCCAGTGTTTGAACCACTTCATATTTTCAGTCATCAGCATCATATGTCACATGGTATATAATTGGTACTTCTTGGGATATAAACAGTTTCTTCCTCCGTATTTGGAATCACAAGATATGTGGTGTCCTAACCCACCCCGTGTCCCAACCTGCCCCGGTCTCCCCTAATATTTAATATATAATATATAATATTGTTATATATTATATTTAAAAATATTTTGAATAATTATACCCCCGCTACGAAGTAAGCGGGGGTATATAGTGGTCATTCCGTCCTTCCGTCCGGTCAATTTTCTCAAAAAATGTCAAAGTTACATCAACCAAACTTTGTACAGTTGTTAACCATGTTATTCCCATCGCGCACAGACAATTTTCACTTTTTGGACTTAGTTTTATTGTGTTCAATCCGGACAAGTTTTCTTGGAAACTATTAAACCTAGGTGAATGAAATTTTGGGTGTGAGTACTCATGACCATACTCTTTATCAAGTTCGAAAACCAGTTGTGAAATATTACATTTTACGGAGTTATAGGCCTTGAATCCGAAATTGAACTTAGTACTAAAAGAGCAGTAATGCTCCAATTGGGACAAGTTTTCTCTGCAACTATTACATCTAGGTGAATGAAATTTAATATGTAGGTAGTCCAGATGATACTCTAAATCGAGTTCAAAGTCCAGTTCCGAAATATTTTTTTTTAAGGAGCTATGGCCCTTGAATCCGAAATTGAACTTAGTACCAAAAGAGCTGTGATGCTGCAATTGGGACAAGTTTTCTCGGCAACTATTACATTTAGGTGAATGAAATTTAACATGTAGGTAGTTCAGATGATACTCTTCATCGAGTTGAAAGTCCAGTTCCGAAATATTATTTTTTAAGGAGTTATTGCCCTTGAATCTGTAATTGAACTTGGTACAAATTATCACTGTGATGCCGTAATTGGAACAATTAAGTTACCTGAACAATATTATTTCTGGGTGAATGAAATTTTGTAATAGCAAAGCCAGTTCCCAAAAGATTTTGGACAATATGATGATGCTTGAATCTGTTACATAGTACCCTTGACATCTATAATGCTCAATGGACGGATAGCGGATGGCAACTTCCAAATGCAAGGCATAACTCTTGCCAGTCTCCATTACTGGCTGATTAAGGCCTTGCAGTATTTCCTTAAGAAATCTGTGCTTAGAAATCCAGGCCCGCTATGCATTTCTGGTGCAGAGATTCACTATCTAGGCACAACAAAGCGAGGGAACGACCGCAAGGCTTAAATCAGCCAGTAATGCAGACTGGCAAGAGCCTTGCATTTGGAAGTTTAGCGGATGGCGGGGGTATGTGAGCCATGCTCACTTTTTTCTTGTTTGTTTTTGTTTGAAAATCAAATTGTTATTTTGTAATTGAAACATAGTTTTATCCACACACCAACTGGTTTATTTTTGATGATTTGAATTTTTTTTTATTAATAATAAAGTCCCGATGGGCTTATGGGCGCATGGCATGGCATGGCATCCGTCCGTCCGTGAACAGGGGATTTTCAATTGTAGATTTGTTGACACTGTGGCCCCAAATAAGGGCCTCACAGGCCATAACCTTAAAACCTATTTTCATCTTCTTCTCCAGAACGAAAAGACCCAGAAGGCTAAACTGTTGTGTGCAGGCTCTTTAGCCAATGGAGATTTTAAATTGTATATTTAGTGACTATGTGATCCCAAATATGAGTCATAGGGGTCATAACGTAAAAGGTGGACCACTGAAAGACCTATTTTTTTATCATCTTCACTGGTATGAAAAGCTCTAAATAAATTTAATTTTATACCCCCGCCTTACAGCGTAAGCAGGGGTATATAGCGTTCATTCTTTCCGTCCGTCCGTCTGTCCGTCCGTCCCAAAACTTTGTGCGGAGCAGATCTGCCAAACTATTCATGCTAGCATCACCAAACTTCATACACATGTCAACCATGATCCCTAGTTGTGCCTTTTGAGGGTTAGAACTATTTCTGAATCTAAATTTTTGCGGTTTCCATGAAAACGTGACTAAAAAGTACTAAAAAGTGACTCTTTGAGGAAGTCATTTTTTGCGGAGCAGATCTCCAAAACTATGCATGCTAGCTTCATCAAACTTCATACAAATGTCAACCATGATCCCTAGTTGTGCCTTTTGAGGGTTAGAACTATATCTGAATTTTAAATTTTGCTTTTTAGCCATGGAAACGTGACTAAATAGTACTAAAAAGCGACTCTTTGAGGAAGTCATTTTGTGCGGCGCAGATCTCCAAAACTATGCATGCTAGCTTCATCAAACTTGATACACATGTCAAACAGGATCTCTAGTTGTGCCTTTTGAGGGTTAGACCTATATCTGAATTTTATTTTTTGCGGTTTCCATGAAAACGTGACATAAACAGGGACTCTATAGAGAAGTCTTGTTGTCCGGACCATATCTCCCATATTATTCATGTCAGCTTCACTTAACTTGATACAGAGGTTAACCATGATCCCTAGATGTGTCTTTTGAGGGTAAGACCAATATGCAAATGCTATATTTGGATGGTTACTATGGAAACATGACTTCAACAGTGACTATGTAGAAGTCAGTTTGTCCTACGCATATCTCCTGTACTACATTTGAAAGCACCACCAAACTTGAAACACATGTCAACCATGATCCCTAGATGTGCCTTTTGACAACTGGACCTTAATTATATAGCTTACATATTCCAATGTTATGTAGAAACATCTGAAGCTATGTGATCCACTTCATCAAACTGTACTGATATGTTAATCAATAGCCACAGATTTATAATTTGCTTAGTTGAAACTTCTTTGACCTAAGCGGGAAGCGGGGGTATGTGAGCTTTGCTCGCTTCTACACTTGTTGATTTCGCTTCGTCAAGCAATTCCTGATGAGATACTGAGCCCATGGCTCCAGGTTTTCATACCCACACTTGGACACTCATAATTTAAAAAAGTAAATATTTTTTAGTCGTTGGTACACAAGTTATTATAAGAAAGACATCATGAAGTTTCATAATGCATATTGTGAGGGAATAATTACCATACGTGATCGCTGGGTGTTCTAACAGACCCCACAAGGTCACATTGGTTGGCTTGGGGTGTGTGAGTTTAAAATTATGCAGTATCTGAAAATAGTAAAGATAAATAAACATCAATACTTTTATTCTCGTATACTGAAATATGGTTCATTTGTTGTAAAAGCATACAGCTGGTCTATGCTGTCTATGTGATGAATTCAATCCCTTGCTCCCGTTCAACTCGTGGCCAGATAGCGATCAATACATTATACATTTATATACATTATACATATATATTGACCAAAAGCTTCATCAGTTGGAGAGGAACGTGACCTAGCAACTGGAAAGGTCACCAGTGACATAAATTAACAGTGCCACCCAAGGCCATGCGTCACTTGTCTACAGAACGTGAATTCACAGCAGCATCTCAGCTGTTATCATAATAGTCATGTAAAGTGTTCTTTATAAACTATAATATTAAATGTTCATCTCAAACGTCGTGTTTGCATGAACGTACTTCTCCCCGACGGCATGAAACGAGTTACGATAACAAATAAAAATAATTCAACACAACTATTGATTAACCTATACAATGAGAACAGGTGATAATGAAATAATACACGGTTAGTTTGAAGTAGCAAGATGCAAGATGCTTGCCGTACAATAAATGTGCTTACCCTGACGTTTCATGGTCCCGGGATCTGCTCTCAAACATCTGCTCACATTTGTTTTTAGTCATACAAACATGATTCAACAAAACTTCAGTAAGCACATTGAATTTGTATCTCACATTGATCATGTTGATAATAATTCAGGAAAATTGAAAAATAATTGATCTCATTAAGATATACAATAATACAATAAGCGTGCTCATTAGAAAAGGTTTGAAGTATTGTTGTCGATTCGCACACTGTAAAGTAAAACTGTGAAAAAAGATTAGGCCTATAGAAATCATACTCTTCCAACAGAGGTTACTCCACTCAATTCTTCCATTCTAGCCTTGTATTGGAATAACTGAGAGGAGTAACTTCATTGAGAAGAGTATGATTTCTATAATCTTTGAGTGCAGGAGTAACCAGAGAATCTACCTATCTATAACTTCATTCAATGCTGTAGTTCCTAAATATATTGAAATAACTTATTTTCCAAACTAGGTATTTTCGTATTATCACGGAAATATAAATACATGTTATAAATAGGATCCTGGTTTATACTCAACATATATAAAACCAACTTCCAAACGCAAGGCATAACTCTTGCCAGTCTGCATTACTGGCTGATTTAACCCTTGCGGTATTTCCCTCGCTTTGTTGTGTCAAGACAGTGAATCGCTGCACCAGAAATGCATAGCGGGCCTGGATTTCGAAACACTGCAAGGCCTAAATCAGCCAGTAATGGAGACTGGCAAGAGTTATGCCTTGTATTGGGAAGTTGATATAATATCATTTTGTTCGGGTACAGTAAAGTATGAAATGTACACTCACGTCACCCCCAGCAACCAGTGATGGGTGCAACCCTGCTGTACAGTGATTCTCGCGAGTTTGTCGATGGTACAGTCTGTTACAACGCACGCGCACATGCATCCATCGTCTGCAGACTTTACTATTTATTTGCACGTACATTGCCACAGCGGCTATGCAATAGATAAACCCGCATCCTCGTTAATCCCTGTCATTGTGTTTTACTGAAATAAAGAAAAATATGTCTAATTCAGCATTCAACAGCACACTTATCGAGATAATTCTGTGTTAGAAATATACCATACACAATGCCACTTTAAGCTAAAAACTATATTTTAAATTGACTTGTATCGGCTTGCCACATGTTCAGCTTGAGCTTATAACGTGCGCTGTACACCCTTTCTATTTACATTCGACTTGGCCGTGACGGTTTTTAACCTTCAAACGCCAATCTGTGGATTAAGGAGTATCTTTCAGCTGTAAAAACGTGTTATCGTTCAGTAAGAGTAATTTAAATATGTGAGTATCCATGGTTACAAGAAGGGTTTTGTTGTGACCATGTCGCTTCTCAAGGTTACGGCCTTCACGGTGAAGCCAATTGTTAAGATAAATGTAGAAAACAAATCATAGCTGCAGTCAATTGTCGGTTTAAGTGTCCTATGTTGAGATTCGTCGACGTGGCGATCAGTACTTTGCATAAGGTCGCCCCGAAGTCAAAGACTCATCGTTAGAGCACGTCTTCTTGAATCCCACGCAACTTATATTAAATAACCACTTAAGTACCTTTTATATAATTGAGTCAACTGAAGAGAATACCCGCCACGAACTGCAACACAAATCATTTGAAACTATGTTAAGATACTGAACCATTCCCTGATAACATAACAAATCTAGTATAATATAGGTGATGGAACAGTCATTTTCGACCCGCAAAGTCATATTTGGTGTTTTTTTTCTTTTCTAATCTGTCATGTTACATACCCATTGAAAGCTATGACCACATTAGAAATACACATGTCATTTATATTGTGATTTAGGTAATATTAGTACGTTGAAAATATGAAGGATCCCATATATCCCGGAAAGTCATGTGTTCACTTTAAAGAAGTTGACTTCCAGTTTTTCATATGCATTCCGCTTCAAACGAGGACGTAAGCCCGGATTCAATTATTCACTTATTGCTGCTGCCATTCTGGCGATAATATTACTAGTCCTGCGGTTTTTCTGTCCAGCACGCCGGTAAACAACATATAATCTTTCTCATTTGAAAGATGTTAAGAGAGTTGTGATCATGTGATTTTTTTAATTTACTAGTTTTTGAAGCTCGTTAGTCCGTATACCTGACTCTGATTTCACAACAAATGTGAATATTTGTTGTCACAAAACCAATTAATATTGTTTCACTTTTGCTGATCATTCTAGATGCAAGTTCCAAATACAATAACGCACCGAGATATTCCATTTAGATTATTCACACATTTCACAGTAGCGTTACTAATACCATCTCCGAGCAATTGTAACCCCCCCCCCCCCCCCCCCCCCCCCTTTTTTTTTTTATAATACTCATTGAATTAGGCTCATTTTGATTTTGAAATGATGGAAGAAAAGTGTTCCTTAACACAAACGTAATCATGAATTAGATTCGGCCACCTGGGCAGTCAGATTGGATTTGGAAGCAATCGATAAGAAAAATGAGGCACCCCACCTGATTGTTGATATTTGAACAGTGTGCCAATTTGCATTCTTTAATCCAGCAAGTTACGATCACTTCAGTAAGCCACTGACCTTTAATGGACTCGTTAGAGGGGCCCAGTTTCCCGGTGTCAGTCATACCGCAGCTCGAGGCCCGGTGGACAGCAGAGGAGAGGGAGAGATCTCAGCCCCCGGCTTATGATTAGCTCCACTAGTTAACTGTTCCAAGGACGTGAGTGATAAACATCTCCTTAGTCCCACAACAGCATGTCTCTTCTTCCTAATTATATTTCTCATATGCTCTTTGATTTAATTTTCTCGTTGGAATTGTCAATCAAATAGGTCGGCTTACAGACTGTCGCAGTTGAAAACCTGATGAGTTAGAAGACAATATGACTTACGTTGAAATATATACTGAGACTGAAGAGGCCGTGTCTGTAAGATAACACAAGTTGTTGATACTTAATCCTTAAATGAGATACAATGACCTGTAAAGAACCAGTAGAGGTGATGGGTCTTAATTCGGATTACCGGTATGCGACTGAGAGCCCATGCACCTACTGAGAAAACGAGTGTTATATATGTTGACAAATAGGTTGTATTATATCCCCAACAAACTAACTTTATGCATTAAAATACAATATAAGACTTACAAAAGGCTAACATATTATAATTTTCGGTTAAAGTATAGGAATAAACTTTTGTCAAGTATACATCTGGTAATTTCGAAATTGATTATTATTATATAAACAATAATTTGCAAAAGAAGCTATACCCAATTTTCAACAGAGTCAAACACTAACTATTACTGCCGGATATCTTCGATTCTGAAAGTGATGAGGATAAATCTCATAAAGAGATACCAGTCTGATTATAAATGGCATAAAATATGCAAAATACTGCATCTGCCAGGACACGAACAGGTTCTGTTGACCCCCTCCACAAGATCGGTTTGACGAGGAAACCTCCGAATGATAATTGCACTATTTTGAAACTTGTATTCCTCTAAAAAGGGCCGATTTTAGTCAGACTGAAAGAGATAAACAATTTCATTCATGAGGTTTATTTGAAACATGATATATTTTTCCCTTGCAGTAACATAACTAAGTGAGAACAAAACACCCCTTTGTCCGTGCGATGATTTCATCAACAACTGTGTTACAACATGTAAGAGAAATAATGTTACGTGCTATAATTTAAAAAAAAACCATAGTAGACGTCCAGTGATGTAAGACAATATAGACAATCTTAATATCTCCTTCCTGAGCTGCCGCCGACACGTCATGTATGTATAGAGAATGCGGACGTACACAATAAGAATACTTTGATGGTTGCCATGTGGAACGTACAAACAAAGAATACTTTGATGGTTGCCATGTGGAACGTACAAACAAAGAATACTTTGATGGTTGCCATGTGGAACGTACGTTTATTGAACAAACCACTATATTCATTCTAAATGATAAGATATAAAACTCCCAAGCATGACTATCGTTTACAAAATGGACCATATAATTACATCCAGTTATTGTAATAGTTTATCTAGGATTGTAATCCACGAAAAGATTCGAATCTTCAGACTATACATTGTAAAACTGCAAATTGTCCGACGTCCTTTTTTCCGGATGATGTTATATAATGGAATTTATTGCCGACGGCATAACTCGCGCCACCCTTCATCACTGGCTAACGGGCACCGGTCTCTATCACGGGCTAAGATAAGCCTTGCCTCATTTCCTTAATGTTTCTCTGCTAACTATATGCATTTCATATATATATATGTTAGCACGGGAGCGTTGAGGAATGCTGCAATGCTTATCTTAGCCCGTGATAGAGACCGGTGCCCGTTTTGCCTTGCAGAGGTAAGTTGATGCAGATCTTGCCAAGGTCATGTCAAACAGTCTATAACTGAATGAAGCGCTCTACAATCTTCAGATTGCGACTCCCTGGCAATCTTATGCGATGAACATGAATGATTTCGTGAAGCTTTGGCCAGCTCAACAGAAGAAGCAGCAAGAATGATAAGATTGTCAAGTGTTGTAGTAGTAGTGGAAGTAGAATTAGAAGTAGTAGTAGTAGTAGTAGTAGTAGTAGAAGTAGTAGTAGTAGTAGTAGTAGTAGTATTAGTAGTAGTAGTAGTAGTAGTAGTAGTAGTATTAGTAGTAGTAGTAGTAGTAGTAGTAGTAGTAGTAGTAGTAGTAACAATAATACCAATACATGTATCAGTGATAGTAGAAGTAGACTAACATTCATTTGTTTTTTGTTGTTTTGTTTTTTTATTGCAGAAAAACGGTACATGGTATATTGTCGACAAAAATGCATTCTATGGAATGTTATTATTAATCTACCTTCATCCGATTGATTTTATGTCTTTATAAACGTAAGAGTTCCATATATATTCATTTTATCTAGACTTGCTAGACCTATAGTGTATAAAAGGCTCTTATTGTGTTACACCGTTGTGGAACAGGGCTATAGTAGAAGAGGCAACAGTAATATTAGTAGTGGCAGTTGAAGTGACAGTAGTGGCTGCACAGTTGGGGCTGCTATTACACTTTGCTAAAACAACTATATTTACTTGATTTTCCGAAGAGAGAAGGATGTCTTAATTTTGGTGACATTATTTTTCAAATATAGTTCATCGAAAACCGTGCTACTGCCCCTTTAAGTTTAAGCGACCGAATAGAATCACTTTGTGTTGCAGCTCTCATTCCGGCAATAAGATAATCAGTAACCAGCTAGGTTCTGATTCTAAAGAAGAATTTGATCCCTAAAGTATTTTGTCACTCATACTGCAATGGTGAAAGACGTTCAAAGGTCTAAACTTAGCTGCTGTTTCTAAATGGCATCTGTTTCTTGCGGAAATATATATTTCACGTATCTTTTCGTCCAAACGTAGACCTGATTTGACAAATTGTCATTTGTATTCACTAATTATTTTGCATTTAGTTATTTTAAACAATATTTACGAATACGAGTAATCATTTAATTTATCAACACCCTTCCCGTTAGCTCTTCGTTTCTCACGTTTCCAGTGCTCCGATTTTAAATAACGCAATTGTCGGATAGATACAAGTGACACATGGTTCTCCGTCGTCGTGCACGGTATTCTAAGTGGCTGCAGCCCCGCTATGGAAGTATGTCACGGAGCCATTCTCAAGGTAATCTTCGGCACGTGCTCGTCACAGAACCAGGAACGGCTCCCCTCTTCTGATTGGTCAGGCTTTCCTATAAAGCCAGGAAGCGATTCCGATCAGCTTATACGATCTTTATTCACGAGACTAGTTAGACTACACACACACTGTTTGCACGATGAAAGACAGGGTACTGAAGAAGGAAGACAAAGCCTGTGTGTACTGCACGGTGATGGGGGATGAGATGGTTGGCAAGACCAGCATATCAGAGAGTCACTGTCAAAACTCGCTCAGTGAGAAGTACGAGGCAACCGTCTTCGAGAACTACGTGGTGCCGCTAAACGTGGCTGGGGAGGAGTTCGTCATCAGCATGTTCGATACGGCAGGACAGGTGCGTGCTCGCTGCTTCCTACTTTAGTCAGATAGTTTGTAAACTTGTTTTATGTTATTGTTTTGTTAATATATCTAAGTTATTTCTGTGCTGATAAATTTAATGTAGTTTCCTTGTTGAATCATATCTACTTGATTGATAGAATTCTAAGACCTTATTGATCAAAAGACTTTAATCTGTCGAGAATTATAGTAGTCATACAGTTTCATGCATTGTTATTTCATACTTTTATTTGTGCAAATTGTAAAATCTTACTGATAAATTGCCTTTAAACTGTCGAGAACTATACATATATTTTGGATTGAGATTATGATAAATATTTCTATGCTAGGTTTCAAGCATTATTTTTTCACACTTGTATTTGTGCAAATATTCATGTCAACGTTTCATTACAGGAAAACTTCGAGAACCTGCGAGCGTTCACCTACAAGGAGAGTGAGGCCCTCCTGCTCTGTTTCTCCACGTGTGACCGGGACTCTTTCAGAAGCGTCAAGGACAAGTGGATGCCCGAACTGAAGCGCCACAGCAAGACCAGCAAACAGAAGCGTCCCGTCATCCTGGTGGGCACTCAGATCGACCTCCGGGTGGGTCAGGATGAGTCCGAGGTCAGCACAGACGAGGGGGTGGAGCTGGCCCACGATATCGGCGCGGACTGCTATGTGGAGTGCTCGGCCCGAGACCACAAGGGCATCCAAGAGGTGTTCCAACACGTCGTCTTCTCCGCGCTCAAGTACCGGAAGAAGCACACGAACATCCTCAAACAGATCTTCAAGCGCTAATCTAATCTGGATGGCGCTACCTGTATGAACGTTTTATATCGGAATGTTTTGTAAAACTATATCGACGACGTGCTTTCAGACTGAATTAAAAGGAGTTGATACTGGAGGAATGTTCTCTAACATTCCCTGAACTCTGACTGTGATAGAGAGACGTGCCTCTGAATGTGATAGAGAGACGTGCTTCTGACTGTGATAGAAAGACGTGCTTCTGACTGTGATAGAGAGACTTGTTTCTGACTGTGATAGAGAGACTTGTTTCTGACTGTGATCTCCGTGTTGGCCTTATAAACTGCAATCGGGAACCCAAGCATGTGCTGTGATACAAACTCAATAATCATTTCCAAAGACTGGTATATCGAGAATTGGAGGAATGGACCCCCAACCAGACTGTGACTGGTAATACTTATTTTTCAACTTATACAATTGTTGACAATTTATTTTTTATCATGCCACAACGTGAATAAAACGATAAAAAACATGTTCGACTCTGTATTGTTTTGCATACAGGTGTGATGGAAATAGATTTATCTCCCCGGAGAATTATTGGTTCGACGCAACCAATTCAACTTTCTTAGCATGACGTATTTGATTATGGTACAAGAGTGTGTACTGTTTGGTTGAGCTCAGGTTGTTATACATGACTGCAGAGTTAGAACTTACCCTCAATGCAACGTTACTCAACCTGTTCTCATTAATGTTTCGTTCATGTTTGAACGTTTCCTCTAAATACTTCCCAAGATTTATATTCTAACACGAATGTTTATTTAAAACTATAACTGGTCTATCCATTTCGAAAACAAAGAGTACATGTATTGCACAAGCAATTAGTGATCGCTACATTAGAATGTCATTGGTATATATCGATCGTTATCCTCCGAATGGAAGATTTAACTAGCCTTTAGTCTGACCTACTCGGACGACAGTACCTATACTTTTTCATATTTCTTTTTAATTTAAAGTATGAATTATATTTAATATGAAGATCCTGCTGTTTGAGAGTATAATGCCTACTGCATTGCGAAGATTATTCTTCAACCAATCGCGTTGTTCACAGTAAAGAAATAACATCCAGCTTTTCGGAAGGATTCCATTTCCACAAAGAATTAGGGACACTGGGTCTAAATACGTAGCGTATCTGAAGACAGGAGATTACTATCAGAAAGTCATGGTCCAGACGATCCTTATCATCTTGCAGGGCACCCTAGAGTTCAGTTTCTTCTAGTATAGATGATTGGTGGACAGCTCTAGTTTACAATGATTTTTCAACTTAGATAAGACACAAACGCTTTCCTCTAATCTACTTCATCCTTTCTCTACAGATTTCATAATTATCGTCTCCAGCTACAATGAGAAAAATATACACACAAACACAAAATAAAAGCCATCATACAAAATACAAGATAATTCAATCCACGACTGATGAAACCAACTATAAAATCAATTCAAATTTTGTATCTGTTCATATTACTGAGAAACACATGTTTTAAAAATCGTAGTTTACGAATCTAAAATGGCTATGTCGACAACTTTCTTGCCAAAAACCATTTTGAAAAAGTCGATTTCAACACATCAAGTGTACATTGTACTCGAAAATAAACATAAAAGTAATATACTCTGATGTAGGAACTTTCTGTACCTTTTTACAAATCATAAAAAAAATCAATATCGACTGTACTTGATCAATCCAACCTACACCATTCCTTATAATGGCGTTAACCAATGTATATGCGACTCTTAAACATGTATTTATCTTTGAGAACGTGTCTGATCGTTATCAAATTATTTCAAAATTACAAATATTATCTTAAAATATATATCTAATGACGAATTTGAGTTCTGAAAAAGATTTCTTCAAGAAACTAAGGTGCAAATAACTTATCAAGATGTTGAGACAGACTACAAGGTGTACATTCAGCATCAAGTGCAACTGGGCCAACAGTCAACAGCAACTCCTGTACCTAGGGACATGGAACACTTTATTAAACATATCTAATGACGAATTTGAGTTCTGAAAAGGATTTCATCAAGAAACTAAGGTGTTTGATACACACAAAGGGCAAATAGATTATCAAGTTTTTGAGACAGACAATGCCATCTGTCATACCTATACATAGGAGGTTGAAAAACATGTTTGTAATCAGAAGTGCTTGAACTGATAGACAGGTACACGTCGATAATGAGAGGGTAGAACACACGTGCCTCCACAAATAGAGTTATACGGATTAGATCATCAAATGCCTGTAGATCTGTAGACTATCACGGTGTGTCCAGCAGGACAGACCATCTGACCCGTAGACTATCCCGGTATGTCCAGCAGGACAGACCATCTGACCCGTAGACTATCCCGGTATGTCCAACAGGACAGACAATCTGACCCGTAAACTATCCCGGTATGTCCAGCAGGACAGACCATCTGACCCGTAGACTATCCCGGTATGTCCAGCATTACAGACCATCTGACCCGTAGACTATCCCGGTATGTCCAGCAGGACGGACCATCTGACCCGTAAACTATCCCGGTATGTCCAGCAGGACAGACCATCTGACACGTAGACTATCCCGGTATGTCCAGCAGGACAGACAATCTGACCCGTAGACTACCCCGGTATGTCCAACATTACAGACCATCTGACACGTAGACTATCCCGGTATGTCCAGTAGGACGGACCATCTGACCCGTAGACTATCCCGGTATGTCCAGCAGGACAGACCATCTGACCCGTAAACTATCCCGGTATGTCCAGCATTACAGACCATCTGACACGTAGACTATCCCGGTATGTCCAGCATTACAGACCATCTGACCCGTAAACTATCCCGGTATGTCCAGCATTACAGACCATCTGACCTGTAAACTATCCCGGTATGTCCAGCAGGACAGACCATCTGACCCGTAGACTATCCCGGTATGTCCAGCATTACAGACCATCTGACACGTAGACTATCCCGGTATGTCCAGCAGGACAGACCATCTGACCCGTAAACTATCCCGGTATGTCCAGCATTACAGACCATCTGACACGTAGACTATCCCGGTATGTCCAGCAGGACGGACCATCTGACCCGTAGACTACCCCGGTATGTCCAGCAGGACAGACCATCTGACCCGTAGACTACCCCGGTGTGTCCAGCAGGACGGACCATCTGACCTGTAGACTACCCCGGTATGTCCAGCAGGACGGACCATCTGACCCGTAGACTACCCCGGTATGTCCAGCAGGACGGACCATCTGACCCGTAGACTATCCCGGTATGTCCAGCAGGACGGACCATCTGACCCGTAGACTATCCCGGTATGTCCAGCAGGACGGACCATCTGACCCGTAGACTATCCCGGTATGTCCAGCAGGACAGACCATCTGACCCGTAGACTATCCCGGTATGTCCAGCAGGACGGACCATCTGACCCGTAGACTATCCCGGTATGTCCAGCATTACAGACCATCTGACCCGTAGACTATCCCGGTATGTCCAGCATTACAGACCATCTGACCCGTAAACTATCCCGGTATGTCCAGCAGGACGGACCATCTGACCCGTAGACTATCCCGGTATGTCCAGCATTACAGACCATCTGACCCGTAGACTATCCCGGTATGTCCAGCATTACAGACCATCTGACCCGTAAACTATCCCGGTATGTCCAGCAGGACGGACCATCTGACCCGTAGACTATCCCGGTATGTCCAGCAGGACGGACCATCTGACCCGTAGACTAGCCCGGTGTGTCCAACATGACGGACCATCAAGAGTATCACGAACAAGACGTGTCTCTGTAGCCGGTAGCTCGGCTGCAGCTCAGAGTCGGGTTCCCCATGAGAGAAGTATAATCTGATAACTGGCACCAATCGCGTATTGTTAGCTTAATTTGATTTTTGTTAAAACATATTTCAGTAGACCTTCTAAAGATCATCAATTCTTGAACGTCAAATCATGATACATTCCATCTACAATGGATGCACAGGAACTTGATATCGTAATTAAAACGTAGGTAAAATATAGGTAACATTGTAGAGTATTTGACATAGGGTGTAGTTTTTTACCTATGTTTTACCTACGTTTCTGTCTTTCTGTGAGTGGATGATGTACTTTCCACTCTATGAGAGTCAAGTTTCACTTAATATGCGTGCTGACATCGACTTGTCACATTTCTTTGAAACTCTTCGAATTGGTACTGGCGGATGCCACTTACATAACTATTGTAAGTATGCTTGTGTGAGTGACACTTGTATAACTATTGTAAGTATGCTTGTGTGAGTGACACTTATATAACTATTGTAAGTATGTTTGTGTGAGTGACACTTGTGTAACTATTGTAAATATGCTTGTGTGAGTGACACTTGTATAACTATTGTAAGTATGTTTGTGTGAGTGACACTTGTATAACTATTGTAAGTATGCTTGTGTGAGTGACACTTGTATAACTATTGTAAGTATGTTTGTGTGAGTGACACTTATATAACTATTGTAAATATGCTTGTGTGAGTGACACTTGTATAACTATTGTAAGTATGCTTGTGTGAGTGACACTTATATAACTATTGTAAGTATGCTTGTGAGAGTGACACTTGTATAACTATTGTAAGTATGCTTGTGAGAGTGACACTTATATAACTATTGTAAATATGCTTGTGTGAGTGACACTTATATAACTATTGTAAATATGTTCGTGTGAGTGACACTTGTATAACTATTGTAAATATGCTTGTGTGAGTGACACTTGTATAACTATTGTAAGTATGCTTGTGTGATTGAAACTTGTATAACTATTGTAAGTATGCTTGTGTGAGTGACACTTATATAACTATTGTAAATATGTTTGTGTGAGTGACACTTGTATAACTATTGTAAATATGCTTGTGTGATTGACACTTGTATAACTATTGTAAGTATGCTTGTGTGATTGACATTTGTATAACTATTGTAAGTATGCTTGTGTGAGTGACACTTATATAACTATTGTAAATATGCTTGTGTGAGTGACACTTGTATATAACTATTGTAAGTATGCTTGTGTGAGTGACACTTATATAACTATTGTAAATATGCTTGTGTGAGTGACACTTGTATAACTATTGTAAGTATGCTTGTGTGATTGACACTTGTATAACTATTGTAAGTATGCTTGTGTGAGTGACACTAATATAACTATTGTAAATATGCTTGCGTGAGTGACACTTGTATATAACTATTGTAAGTATGCTTGCGTGAGTGACACTTGTATAACTATTGTAAGTATGCTTGTGTGAGTGACACTTATATAACTATTGTAAATATGCTTGTGTGAGTGACACTTATATATAACTATTGTAAGTATGCTTGTGTGAGTGACACTTGTATAACTATTGTAAGTATGCTTGTGTGAGTGACACTTGTATAACTATTGTAAATATGCTTGTGTGAGTGACACTTGTATAACTATTGTAAGTATGCTTGTGTGATTGACACTTGTATAACTATTGTAAATATGCTTGTGTGAGTGACACTTGTATAACTATTGTAAGTATGCTTGTGTGAGTGACACTTGTATAACTATTGTAAATATGCTTATGTGAGTGACACTTGTATAACTATTGTAAGTATGCTTGTGTGAGTGACACTTGTATAACTATTGTAAATATGCTTGTGTGAGTGACACTTGTATAACTATTGTAAGTATGCTTGTGTGAGTGACACTTGTATAACTATTGTAAGTATGCTTGTGTGAGTGACACGTATATAACTATTGTAAATATGCTTGTGTGAGTGACACTTGTATAACTATTGTAAGTATGCTTGTGTGAGTGACACTTATATATAACTATTGTAAGTATGCATGTGTGAGTGACACTTGTGTTTTGTAAAATTTTAAAACCAGCTGAAGCCTTCAATATCTCATTCCTTCTTCAACACGCGGGAAGACAAGGAGTTCCCTGCCTCCTTGTCATATATATCTGTAACAGGGATTTGGAAATAATAAAATTTTAACAAATTCACAGCGCGATTTTTAAGATTAGGTATATGTCATCTTCGTACATGTACGAGTTAATGTTTGCTCTTATACATATGTCGGTAAATGTGTGTTGCAGTTTAGGCTGAACTCGTTTCCATGGGACCCATGTGTTCATGCTGTGTGTCGCTCTCCCAATATAGACATTCTAAATTGGTGGTATCGACCCAGTAATCCTGTATTCACGTCTGTATACGTAGACGACTCTTACATAGAACAAGGATAGAGGAACTGGCCCAGTAGGTCACCAGGATCTCATTAATACATTAATTAAGCTTGTTAACTATACTGTATTTTAGAGGGTCACCAAATCTACAACATATCAACCACCATCTGACCATACGATTTAAGATGTGTAGGGCTTTCGGTTGTTCTAACTGAAGTCGGGTGGTCTGCAAACCTACAACTTCAAAAATCCATATTAGCCAATAAATCTTTACACAAGATTTTCGCTCTCTAAAGTGTATAGCTTTTGAGAAGGCAAGCGTGCTCCGTATGTCCGGCCTGGAGAGCTAACAGTCAAGTAGTTTCTGACAAATTTCACTGGCACTGTTGAGTGACTGATGAGTCACATGTTATATGCAAGAATGGTATGTGAAGTCTGTACATGGCAGTGTATGTTTGTCACACACGCTTTTCTATAATATACCGTGTTACGCACCACTCTTTATAATTATGAAATGGAAGACTCGGGGCGAATCTCTTCTCATGCATCCTTCATGGTCCTGGTCTTGACTACAAGTTTACACAGACCAACAGACCCCTGTTGTCCGCGCCTACACCCACCAACATACCAGCATACAGTAGAGGAAGTGAAGGCACATTGTCATTTGATAGCTAAGCGTATTAATCAGTAATTGTTACGCCTCAAATATCTGATATTACTTCCAACTGGATATGGGACAATCCAATCCAATAATTCAAGAATAGATACTAGATGTGATTGAATGATGATTCGGTGACCGAAACTTCATCATTACCCATACGGTTGAAAATAACCGAGTTAATATTATTGATATAAGCAATAGTGCTCATCATGATCACGTTTGTCTAGCAACCATTGTTACATCGCAACTACCCGTATTTCGTTTTATTACCCATACGGTTGAAAATAACCGTGTTAATATTATTTATATAAGCGCAAGTGTTCATCATGATCACGTTTGTCTAGCAACCATTGTTACACCGCAACTACCCGTATTTCGTTTTATTACCCATATGGTTGAAAATAACCGAGTTAATATGATTAATATGAGCACATGTGCACATATCGCTTTTGCCTACCGTAATTCTTCCTTAATTTCGCCCCCTCTATAAGTTCGCCCACGTAAGATCATCTGACAGCCTTTTTCAAAATACCTTTCCAAATTTCGACATTGTACCAGAAGTTCAGTACTGACAAATTAAAAATTCGACCACATTCCAAATTTTGAAAACAAATTATTTACAGCCATGATAAACACTCGTCTTGTGATTTCTTTTCAGTGAGTTTTATGAGAAAAACACGTATTTTTTATTACACAAATTTTGGGAAATGTTTTAACTTGATCACGCTTGTCACAATACATTCTAATCTATAGGGGTATTTTCACACTTCCCAATTTATTCACTTACTGTACTTATGACATACCTTTATTAAGAATAATGTTACATGTTATCATATTATCCATTATCAATGATTTCATTTTTCGTAAATGAAAAGGCAGTAATCACTTCCGTGTGAGGCTATAAATATATATCACTTAGACTGTCAACACAGTAATGCTACACTATGAATAGAGTTTGTATTGAATTTTCTGATTGGCTAAGAGAAGGGAAGTCCCAAAGTTAACCAATAATAAGGCTTGTAACATCTGAATGTTTGCTGGGGAGACTTGAAACAGTCACATGACTAATGATAAGTTTTGTAACATCTGGATGTTTTCTGGGGAGACTTGAAACAGTCAATTGACCTAGTTCATTAAAGTCTGCAGTGAAGTCACTGGAATAGTCTATTTTGAGTAGGGATGACTGCAGGGGATGGTTTTTGCCATTCCATTTTGGTAAGTCAATTTACTTATCAAATGATCCTGATTAATTACTGTTGGAATATTATGACAGATGTTAGCTCATACTTACAAATATATTTCAGTTTTGAAAATCTGAATATGTAATAAATTGTTTCAAAGTTTTGTGACTTGTTAATCCCTACATACAAATAGACTCAACCAAACACCAAGAGAGACGACTGTCCATGTTGAGGTATATGTTTCAAAATATTACCAATAATTAGTTTGCATGAATTAAGCCTTTCAAAGTAATATAATTATTCAGCTGTCATTGTTTATGTTCGTAATTTCTTGCAAAGCAAGCTTGTTGATATATTCTACTTGATTGTCACGCAATGCCGTTTCAAAAAAAGTTGACTGAGAAAATATGCTTCGTAACTTGACTTGTATAGCAACAGACAATGGTTCATATTATAATTTATTGATGAATTTTACACATAGGAATCTGAACTAATACAAAAATAGTTAGGATTGGTGTATTGTTTTTTCTCAGTTCTTGGTGATACGCTTGCTAGAAGGGAATTCCGTAATGACGATAGTCTGCTGTGATTGGTTTATACTAATATAGCAACCAATCAGATTGTACTTCCTTTGAAAACATGTGGACAGCCAGCGATGCGAGACATGCACGCTAAAGCTAAATTACGATTCATATCATTTCAAATTCCCTGATCTATTTTGTCAAGTCTAAGAACATAACAATTCAACTCCAAATTATTATTGTTTTATTTCCTGGTACACAATTTAAAATCCAAATGACATTCAAATTTCACAGAAACAATAAATTGAGAATCGTGGCTTCGCCGATCGTAACTTGTCTTCTGAAGAAAAAAAAATGGTGTATTAGTTCATTATATGAATAAAATTACCATATACAAACATAATTAAAAGTTTTTGCTAACTAATATTTACGAAGTGTGTAACCTTCTTTTTCAAATTGGTTTTAAACATTTATATGAAAATCTAAAATTTCGACAAAGATGGCGCACAAACAAAGGTGAGTGGTGATAATTTCGACCGTGAACATTTCGTTAAAATATTTGGAAAATTTGAGGGTCGAAATTATGGAAGAATTACGGTAACAACCATTGTTTCACCGCGACTTCCCGTATTTTGTCGTCTGTGACGTCAAAAAACGACTGTTGCCGTCGCAAGAGAAGAAGGCCGTTTCCTGACTATTTTGACGCGAATCAAATGGAATGGAATGGGTAATAAAGAAATTATTACATTCGAAAGTGTGTCATATGACTTTTACGAAACTCAAATTCATGAATAATCCTTGCCCTCGCTCGGACAAATTCAGACTCGTTTCGTAAAAGTCATATGACACACTTCCTCGGGAAATAATCTCTATATTCGCTATGCCACCGGAGTCCCTTGTTACCAAATAGTAATTAAAGCGGTGCACAACGAGACAGTGCGACACAGGGAAATCTACATATAAAGCGTCAAGTTAATAGTGGTTAAGTAACTTGTAAACCAGCTTTGGTTTAGTTCCAGTTGAAGATGCTATTATACTGTTAAAAGTATAAGTGTGTGTCATACACCCAGGGGCAAAAGAAACAATAAAATGCAAATTATTTACATGTAATTCACGAGGGATGGATGGACTCAAACATAGTAGCATCGTCTCTTCAAACAATTAATCTTAATTTGGAGATGTTGAAACATTATCTGTTCATGTTTCTGAAAAACACGGCTTTTAAAAATCGTCTCTTTGAGATGTCTATAACCAGGCGAGAAAGGAGAGTGAAATACAGGTTCCTTGCTTCCATTATGACATCTACAGCTAGTCAACTACGTCATCCATTTAAAGTGGAAGAAGGTACATTAAGCCAATACCAACTTGAATTAACACGATTTCCACATTTCATAAAATTTAACTTTTTATGCCAAACATTATCATAAAAAAAACCTTTGAAATAGCAATTTCAGCACATCATTTGTGTTTGAACAGATATACGATATTAGATATCATACTCTCATAAATTTTTTTTTTTACATGTCTTTACTTTCTTAGCTACATCAGGCAGAAATAATAATTTCGTGTTTGGAAAGTTTGTATCGTTTCTTTTGCCCCGCAGTGTAGGACTCGGGCTTCGGCTACTGTAACATAGTTTTGCAATAGTTCAACCATTAGCAACTTAAAATTAAATGTAGTTATTGCACGATATTTTAAAACGACGTTTTTTTTTGCAAAAACGCAAGACGAAACGTCACCAAAACAACAATACCGTACAAAAATACACTAAACGCCAAAAGGAACGTTACCAGATACCAGAGTCATATTGTGGCAAAATGCAGCTTGCTTAAGAAGATTAAAATTGTCCGGTTTTCGACCAGGCAGGTTGTAACAAATAAATGTAATTTAGATGTCCAGAAGAAGTTGAAAGTAATCTTTTACGTTTGTGACTAGACAAAACGGTTGTATGCTTAACACCATAACCCCTAAACGATGAAAATACTGTTATTGAGTAAGTTTAAGTGTGAAACTTATGATATATATTTTCTGGTCATCAAAGATCTTTTCTCGTAATTTACCTTAGTGAAAACGACTTTACTGTGTTGTCAAATGACTTAATAGTATTTAGGAACACAGACGATTATTTATGTGAACATTTTTGCTTGGAAATGAAAACTTTTCATTTTTTTGTCTATCACCAAAACGCATTATCACTCAAATGTAGCAAAAATCAAGCAGCATTTGCATGAACTGAATGCTTCTACAGGGTATAAAAGGTGCCTACTTTGCATAGAGTGCCACACATGTACGAAATCATGCCGCGACTGACAAGTGGAAAAAGAGAAAGAGCTCTGGGGATGTTGCAGCTTGGGTCGTCCAACCACGATGTTGTCAATGTCTCTGGATGTCACTGTAATTACTCAATAACAGTATTATTTTTTGTATCGTTTAGGGGTTGTGATGTAAAGCATACAACCTTTTTGTCTAGTCACAAACGTAAAAGTTTACTTTCAACTTCTTCTGGACATCTAAATCACATTTATTGGTTACTACCAGCCTGGTCGAAAACCGGACAATTTTAAACTTCTTAAGCAAGCTGCATTTTGCCACAATTTGAATCCATCAGGCATTTTAAACGTTGTATTAGCATAAAGCTACGTTATTCAGCTTTCTTTTGAACCATTCGTTTCTCAAATATCTTTGATACTTAAAAAGTTATTTAAAAAAGAAGTTGGGTAACGTTTCTTTTGGCGTTTAGTGTATAACATTTTCACAAGATTAAATTGAAGCTGATTTGGAAAACTTGTTTATTATGAAATATAATTTAAAATAAAAACAATAAAACACAAACACTCTAACTTGTGAAGCCAAGCAGGTAGGTCAGATGGGCGACAATACATGATTGCACATTGGCCCTATATATCTGTGATTACATGTGGGTGGACAGTGTGCTCAAACATACTGTTTACAGAAGTCAGCTCATCACTTGTGTTGACAACCGGCCTTGTCTGGAAACACAGTTGACCCGTTGATGCTGTCCTGAAGGCCAGCCGGCAACGTTAAACATTATATTGTAATTATACGAATGTCTGGTTTGTAAAATGTATATGAGACCAAAGTAATTACTAGCATATCTTAATACAATGTCATTATTGAAAAACCGATAACGATGATCTTTTTCTTTTTGCTTACTGTTTTATGGACTACAGGGTCATGCATAGTCGGTGACATTGAGATAGACAACCCCTATCCGCGCATGTCCTACAACTATCACGCGGGAGTCGCAATCACTGGCTAATTTATGACTTGCTGCAGTTCGTTAACATTCTGCGTTGGCGAAGCAAGGCGCACTAGCAAGTTCAGGAACAGCGAAACGTCCGTACAAAAGCATGAATACACATAATAAAGATTTTGCAGATGAACGTAACTCAATATATGTGCATTGACTTATTTAAAAAGTAAGCGCATGGTGGACAGATATCATACGCTCAACCGCAAAAAAACGACACCATACAAATACAGTATATTTCAATCTGCAAGGGATAGATACACCATGTCTTCATAACTTTGAGTTTCTATTCATATTGTTAAAGACGTTGTTTCATTGTATTGTAATCCCCTTAACTAGGTTTGTTTTGGATTGTTTTATGACGTCTTACAGTATATGCGTAAATAAATTTATATCCAAGAACGTTATTCATATCGTAAACATATTTTACTAATTACATTTCTAGATTTTATAATGTTTTTAATTTGTGAAGAATGAGAACCGTCGGTGCTGCCCCCGCTGCAGAAAGCCAGTCCTTCGTGAGGATGAAAGTCGACTCATCAGACTATATATCTTCTAAACCTTCTATGATAATGTTTTTGACTGATAATTTTTTGGGCATTCAATATTGACTTTTTAAAAAAACCCATAACTTTCATCAAATTCATCAAAATATGGTGAGATACACTGTCGGCCAAAAGAAACGCCTACTTGACATCTTATCAGATATCGTAAAAACTATAATGAACAGCTTAGAAATATTATAGCATATTAAAGTTGCACCATTTCTGCATAATAAATTTGGATTTCAGAAGTTCATGTCACGAAAGAATGGCGATTGTTGAAATAAGAAAACAATAATTGTTCAGTTTTCGATCAGTGCTTGGTCAGAAAAATATTTTTAAATATTTTCATACAACCACGAGCAACACTACAGACACGCATTCGCATTAAAGTGGTGATGATGCTACAGATGTACGTGGTTACGGTGCGCAAGTGAATTAACCGAAAATAGCCGTCTTCATTGGGCGTGGATTTCATAAATGTTATTGACTCGAATCACAGTTTTCAACGATTTTAATGGACTTTCATATTAGTTATTGCTACAGAATAACATGGAGACCACCATTAATTATATTGAATAAATTATTGCATCATTCATTTTAAGGAAAATCAAGTAGGCGTTTCTTTTGGCCGACAGTGTAGGTATGTGCAAGTATATGAACCACCCATTTCATGTTACCCTTTATTATCAAAAGGTTAGGTTATGTCTCAACAAGGTATGTACATATACATATGCGCAAATATATTCAAAATTATATTAATTAAGGACTGTTGTGTTTTTATTTATTTTTGGATCAATATTATTTAGGATAAAACAAAGGCATTCGTTGTTGAAATCACCATTGAGTAAGAGTTATCTCCCTTGCAACTGAAAATTTACGATTTCTCAAGGGTTTTTTTCAAATTATTATTCAAGTTAGCCTGGATACATATGATGTTTGGGTTAATTCTGTTGTTGAATTGTAGTTCTATCAAACAGTGATGTTTTCTAGTTAAACGGAAAACAATAATAAAAAAAATTGTAAAATTTAAATTTTGTGTAAAAAGCTTCAAAATAACAATAAAATTGCATTTTCTTCTTGCATAAACGTGTCACCATAAACCTTATCGGTCTTAATAAAGGGATAAACCGCTTCTCCAAAACTCTGTGTCTGTCCACAATGAAGAAGTTTTTAAAACATTTCTTTTCTTATGTGTTCCTCTCTGAATGCCTTCAAAAACTTTAAAACTTCGCATCAAAGATATTATTTCACAACAGACTCATGAACAGGTCAATGACATTTTCTTCAAATAAGTTGATACATTGAGTGTATTGATTGCAATTATCAGGTTGCGTGGCAACCATTGTCAGTAATATAACTTCCAATACGTTTTAGCATATGTGTGGTAAGATGCCAATATGCATTTATCATTTCGAGTTTTTGCATCAACAATATAATATTGATCGAGTTGTTACGAAATCATTCCAGCTTGTCGTCCTTACACTTGTCATCTTATGTCATGTTCTCATGGCAGTGACCTGAAACTCTCTTGTATATATCTGTCAAATGAAAATTTGTTCTTAGAATTGGATTATTAAACAAACCAAAATGCATATAATTGTCAGCAAGGCTCAACACTCCAGAAGCATGGATGTCCACGTGACATGCCCCTCCTCCCTCCTCAGACTTTGGAGTAAGTTCTCCCCAATTCTCTAAAAGACTGGCAGCTGACAGTATGTTCCCTATATATTTAGCTAATCAGGACCTGCATTATTGAATCTCCGTTAGTGGAAACAGATATAAGTACCACGCAATAACATAGGCTTACCAGTTTAGCGTGTGTAGAGTTCTCTTGAACCTAGGGGATCATAGTTGTATGGCAGGGACTTGGTGTGCACATCAATTCCTTTTATTGACTTCTCTTTAAAAGAATCAACGATTTGTCAGGAATTACGGATTATCTCTCCCGAATCCATTATTGCGATAAAGTCGTTAGAATATATATACATTTGTACTTGCGAGTATTTTCGTACAGATAAATCAAGTTTTGAAAACAACTTTCTCCTGCAGGTGCTAAATGAGTTCAATGTGTGAAACATTTTGTGGTGGCGATTTTTTTCTTGAAAAGCGAACACCAATATGTCGTACCGACTTTGTTGTATGTCTTCATAGTCTCCATGCATTATAGTTTGCCGTCTTCATAGTCTCCATGCATTATAGTTTGCCGTCTCCATAGTCTCCATGCATTATAGTTTGCCGTCTTCATAGTCTCCATGCATTATAGTTTGCCGTTCGTCTTCATAGTCTCCATGCATTATAGTTTGCCGTTCGTCTTCATAGTCTCCATAGTCTCCATGCATTATAGTTTGCCGTCTGTCTTTATACTCTCCATGCATTATAGTTTGCCGTTCGTCTTCGTAGTCTCCATAGTCTCCATGCATTATAGTTTGCCGTTCGTCTTTATACTCTCCATGCATTATAGTTTGCCGTTCGTCTTCATAGTCTCCATAGTCTCCATGCATTATAGTTTGCCGTTCGTCTTTATACTCTCCATGCATTATAGTTTGCCGTTCGTCTTCATAGTCTCCATAGTCTCCATGCATTATAGTTTGCCGTCTCCATAGTCTCCATGCATTATAGTTTGCCGTCTTCATAGTCTCCATGCATTATAGTTTGCCGTTCGTCTTCATAGTCTCCATGCATTATAGTTTGCCGTTCGTCTTCATAGTCTCCATAGTCTCCATGCATTATAGTTTGCCGTCTGTCTTTATACTCTCCATGCATTATAGTTTGCCGTTCGTCTTCGTAGTCTCCATAGTCTCCATGCATTAAAGTTTGCCGTTCGTCTTTATACTCTCCATGCATTAAAGTTTGCCGTTCGTCTTCATAGTCTCCATGCATTATCGTTTGCCGTTCGTCTCCATAGTCTCCATGCATTATAGTTTTCCGTTCGTCTCCATAGTCTCCATGCATTATAGTTTGCCGTTCGTCTCCATGGTCTCCATGCGTTATAGTTTGCCGTTCGTCTCCATAGTCTCCATGCATTATAGTTTGCCGTTCGTCTTCATAGTCTCCATGCATTATAGTTTGCCATTCGTCTTCATAGTCTCCATGCATTATAGTTTTCCGTTCGTCTCCATAGTTTCCATGCATTATAGTTTGCCGTTCGTCTTTATAGTCTCCATGCATTATAGTTTGCCGTTCGTCTCCATGGTCTCCATGCGTTATAGTTTGCCGTTCGTCTCCATAGTCTCCATGCATTATAGTTTGCCGTTCGTCTTCATAGTCTCCATGCATTATAGTTTGCCGTTCGTCTTCATAGTCTCCATGCATTATAGTTTGCCGTTCGTCTTCATAGTCTCCATGCATTATAGTTTGCCATTCGTTCGTAGTTCACGGCCTTCTGGGCTCGGTCGAGCCCCTGTCACCAAACCGATGTATACTTTGAGGTGTATATCCTACACCTAAATATATCAGCTGACGTGATGCATATACTCTGGACAGCGCCTCAGAGCAAATGCTCCCGTGTCCACCTCGATGCTTGCAGTGTATCTGCCGTGTCCACCTCGATGCTTGCAGTGTATCTGCCGTGTCCACCTCGATGCTTGCAGTGTATCTGCTGTGTCCACCTCGATGCTTGCAGTGTATCTGCCGTGTCCACCTCGATGCTTGCAGTGTATCTGCTGTGTCCACCTCGATGCTTGCAGTGTATCTGCCGTGTCCACCTCGATGCTTGCAGTGTATCTGCCGTGTCCACCTCGATGCTTGCAGTGTATCTGCCGTGTCCACCTCGATGCTTGCAGTGTATCTGCCGTGTCCACCTCGATGCTTGCAGTGTATCTGCCGTGTCCACCTCGATGCTTGCAGTGTATCTGCCGTGTCCACCTCACCCACCGAATACAGAAGTTCTGCGTCTTGGTTCCATATGAATACTTCTGAAAGGGTCTGCAGGTCTGTCCAGGATCATTGACAAGGGCAATCTATAGTTGAATTGCTCCGTCTATAAGTTATCTTGTCATATCTCTATTCATCCATCCCAGTAGTGATGTTTTAAGTTGATTGCCAGAGGACATAAACAAAACAGTTTTAACCAAATGTTTATTGAAAATAAAAGGTCATATTTAGTCACTTTACCTCCGTTTCTTATTTCCTAATGGTCGATTGGGAAACACTTGAACTCAGAAAAATGAATTTCACATCAATGATGTGTAAACATATCTTTTAAATTATATTTATGTCACGCACATTGTATTTATGCATTTATTTGAACACAACTCTTTTAATATGAAAGAATTCAACCAATTTCACATGTTCTAAAACGTGAAAAACTACATGAAACCCGTACTGACACATTCACGCTCTGGAAAACGTGGAGAGATATACAGTCAGAGCTACTGCTGAGCTTAGCCTTGATATTAACTCCTTTTCTCTGTCAAGTTTTTGTCTGACACAAGTGGCTTGATGCCATTTTTTCTCGAAATCTTCAGTTAAATCAATGTCGTTTTTGAAGAGTATGTTCCTCGAAATATCACGAGGGGCGTGCATTCTCTACTGGATTTGTCATCGTCACTTTGGCAAAAGACTTGAAATTGATCTTAAAAGGGACAGTCGGATCGTGGAAAGGAATTCAAGGACATTTCCGGCCTGTGTATTCATCAGTATTGATGGTCAGTTGAATATATTGGTGTTTAACAAATCTACACTGTTCGTTATAACACATTGTGTAATAATTTCGCGTGCTGTTTATTGACGGGACTTCATAATCGTTAAAGATTTGACGGTATAATGTTAGTCGAGAAGCCGCAGTGGTCTCTTACAAGTGAGCGGCATTTCAGTCAACTGCTTGCAATGTAGCTTGATTTAAATCAGTGAATAATTAACAATATACTAGATAGAGTCCTGTTTTATACCATTTTATGAATCCAGCTCACCACACCGATCGCCATTATAATATGGTATATGATTCGTGACGTAATTAAATATTCTATGTTTAATGTATAGTTAAACACAGTCCGTATTGGTAGGTAATTGAAATTGCAAAACAATAAGAAATAAATATTATGCAAAGCGTTGCTTTCTAATTTTTATAAATCATTATTAGTAAATATACCTATGTGAATAAAAACATTGATATTGATCAGGTCTTTGAAGGGCATTTAGAAGTGGTATACATAAGAACAGGAAGATTTTATGGATAACAACTTCTTTAATGTGAAAATACATGCGAACTTGTTAGGCAAAAAGTGTAAATATTTCTATCAATCATGTTCATTCCACCTGATGAAGGAGTGAGTATGTACTCCGAAACGTCGTGTATTTTCACATTAAAGAAGATGTTATCCAGAAAATCTACCTGTCCTTGAGATTAATGATGCCTTTTATACTCTTTTTATACGTTCTAAAGGATGTAGATTGTTTTATGATAAATAAACAAAAACAGGTGCCCTACCTGAAGTGTGTATTAAGTGGGAAAACTTGATTGATGTTACATAACCTTGGAACTGTATGTTCCCAACTTATAGAAGATGTAAAAGAGATAATTTTCAGTTCAGATTTGTTCATAACATTGTATATATAAAGAGAATTGCTTAAAATGAAAATGATTGATAGAAACATTTACACTTTTTGTAAAGCAGAACCAGAAGACATTGTCCATGTTTTGATTATATGTGAATGTGTACAGAGGTTTTGGAATGAACCTTGAGATGTTTTACAAAATGTCTTAAATATTGATATGATGGTTGAAGATGGGTTGAGGTGATCACTCCATAAAGGTTATTTTTCTGCCTTTTCTCATGAACGTGAAGCACTGGAATTGCATGTTTGGTGATGATTCATTGCATTTATATTATAAAGCTATTATTTCACATGCTATTTCTCGATTAAAGTCATACAAAACTTGATGAACTGCAGAGCCAATGGCTCTATTTTATACCCTTTAATCGAAGATACCATCTGATATTCTGTCCATCTGTCAGTTTGTTCGAAAACCTTTAACCGTGACCATAACGTTGGTTAGTGATGGTCCTTGTATACTCCACATGTACTGAAACCTTTCAGATGAGATGATTGTTTTTCACATTGGGACTTTGACCTTGGTGCAGGGCCATTTTTCGAAAACATTAATCTTGATCATAACTCTGGATCGGCTTCTGGTAGGCCTTTGTTACTTAGCATTGTGCATCCATTGTGATGAAACCTTTCAGATGAGGTCATACTGTTTCACCTTGTGACCTTGATCTTGACGCAGAAACCATTTGAGATAAGATAAAAAAAAATAATACAAAACAACCTTGTGATTTTGACCTGGGAGCACATTCTCTCAGTTATTAATAAGTCGTCGTGCTATTTCCACTGATGTGAATCCAGAATCTTCCTCTACGGGCTCTGCCATGTTAATTCCCGCCGACGATAATAGATGTGTACATTTCTTCACGTATCGTTATTTTGTAAAGTGCATATCAAAATAGACAAATTTATTATGCATCAGAATCGACTTCGGCAGAACTGTCATTTATTTGAATGTTATTGATAATTGCCATTTTCTTGAAATCTAATGCCTTGCTTGACTTTTAAAAACAAGTTGCGTGATTGGCTGAATTTAAACTCTCAAAATTAGCCTCCAACCATATAGGCCGTGACATCAAAAGTTATCAATTTCGGAACTTTTTAGAACTTTATTAAATGCCCCAGTGGCCCGAGTGTGAAATCAGCTAAGCTGGAAAGCGCTCGTAAAATCTCAAACATAAGTAAGTAAGTAATAGTCCTGCTCCATAACTGTGTAAAAATAAGAGTCTTTAATACAGTCTAGATCCTTATTCAGCAAGTCTAGATAAACTGAATACACAGTCATGACCACTTCACCTGACCTACCGGGAGTGGGTCAAGTCAGATGGTATCTTGATGCTGGAATTCTCCAGCCATGGGAGGGATGTCATGGGTAATCTGTGAGGGATAGCCACCTGGCCCCGAGGGGAGCAACAGTAGTGGGGTTCTCAAACAGTGAAGAGTGACTAATTTTAGATGAGGGACTGAGAAGGAACTAGTCTCGAAGGAAATTGTATTTCTATGTTTTGGTTGCAGTAAAATGGCTTGTGGAAAACATTAGGTTGAGATTATTAAATGCAAAATGTGAATAGCGTGACAAATTAATATAACAACGAAAAAACGCGTTACCATGTTATGTCAAAAGTCTTATCAATAAAATAGATTATCATGCAATATACTTAAGATATATAAAATCAAGTTTTTTAAATATCGAGTGAACATATGCCGGTAAGTAGACGAGTATTATTCAAGTGCAAAAGAAAGGTCACTCTTCGTCAACAAAATACAAAAAAGTCATAGAAAGTCAAATATACCCATTGTTTGATAACATTTATTTATTTTGATGATCATATTCCATTTGATTTGTCTGTTAGTTTGTCTCAAGACATTATGTGTAGAATAAAACACGATACAGAGGTTATGCTTTGGCTTGTAAAACCCGAGGTAAGAAAGCTGAGCGGGAAGTAAGATCGAAAGCGAAGCTTGAGGTCTTACTTCTCTGAAGCTTTCTTAACAAGGGTTTTTAATCCCAAGCGTAACCGAGGTAGAGTGTTTTATCTAACTTAGATACCGCAAAACATAAATGTGAGCGTTTATCGTATATTGAGGTTTCTTTACAGCAGAGGAATGAGGGGTAGTGTGTTTTTTTTTTATTTTATAACTGTCAAATGTCAAAATTTACATTTTATAATGTTTGATTCCCGGACTAGCGTTATATAGAGGCAGATACAGTGTGACTGTAAATAGAGGAAATCCACACAGTTCAAACGCTTTCTTCGGTAGCGTAGAGCGTCCGGTTTAATGAGTAACGGGTATCGAGTTCGATTCCCGCCATCTTCACCCTTAAATAGTTAACTTTGTATATTTTTCGATAATAATTGTTATGAATTGAGTTGTGAAATTTGTTAAAATCTCATTTAAGGTCTTACTATCAAAAGTAAAAACTAACTTTCACAATAAAAACCTCATACGTCCGTCCGTCCGGAATCTGAGATACTGAAAGACACTGATGCCTTCAGCTGGAAAGGACAGTGAAACATAATACTAATTAGTAACCCCCTTCTGGTTTCTTCATAACTTCAATTTCTCCCAGTGCTGCCGGTGGAGTTGGCCATTGTTGACAGATTCTAGTGATAGTGGAGGCTTCAACAATTTATTGGGAACTAAAACTGACAGAAACTTGTGTCCAATTAGATCCAATTCCAATAAGATTTTAAAGATAGCAAGGCCATGAAAATGTTTAGGCTACGGAACTGGTAGTATTGAAAAATATAAAATCATAAGAATGAAGATACAATAATTTAAAAAATTTCATAGACTAAATTTTAGTCTAGTGAGTAAGAAAGTAAGTAAGTAAGTAAGTAAATAAGCAAGTAAGTAAGTAAATAAGTAAATAAGTAAATAAGTAAGTAAGTAAGTAAGTAAATAAGTCAGTAAGTAAGTAAGTAAATAAGTAAGTAAGTAAATAAGTCAGTAAGTAAGTAAGTAAATAAGTCAATAAGTAAGTAAATAAGTAAGTAAGTAAATAAGTAAGTATGTAAGTAAGTACGTAAGTAAATAAGTGAGTAAATAAGTAAATAAGTAAATAAGTAAGTAAGTAAGTAAATAAGTAAATAAGTCAGTAAGTAAGTAAGTAAGTAAGTAAATAAGTCAGTAAGTAAGTAAGTAAATAAGTAAGTAAGTAAGTAAGCAAGCATATCGTCACTCTGCTGTTTGCTGCGAGTCATAGACCTTCATAAGGGAGCTATTCCAAATTCATTAAAAAAAACCCATTTTGGGCGATTGTAAATTTGTTAAGTACTTTTGTTCTACTTGGAAAACATTATTATTTGATAAAAAAAAATAATAATGTAAAAATCATTATTTTTGCATTACACTGCTGCCTAGTAATATTAACCTTTTGTCACCGAATATCAAACCAGACATGAACCAATAATTCTTACAATTTATATTAATTGTTGAAATACATGTCTTGCTAATTGAAATGAAGTCAGATTTAGTTTATACAGCTTGTTCGTGGTTCTTGGTCAAGTGGCTTGCAATATGTTCACTCCTAGCAGTGACCCTGTGGTTTGTATCAGAGTGTTGAGTGTGAGATGTCAATGCTAAGGCTCTGTCCTTGTAGTCAACACTGCACGCTCCCCTGCATGTGACTCTATTATATCATATAGTGACGTCAAAACGAAAGAAGCTCTACAGAAGAAATTATTGATGTGAGTGACACAATGTGAAGTAGTTATTGACGAGCGACGATAACGTTTAGAAGAAACCTTCTCTCAAATCGAATAGCCTTTAGAAACACTTTCAACATATTTTAAGTTGAAGATGTTAATAATTTTGTTGAAACATTTGTTAATGCTGTGTCAACAAGACAAGACGTGTTTTCACAATACACTCGGAAAGAGTACGGCGTTTCCTTATAAACGTGTATGTATTGCTGAAGCAAAGTACAAAGTGCAGCAGATACAGTGATTGTATCATTTTGGCACTCAACTTTATTCAATTTGAAATGTTGCAAACATCATCATATGTGTTACTTAAGTAGTGTAATATACCAGAAATATATATCCATAAATACGTCAGTAATTGATGGCCAGTTACAGCATGTGTCTTGCAAACATGACATCATCACTGTAAAGGAAATAGCATCAAACATTTAGAGTAGGCTTGTAGTGACTTCCATACACCATGCATCCAGCCTGTCTGGCACATCCTGGAACTAAGGACGGTATCACTAAGTACACAACATGTCACTAAACCCGTCCGTCCGTCTCTCTCTCCCCCCCCCGTCTCCCCGTCTCTCTCTCTCTCTCTCTCTCTCTCTCCTCTCTCTCTCTCTCTCTCTCTCTCTCTCTCTCTCTCTCTCTCTCTCTCTCTCTCTCTCTCTCTGTAATTAATTTTGTTCATGGATATAGATTTTAGATAAATCATCTTCGAGATTCTTTGCCTCTTCTGACTATCCGTAGAGTTATGTGATTTTATTTAATCGCACAAATTCGGAATTTGGATCAATTGGATGATCACCATTAAATCTTTAATTTATATTCACACCAAGCATTACATCAATGAAATATCAACAACATATTCTTTCGAAATGTATATATCAAACAAAATGATATAAACCAAATACAAATGTAATCTGTTAGTTTTCATCACTGTCATTTTTTCAAGGGTGTGCTGTAAGGTGCGTAGAAAGCCGGAAGTTGTTTTACCTGTTTAATGTCCACCTCGCCATGTGCAGCTTATCATGCCGAATCATCAGGACACTTCACACCAGGCGACGTATTTCACTCCCAGTGTTAATTTCATTTATAGATATTTATACCACCTATGTTTCTTGTATTACATTAGCATCTATCAATACTGTTAATTAATCTTTATAGTAATAGTCGAGTCGTAGTTTTCAGGAAATGTCGCAATGTTAATTCTATAAGTGATCAATTCTGGAATTAACTATTCAGATTAGCCCCGAATTAGTTACTACATGAACAAATGAAACCTATGACGCACTGTTACACTCATAATCAATTTCCATCAGTTTAGGTTAATCAAGTCTTAATTTAGCTTGATGTTTTCTCTGTGTGCGACAATTGATAAACTTTCACAACAAGCTATTTACAAGAGTCCCTTCAGGACGTCTAACGAAAAGTATACGTATTAAGCAATTTAACTACCAAGGTGTCGCCGTGACGCGAGATCTACAACAGTGACGTCATCTTGAACATATAACACGCTGTTTGAACCTTATGTAATGTGACGTAACAGCCGTGCGTCGTGACGGTATTGATTCCCGCAGAACACATATAGCACAACATATCGCTCGGTGGTTACGCTAATCAAATAATGCTGAAATAGAATTAGTCTTGTTTGTAAAGGTTAGCTCGCCAATTTGTCGACATGTGACATATCAGCTGATCAGCTTGTTCAACGTGCAGGGTGCTGGCGCCGAGTTCAACAGCACGGTGTTCGCCGTAGTTTTAACGTTGACTATTCGTAAGCGCAGGCGAACATTCAAGAGAAAGATGCGCTACTGAACGCAAGGCTGTAGGCCCTATGTGTAGGGTTGTTCGGGATATATTGTACGACCGCCAACGTGTTTTATTAACATAAAGGTAATTAAATTTGTGGCATACTGATGGTCGATACTAACTTCTCATATACTCACTTTCACAGTGGGATACATTATAGGCAAATTACATGGACCATCAATAAAGAGAGTCTGATTAGAAACTGTCATCAGATAATAAGAATTTGACCAAATAATATATATAAGAATTATATCCACTGTGTTCATGTTTTCCCCCCAAATTTAAATTGTTATTGGATATAAACATTATTGATTCTTATCAAAAGAAATCTTGATTAATATTTTCCTAATTGTGGTTATATTTCAAATAAATTAGAAATAAATTAGAAACTTAAATGTTTATTCTCCTTTTAGCTAAATAAATACTCGTTACTATAATAATCATAATGAGGATACTTATACCCCGCTGAACTCCACGCCGCGAAGGGCATGCTCGAAGCGCACACACTTTATTACCCTTGTGTAAGGACCAACATCATTCCTTTTCCATTCTCAACTCACTGGGAGTATGCAACCTAGCTGCCAATTAAGGCGCTTTTAAGGTTATCTCTCACATTGCCTTCACTTCCATACCAGGAGCCGGTGTTGTAGGTATAGGAGCCGGTGTTGTAGGTATAGGAGCCGGTGTTGTAGGTATAGAGCCGGTGTTGTAGGTATAGGAGCCAGTGTTGTAGGTATAGGAGCCGGTGTTGTAGGTATATACAAACAGTGAATTTTGTAGTAGGGAGAGGAGTCGGCCATAAAAATCCCGCTTCACCTTTGACCCGTTGCTGTTTTCGACATTTCATTCCTTCCATGTAAGTTTGTGTCGAGGAACGGTACTGCTAGGTGTAATTATACTAGAGTTAGTTCTGCACAATGACAGAGTATCAACGTGTCATTCAGCAAGTCTGGCTGTATCAATCTGAAACGGAAAACCGGAAAAGAGTAGAAATCAGCATCATTTTCAAAATACCGAAGGCAATTTTTGCTTAAATGATTTTCTTTGAAGAATTAAAAATGTTCGAGAGTTTCAATTTCAGTTTTCGCAAATAGATATAGCACACTTGATCCGATCATAAGGACTGCAGGTGTTATCTGTATATTCGTATATCTGTGACATTCGAGTGGGGTGCTCAATCGTTGGTTCCAAAGCAGATGATCTTGCGTAATGACTATGAAACGAACATTGTTATATAAAGTAGAAGGCTTGGTAAAAGAAGTAGTAGAAGTAAAACCAGTGGCAACTACACCAGTAGTAGTAACATTGGTAGTAGTGACAGTAGTGTTAGTAGTAGTAGTAGCAGTAGTAGTAGTAGTAGTAGTAGTGGTAGTGGTAGTAGTAGAAGTAGTAGTAGTAGTAGTAGTAGAAGTAGTAGTAACATTAGTGTTAGTAGTAGTAGTAGCAGTAGTAGTAGCAGTGGTAGTAGCAGTAGTAGCAGGAGTAGTAGAAGTAGTAGTAGTAGTAGTAGAAGTAGTAATAACATTAGTGTTAGTAGTAGTAGTAGCAGTAGTAGTAGAAGTAGTAGTAGTAGCAGTAGTAGTATCAGTAGTAGTAGTAGTAGTAGCAGCAGCAGTAGTAGTAGTAGTAGCAGTAGTAGTATCAGTAGTAGTAGTAGTAGTAGCAGCAGCAGTAGTAGTAGTAGTAGTAGCAGTATTAGTAGTAGTAGTAGTATTAGTAGTAGTAGTAGTATTAGTAGTAGTATTAGTAGTAGTAGTAGTAGTAGTAGTAGTAGTAGTATTAGTAGTAGTTGTATTAGTAGTAGTAGTAGTATTAGTAGTAGTAGTAGTAGTAGTAGTAGTAGTAGTAGTAGTAGTAGTAGTAGTAGTATTAGTAGTAGTAGTAGTAGTATTAGTAGTAGTAGTAGTAGCAGCAGTAGTAGTATCAGTAGTATTAGTATCAGTAGTATTAGTGGCAGTATTAGCAGTAGGATCAGCAGCACAACTCCAATAACTCGAATTGTGTAAGCTAATTTTATTAATGGTGTTACTTGGCACTTCCGTCTTTAGATAAAAAAGTAGGAAGTGTCTAAGACGTTCCGGCGTGGTGTCAGCAGCGTGTTAATCTCGTCTTATGTTTACATGGAGGGGATGTGTCAGATTGTAGCACGTCATCAGGAGCAGGTACATGTACAACTGACCCACACCTGGTCGGGGGGCGCCAGATGGTCCCTCTACAGCTGCACTGGTCGAGGTGTATACGCTCCGATATCATATCGGATCTGTGGTCTTTGCGCCAATATTTCATACGAATCGTGATTCTCTTATCTTCCCTTTCGCGTTTACCACAGTCACGTAAATATGAACCACACATTGATTCATTAATAGCGGTAGCCTATTGATTATATTCTCTAATAAAGCGTTCCAAATGTGACTTGCTTCAATTACAATTTCTGCGTTAAAGGTAACCTTTATAAAATGTCATAATACATAATAGGTAAATACTAGTGACACTCAGACTTGAAATTGAAAAACACTTTTGAAAAGAAGCCCCTGAAAATCCTATTTCTCCTTTTCAATCAAATAAATTAATAAAATGGTGATATTTAAAAAAAATCAGTTTTCCCCCGAGTCTACGAATGTACAATGTAGGACAGATAAGGCCGATGACATACTTTTTGTGAACAACAATGATTAATTGTTTATAAATTTTGACTTTTTAAATTTTTACTATGAACTAGACATTACATTTATATCATGTACAAAGTTCGATTGCATTTGCATTGTCACAATCACTGTTATTGTACTGCAAGTCGCATCTGTTTCACACCCAGTTTGATAACAAGTTCTAGTGTTAGTCCCGTGACTGATGTTGGGATGCACGTGTTCTCGACACTACGTGCCTGCAGGTGATTTAGTAAAATTATCACCTCCTGAATCACCGGGAAAAGACAGCAACTAGCAGCTATATATAATTCTCACTCAGCTGATCCGGCACGGTATCCACGTGTCCTCCATGTAGCTTCACGTGTAACGCCTAATTGACTCTCAACAATCCGAATCTCGCCGACCGATTCAAGCCGATTATGTCAGATTGTCGGAGCTCAGAGACTCTGCACGATCCTGGCTTGTATGTGTCAGTCTGAACTGTGGGCTCCATAGATAGATAGATAGATAAACTGATGTCACACGCAAAAGTTATTGTTACTCCATGCATGTTTCACACCAACTTCCCCCAAATAACTCGCACTGGTCAGTCTCCGTGACCGGTCGGTGTAAACCTTCCCGCATTTCCGTAACTTTTGTTGATGCCAGTGTAGCAGTGCGCTGCACCCGAGCTTCACAATGCACTGTACCCGAGCTTCACAATGCGCTGTACCCGAGCTTCACAATGCGCTGTACCCGAGCTTCATAATGCGCTGCACCTGAGATTCATAATGCGCTGCACCTGAGATTCATAATGCGCTGTTACGCTAGCACAGAATAGTGGAGGAAATACACTAGGTTTAAATTAGCCAGTGATGGAGACCGGTACGAGTTATGCCTTGCCCTTTTTTACAGAATGCTTAATAGTGGTATGTTGAAGTGCCCCCGGTAGTTGGGATCATGTCTCCACTGACACGTGACGTCATCGTGGCCAGCTGCTCAGCTATTCATTATACTATTAGTAATAAACATGTGAAAATAAAAGTAAAACACAACTGTAACAAGTGAAGAAGCGAGTATAACTCACATACCCCCGCTTCTCCCTTACTTCAACAAATTTCATTATCAGCAAAAGACACATCTATAGGTCTATGTTCAATAATAAATTTGAAAATTAATTAAGTTCTAACTCTCAAAGGCACAACTAAGGATCATAGTTGACATGCGCATGAAATTTGATGAAGCTAGCATGAATAGTGTTGGACAAAGGGTCCGCACAAAATGACTTCCTCAAAGAGTCGCTTTTTAGTCACGTTTCCATGGAAACCGAAAAAAATGAAATTCAGAAATAGTTCTAACCCTCAAAAGGCACAACTAGGGATTATGGTTTACATGTGTATGAAGTTTGGTAAAGCTAGCATGCATAGTTTTGGAGATCTGCTCCGCACAAAATGACTTCCTCAAAGAGTCGCTTTTTAGTCACGTTTCCATGGAAACCGAAAAAAATGAAATTCAGAAATAGTTCAAACCCTCAAAAGGCACAACTAGGGATCATGGTTGACATGTGTACGAAGTTTGGTGATGCTAGCATGTATAGTTTGGGAGATCTACTCCGCACAAAGTTTTGGGACGGACGGACAGACGGACTGACGGACAGACGGACAGACGGACGGAAAGAATGAACGCTATATACCCCCGCTTACGCTGTAAGGCGGGGGTATAAAAATGTATGACCCATGTGCATTAAATCAAACTCGAGACCTAAACATCTTACAAATAGTCAAACCTGAATAAAGTTGGCTGCGATGAATGGTGTGTTTATATAACAATGCGTGTCGGTTGCGAGGTGCTTCTTGACTGGCTGCTGTGATACTATCATCCTGGGTACATCGGCCAACACGACAAACAGAAGTAACAAGCAGACAGGGTCGACTATATTTCCGGCAAAGTGGGGAAAGTTGAAAGTATATAATAATTATTGAGCTTTATTCTTTAATAAATCCTAAATCACTCAATAGCTGCACAAGAATGTATACTTCCCAAGATTTATTTATCACTACTTCAACGTTTTTATGAACTGTTCTGTCATAACACATGCATGTGCTAGAGGTCATTTCAATATCCCTCGACAACTTCGTCATTTTGGCGGGGATAATAAGCTAACTAACTGGCTATGCCAGGGACAGGACAACGCGCTATATATCGGGGAAACGCTGTCTCTCGTGTGCACTTTGGAACACGTCCGAGATAGAGCAACTACAAGTCACGTTTTCTGGAACGTTTCTGAGTATGTACGATCCGACTGACACAAACACATAAATCATCCACTATCTAATAGAATCAATCTGAATATCAATTTAGCAAGGCGGATTGTGTTTCCGGGTTGCATGACGGGTAATCACTTACATTAACTGCTCTTCTATGCTAATGTAAGTATGAATTATTCGTGTATAGAGATGGAGCTGTTAATGGCGGATCACCTAGGTTATATTTAAGTCTTGAGACGTGCTCGGGGATGTTTACGGTTACTGTAATGTTACTGAAGCAAAGAGCGCCCTTGACGAGTGTCTTCGATCGGCGCCTGTCGCTCCTGAACTGATCTCATAAACTCGCGGTTCGATGTACTCAAGGCCTCGAGCCAGTACACTTATAGAGAACGTATATTATCGTACAGGGCAGATCAAGGATGCAGTCTTTTTTAAGTGATGTTTTCGTATATATTTGTAAGAGAAGAGAAGGTTGTTTTTATCCATGCTGGTGGGCGAAACAATTTTGGCGATGTATAAACTACTTGAAAACTTTGCTAATGCGTGTATATTGATTTTGATGATCTCAATGCTGACAAATGCAATAATATATATATATCAGATTTATATCAGATAAATCGAAAGTTTTTGTGACTGCAATCCGAGGACGTACTTCAACGTTTTAAGGTTGAACCTGTTTAGATTAAAAAAGAGCAAACCATTTTTTTTAATACAAATGGCTTTGCAAGAGAAACAATCCAATATATTTTTCTTTGTTTATACGATGTTTTACTTGTCATGGTAATTTTTCTCATATATACGTAAGCTACCAGTGCCAAATATTGATGAACAGTTTGGGGCAATATTGACCAATTGACCTTTTCGGCCAGTTAAGACACATTTCTTAAACTTTCTTTGATGAGATGTACTGCTGGCATGAAACTATGTATGATATTTATGATATTATGTGAGTCTTGAAACACAAACTTTTCTTTTCACTTGAAAAAACCTGCGGATATACTGAGTCTGTGCAACAGGGGTCTGACTAGTACCATAGCTCACACTAGCTCAACACCATGTCGCACCACGTACAGGATGGAAACACATTCAGTGTACACGCCAGACTTCGTTTGTTGTTATAAACCTTGGTCGGATTGCGGTTTGTGCATGGGTGACTTCTTTTCTTGGAACAACTTCATATGAACTGTTGCTTCCGATAATAAGCGCGTGTAAATTATCAATTATTTTTTGTGAAGAAAGTAAGACCTGATAGGAGATTTAGAATGATTTGTCAGACCATAGAACCAATTTGTATTACAATTCCACAACAAGAAGAGCAAGAACAACTATTATCGAAAATTCTACCATGACATTGCTGGATACTCGATTCTAATTGGTTCTCCAGCAAAATCAAACGTGATCAATTCTGGATTGAACCTCCTCTGATTTTAGCGCCGCTTCACCGCGTATTGTAGGTTTATCTCCTAATTATACAAAGTTTTTAACATTGGAGTTGGTAGGATTCGAACGTAAAATTCGGTGCTGTAACAGCGTGCTGTACCTCAAGACTACTGAGGAATGAACTGAAAGAGCAGGCTCGAAATGCTATATTAATAGTCCTATCTTCTTCGCTTCAATATAACGCTAGTCAGAGAGATAAACGCTTTATAACACATAATTTATACAATTAAACCATCAGGTAAAGCAGGTTGGATCCCACATTTCGTCGAACGAACTTGCAATTTGCTTGTGTATAAAGATACCAATAACAAAACTTAAATTTCAAATGAAATGGACACTCATACCAGGTTTTAATGGCACTAATGAAGACATCGCATGTACAGTGAACACCATTGGGCGAAACTGGTATGAAAATGTAACACCCGAACAAAACGAATAAGTCTGAGGCGTGTTCAGGACCGCGAGTACTCGCTTGGTGTGCACGCGCGAATACGCGAACGGCTCCTGAACGGACACTGAGGTCGTGAATACTTTTCAAGATAATTTCAGAATTATCGACCTTGAGTTCAAGTTCGATTTCGACTTAAAATTTAAGTAACAGCTATCACTATCCTGTTATATGCCGCTTATTTTCAAACACGGTATTGGTATCTCCTGTATACACGTGTATCAGTTCCGGATATCTGGGGTCCGTGTCCTCGGGGTAACTGTATAATTTACCTGGACCATTGAGATATTTATCGTCTGATGAGGACATTTATTACGAAAATTGAAACAATTGAAACTAAAATTCGAATATATTTTATCATATGTGTATCATTATTAAAAAAAACATTTTTAGCAAATTTTGACAAAGTTAAAAGTAGTTTTCATACTTTACAGAAGGGTATATGTAACTAACAATATTTAGGTAGGCTACACGGGAAGTTCCATTCTTGTGTGTAAGTGTTCCCGGTATGTTCAAAAGAAATAACATTGTCAATTCAAACATAATTCAGTTTAGTTCAATGTTCTATGATCGGTAATCAATATATATAATGACCGTGGCGAAACATCGATGTCCCCTCTCGGCCATCATAACTACATGTATGGCGGATTTTAACTCTACAATTCTAAAAGTAATTTTTTAAAAGTTTATCATCCCTGCATAGTTGTCATAAGTGCGCTAATATTCGACATTTATGTTAAACCCGAACTGACTTCATCATGACAAGACGGCTTTAAAGGTTAATCTCGCTAAACTCTTACTACGTCAACTACGGGCCGACTGTGAGCTGCCGGCCTCGGCACAATCAGCTGTTTGTCGAGGTGTCGCTCTGCGCTCTAGCTGCTGGCCGTGTCACCTGGGTCAACAGAGCCGGCCTCGTCGAGACGACAGCGAGCCAAGAGTGTGCGACCACAAACCCTCCCTCCTCCTCAAATAGATTCAGGCTTAATATTCAGGAGGTATTGTGTTGAATAAAGCCCTCGGAGCTGTTGATATTCTATGTTCTTTGGCATCTTGCTTGCAATCAAGGCGAACCCGCCCCCAATCGGACCGCTGCTTGTTTGTCGTACCTGCCCTGTAATGGCAATCGGCACGAATATCCCATGTGTCGAATGTTCAACATTGAAATATCATCTGGAACCTCACCTCTCAAACGGGAACGTGCGTTTCTGTAGTTAGTGGTTTCTGAGTGAAGTCTTCCCAATATTTGATAACATTTGAGACTGTTTTATTATGCTTATAGTACACTGTATTCAGATGGGAGCGGTTTCCTACATATCGATACTGACAAATAGTAACATTCCGTTTGCAAATCAAATCCGCGCTTCTCCTCGCAAGACAACATTATCATGTTCCACAGACATTGCTCCTTGATGCATGTTAACCAAAGAAAAATATTAAATTGTGTCGCTTTGAATTAAATCAAATAATCTTGAATGACTTTTCTGTTCGTAGCCGGTTGTTGAAATGTACTGTTTCGAATTTTAGAGAAAATGATATTTGACTCCAGATGAAATTGAATTGTATCTAAGGTCGCAATGCCTGTTTCACCATTGAATCACGTGAACCACTAGACAACTAGATGTACAATTATGTAAGACTAGCTAAATGTAATAAAAATGGATTAAATATAAAAACGAGTCTCATTTGATTTAAGAACAAAAAAATAATTCATAATTGCACCTGATGTAAAGTGCCACATTTTATTCTTATCATAATAATAATATTTTCCCAATATCTTAATGTAATTAACTATTAACTTTATTTTCATAACAATGTATTTAAGTTTTGAGATATTCCATGACACAGACCATTGTGGTCGCAGTGCTGACATTGTAAGTAGGTCACAGACCATTTTGGTCACAGTGCTGACATTGTAAGTAGATCACCGACCATTGTGGTCGCAGTGCTGACATTGTAAGTAGGACATAGACCATTGTGGTCGCAGTGCTGACATTGTAAGTAGATCACCGACCATTGTGGTATCGGTGCTGTCATTGTAAGTAGGACACAGACCATTGTGGTCGCAGTGCTGACATTGTAAGTAGATCACCGACCATTGTGGTATCGGTGCTGTCATTGTAAGTAGGACACCGACCATTTTGGTCACAGTGCTGACATTGTAAGTAGGACACAGACCATTGTGGTCACAGTGCTGACATTGTAAGTAGGAAACAGACCATTGTGGTATCGGTGCTGTCATTGTAAGTAGGACACCGACCATTTTGGTCACAGTGCTGACATTGTAAGTAGGACACAGACCATTGTGGTCACAGTGCTGACATTGTAAGTAGGACACAGACCATTGTGGTCGCAGTGCTGACATTGTAAGTAGATCACCGACCATTGTGGTATCGGTGCTGTCATTGTAAGTAGGACACCGACCATTTTGGTCACAGTGCTGACATTGTAAGTAGGACACAGACCATTGTGGTCACAATGCTGACATTGTAAGTAGGACACAGACCATTGTGGTATCGGTGCTGACATTGTAAGTAGGACACAGACCATTGTGGTCGCAGTGCTGACATTGTAAGTAGATCACCGACCATTGTGGTATCGGTGCTGTCATTGTAAGTAGGACACCGACCATTTTGGTCACAGTGCTGACATTGTAAGTAGGACACAGACCATTGTGGTCACAGTGCTGACATTGTAAGTAGGACACAGACCATTGTGGTATCGGTGCTGTCATTGTAAGTAGGACACCGACCATTTTGGTCACAGTGCTGACATTGTAAGTAGGACACAGACCATTGTTGTCACAGTGCTGACATTGTAAGTAGGACACAGACCATTGTGGTCACAGTGCTGACATTGTAAGTAGATCACCGACCATTGTGGTATCGGTGCTGACATTGTAAGTAGGACACAGACCATTGTGGTCACAGTGCTGACATTGTAAGTAGATCACCGACCATTGTGGTATCGGTGCTGTCATTGTAAGTAGATCACCGACCATTTTGGTCACAGTGCTGACATTGTAAGTAGGACACAGACCATTGTGGTCACTGTGCTGTCATTGTAAGTAGGTCACCGACCATTGTGGTATCGGTGCTGACATTGTAAGTAGGACACAGACCATTGTGGTCACAGTGCTGACATTGTAAGTAGGACACAGACCATTGTGGTCACAGTGCTGACATTGTAAGTAGATCACCGACCATTGTGGTATCGGTGCTGACATTGTAAGTAGGACACAGACCATTGTGGTCACAGTGCTGACATTGTAAGTAGGACACAGACCATTGTGGTCACTGTGCTGTCATTGTAAGTAGATCACCGACCATTGTGGTATCGGTGCTGACATTGTAAGTAGGACAGCGACCATTTTGGTCACAGTGCTGACATTGCAAGTAGATCACCGACCATTGTGGTATCGGTGCTGACATTGTAAGTAGGACAGCGACCATTTTGGTCACAGTGCTGACATTGTAAGTAGATCACCGACCATTGTGGTCCCAGTGCTGACATTGTAAGTAGGTCACAGACCATTGTGGTCGCAGTGCTGACATTGTCAGTAGATCACCGACCATTGTGGTCACTGTGCTGTCATTGTAAGTAGGTCACCGACCATTGTGGTATCGGTGCTGACATTGTAAGTAGGTCACAGACAATTGTGGTCACAGTGCTGACATTGTAAACAGGTCACAGACCATTGTGGTCACAGTGCTGACATTGTAAGTAGGTCATCGACCATTGTGGTCACAGTGCTGACATTGTAAGTAGGTCACAGACCATTGTGGTCACTGTGCTGTCATTGTAAGTAGGTCACCGACCATTGTGGTATCGGTGCTGACATTGTAAGTAGGTCACAGACAATTGTGGTCACAGTGCTGACATTGTAAACAGGTCACAGACCATTGTGGTCACAGTGCTGACATTGTTAGTAGGTCATCGACCATTGTGGTCACAGTGCTGACATTGTAAGCAGATCACAGACCAGTGTGGTCGCAGTGCTGACATAGTAAGTAGGACACAAACCATTGTGGTATCGGTGCTGACATTGTTAGTGCGTCACAGACCATTGTGGTCCCAGTGCTGACATAGTAAGTAGGTCACAGACCATTGTGGTCACAGTGCTGCCTTTGTAAGTAGGTCACAGACCATTGTGGTCACAGTGCTGACATAGTAAGTAGGTCACAGACCATTGTGGTCCCAGTGCTGACATTGTAAGTAGGTCACAGACCATTGTGGTCGCAGTGCTGACATTGTAAGTAGGACACAGACCATTGTGGTCGCAGTGCTGACATCGTAAGTAGGTCACAGACCATTTTGGTCACGGTGCTGACATCGTAAGTAGGACACAGACCATTTTGGTGACAGTGCTGACATTGTAAGTAGGACATAGACCATTTTGGTCAGAGTGCTGACATCGTAAGTAGGTCACAGACCATTTTGGTCACAGTGCTGCTATTGTAAGTAGGTCACATATCATTGTGGTCACAGTGCTGACATTGTAAGTAGATCATCGACCATTGTGGCATCGGTGCTGACATTGTAAGTAGGTCACAGAACATTGTGGTCCCAGTGCTGACATTGTAAGTAGGTCACAGACCATTGTGGTATCGGTGCTGACATTGTAAGTAGGTCACAGACCATTGTGGTCACAGTGCTGACATTGTAAGTAGGTCACAGACCATTGTGGTCGCAGTGCTGACATTGTAAGTAGGTCAAAGACCATTGTTGTCGCAGTGCTGACATTGTAAGTAGGTCACAGACCATTGTGGTCACAGTGCTGACATTGTAGGTAGGACACAGACCAGTGTGGCCACAGTGCTGACATTGTAAGTAGGACACAGACCATTGTTGTCGCAGTGCTGACATTGTAGGTAGGACACAGACCAGTGTGGCCACAGTGCTGACATTGTAAGTAGGTCACAGACCAGTGTGGTCACAAGTGCTTTACTTTGTTATTTTATCCTTAATAGAAGTATCAATGTTGTTTTCATAATATTCTTCAATGACAATATTTATCTTATTCCATTCAGGTCAATACTATACTCTTATTGTTTCTTTATATTTTCCTGTTACTTTTTACCCGTTACTTTTGTTCCTGTTACTTTCATACACCTAAAGAGGAAGTTTATGAATGCACACTGTAGTGAAACAATTGTTCATCTTGTCAACTCATTTTCAGCAAAGATTCTCCAGTTTGTTTGTCCTTTCATTGACTTTTGGCATTGTTATAGCAGAGGAAGGGTCTGTTTACTTTATTTGTGACAACAGTTTTGTTCATAGAAATATCAGTCTATATTGGTTATCTTCAGTCAGTATACGGTAAGAATATTAAAAAAGCGCTAGCAATGACCTATATAAGTTTAAGTCATTGGTGTAACTGACGGTTACTTTCTGAAATTAGTCATTATTTCAACAGTTGTCAGAAGCAAATATTTAAAACAGCTGAAAAGGAGTTCCTGAGATATCGTCACTATTTTATACATGAATTGAACTTTCTAACTTACTGTACTGATCGCTCTGGCTTGATGTTGCTTCATGTAATTCATGTAACCGGAGAGCGGACCAATAGAAACCTTACAGTCTTGCTTTAGACTGATCACTGACAGTGGACATATAAATCTGCTTCTTGTTCTGGCACACAAACACACACAGACACACGGACAGACAGACAGAAAGAGAGAGAGAGATCACGACATTAACACGCAAGCTCTGCGTGATGCCAGGTGAAGAATCAGTTCTAGATATGTCGTCCTCAATCTCTCACGACTCCTGATGTCAAAACTGAACATCAACTAGCGTTCTTAAACGGATTCCGTCAACACATAATATTGAATTTAATCGCATTTTCGCAAGTTAGGGGTATCAAGTTTCTTCCAGTATCTCATTCGTCAGTTAGAAAAGTGGCGACATGATCCGTCCCCTAGCTTACCGCGTTTCTTCCCTGGTAATTATCTAGTCAATTGGGTTAAACTCGAAACTATACTTTTTCATATTAGAAATTTGATGACATAAAGGTCAAAAGTGTCTTGCATGTTTTACATTGTTTAACCTTCGTTGAATGAGTGACATGTTAAAGGTGCATCCATTATGTTTCATAAAATTTGATTTGGCTTTAATACGTTCCAATACAACTAAATTCACGTAGCTTGCCTATTTATCCCCAATCGCCAAATATATCATAATTACTAGTTTCCAATTAAAATTGAGTTACATCATTATGCATGTGCAGACCGAAACAGTAGTTATGTGACCTATTAAACATTATCAACCCAAATTTGTCTTTTTTGCTGTTATAAATAAGATTCCAAAATTACATTTGATCCATTGACGCGCGCCACACGCTGTACAGTGTCCGGTTTTCGATTAGAAATCACTACTTTTACCTTCATATTGTCAATATGCTAAGTCTACTATCATCAAAACGGTAGTTTTCGGTAACGTTTGCAATATGTGACCTCCAACAACACAATGGATGTACCTTTAATTGAAGGAGTTATTTAATAATACCCCACTTCCGGTCTCGTTGCTATGGTTTCTTTTATTACAAGTTATTAGCCGATACACCTATACTTTTTCTGATATACCTACACCTTTTCTGATATATAAACACTTTTCTAATAAACCTTCACATTTTAACAACTGAGAAATCAATGGAGTCAATTTCCTAAATTTCCAAAACAAAGTGACGATACTTTATAAAATGTTATATATGAACATATAAAACACCGGAAATCGAACCTGTGTCCTGCTGCTTTCTGGTCGAAGGAACTGACCATTACACCACGAGGCCAGTTGAAACTTTGTACATTTTTTCATGACCAAATGAATAAGGTTCTTATAATGCGTGATATAATTTCATACATTTCTGTATTTCTTTTCATAAAAGTATGTTATTTAATTTTGGGTGCGTAATGTCTTAACATACTGAAAGTTGCTTCTGTTTTCTCTAAAATGTGGCCATGTTAACATTAGCAATGCAGTTGATGGCGTTAGCTGTATATTTCAGCAAGATGCACGTTACCCTACCTACACTTTTCATCTTGGAACCTTACTCGGCTTGCGGGTCGTAAGGGCCCCCGGGAAAAACTGTGGGGTATCATTCGATACACTCGGAAAAGTATGGGTATATCTCTCACTTAATCTTGAACCATACGTGTTTGAACTTTTATATTGTAAAGAAATAGGTTTAAAAAAAAAATTCAAAATTTATTGAATGTAAAATGCCATGTTTAAAAAGAAACTAGAGAACTCTAAGTGAATCCCTTATCTTTGTTTTCCAGTTGTTATGTACCAATATGTGTTTGTATTTCTATTGAAAACTTTGTACCATGAATCTAATATCATATATATGTCTATGTATTTGAAAAAGAAATAAAATTATAAAAAAAAAACATTTTTCAAAATGTTAACGTATTCATTCTTGCAGTGGTGGCTGAAAGTTTATTACAATCACTCTTATATCAACCCTCCGTGAATTATTGGAATCTATTAATGAACTCTAATTGATTTGACATTTGAGGAGTACTCTAGTACTCCCAAACAAAGAAATTGATACCATTATGATGGTCGATTTTATTTATTTCCATTATGTCTACTGCACCTTGAAGTGACATTAAAATAGGCTCTTCGGGGCTTGTTGGCCCCACCATTCTTGAAATGTACATTTTCGTAAATTTGTTTTTAAACAGATATTTAAATATGTCTAAACAAAAATGCTCTTTCACATCTGGTACTTGGCAAATTGAGCTCCTTTACATTATACGCCAATACGAAAGTATTTTTATTTTATTTCTCTGGAGCTTTAAGTTTGCCATATACAATAATGCCAGTATATCCAACGACCCTGATGAGGAGTGTTGTGTATATATTGACAAGTCCAAGTAATTGAATTTGCATCGATGTACCGAGATAATGAAGTATCTATAGAAGGACGGGGCCTCACAGCTCACGTGCACTAACCACGAGCACAGATAGCCGAGCGCGAGGTTGTGACGTCATACCCTCTATCTGGTAACAGTGATTACAGTGTGCACGTGGACAGCACAGGTAAAGAACAGTCCAAGTAATAACATTAGTTCGTGAAGAAATCATTTACCAATATATAGTTATCCTTCTTTTTAGGGTCATTTATAATCAATTAATCTAGCTGAAGTCCGAAAACTTTCTCATGTCTCGCAGGTCGATGCGGAAAGACCAAACATTGATCATGCAAGGCGACAGGAAAATGTTCGAAAAAACGAAATTTAATTAACTTAGATATTATTGAAACCTAAAATAGTTTATTTCAGAATTTTAAATTTTTCGTCGCGAATATTCATTTAATCTTGAATTGCATTCGCTGTAAAACAGTTTATCAAATGACATGTTGCATGTGCAGTTGTAATTGTTTTATTCGTGCATACTAGTGGCCACGTGCACCATGACACACTATAGACACAGGTATAGCTTCTCACGTGGTGTCTTAGAGTTCAAACTATCATTCACTATTATGTCATAGCATTTCAAAATTGTGTTTACGTTTCAGCTTTCATATCCCTATAATGATTATGAAATTGAAAATGTCATAAAAAATATTAATTTCTAACTTTCTAAAATGAAAAGGGAATCCTTTATTAATTGACTTAATTGGCAAAAGAAACGCCACCAAAATACAAATGGTTATTATTTTTCGAGGAACGAAGCCTATCGATTGAAAACCCTTTAAACATGTCTTCTAATATACATGTAACCTGTACATTCACTGTACACAAATGCAAATTTTCTTCGTAATTTTCGAGAAAAATGAACTTATTGGTCAACACTTTCGGATTGTGTACAAAGTTAACCAAATGAAATTTGGGTACAAAACATCAAAAGAATGGCGGTTTTGCATGGCGGGTTTGCATTAAAATATTCGATTGCAAGCGACGAACATGGCTTTTTAAAGTGCTACAGAAAAAGAGAGAACAATTTGCATCCTGCAGGTTGGAGCGACGCTTAACCAAATCATGGATTGCATCAAGTGTACAATAGCCAGACTTAATTTTACAGACTAACTGGCAGCATTGCGTACAAGCCACGGAGTGGAAAATCAAAGTTAGACCATGGCTGCTTTGTTGTGACCCATGGTCTAACCAACCTCATTTTCAGTTAGACCACGGTCGGAACTACTTTTTATACGATTCCAGATTTTTACGTGGTATCAATATTTCGTAAAATGTTTGACATGTATTAAAAGAAGAACATAACTCAAATAAAAAATTTATGACATCAATATCGTGTTTACAGATTAAGGAGCTTGGGAATTTATAAAGTATGTACAGTGATATCAATGTTAACGTTCTTCTCGAGCCCTGGCGTCCTTATTAACTTCGTTCATCATAGATACAGTTGACTGGACAATACTTCCCGAAACCTGTAAAAAACATGTAAAGCCTTGTGAAAGTTATTATTGATGTATTGTCTGTGGCATACACATAATTTTTTGTTCAGTAACCTATTAGTTTGACACCATTTCAATCGAAGTGTTTAAAATATTTACACAGTGACGTTAACTTGCGTACTGTTTGAAACAAAATCTATTAAATACTCAGTTAATGTTACTTTTTAAGCAATGCCAATGGTCAATTTGCATGTGAAGGGAGAAACTGAGATACACGTGTCCATATTCCCTCTGAACTATCTAAGCTGCATATTTTTTAAAAGTTTAATGAAAAGTTACTTACATAGTAGTTGTTGTTCATTATAATCATACTAATTCTTACCTCAGAAACAAGCAGTACAACGTTTCAATTGCGTCACGTCAATTAATGGTTATTTTTATTGAAAGACCCTTCCAAATGTATGTATTATCGATACATTATATTATAATATGTGTTTGTTTGATTTTGGACCCAAAATGATTTGGTTGCGTTTCTTTTGCAAGTCAAGTGGATCAAAGCACTTTGTTTAAAGGTGTTCATGCCTACTCTTTCATCATACACTCTGAAAACTTTTGCTTCTCAAAAAAACAGTTTTATCTAATTAACAATATATTAATTAATTATTTTCTTTTGCATATTCTAATGTATTCTAAATCCCCATGATGAGAGATTTGACACAACGCGATCTTCATACTGGATCGAACACTGCGAGCAAACCTCCACCGGAAGTAGTTATGACGCAATGGTCTCTACAGGCAGACCTAACGCCAGGGGTTTTATCACCTCCCTGTTCCAAGCAAGAAGTCTCCTACTGGTTGTGACGTGAAGCCGATCTTTGATGCCAGGCCTGATTTCTTCATTATTGGTGTATACATGGTAGTCGTTAATCTAAAGATCAAAGTATCTACACAGAATGGAGACTCTGATATCTCAAATTGTTTTATTTTTCCAAAACGATAACAAGTTCATACACTCTAGAGAATTTTTTAGCATCCTACTCCGTCGTTAGATCTTTAAAGATATACGATGTTAAACAATGCAATGAATATGTTCAATTGTTTCATTAACATTCGTCTCAAATATATATTCCATTCATTTATGTATTTCAATACTAACATAATAATCTAAAAAAATTAACCTACCATTTTCTCAAAACATTTCCTTAACATATCATTAAAGGGGCAGTAGCACCTTCTTCGAAGTCGATGAAATGAATTTGGAAACTAATGTCACTTATTGTAATTAAAACACCCTTCTCTCTTCGGAAAATCAAAATGAGTGTACATGGTTCCGTAAAGCCATGGGAATCGTTTTTGTCATTCGAAATAATAAAATGTGTTCACAATAAAATCGCCGCCATGCAATTTTTGCTTTCCACACAACACAGATAATTGGTTTGAGTAATAAGATGTTTACCCTTTAAAGTAAATATAAATGACGTATAATATATATTTATATTACATATCATTATAAATGGGAAATTAAAAAAAAAATTGCAAAAAAACGTGCTACGTACTGCCCCTTTAAGGCCATTCTTGGAAGAACCTATAGCTAGCTTTATATATATAGGTGGTGAGACGGATCAGGAACAGGGGACAATGTACATGAATCTTCAACATCTTAGTGATAGGAATGTTGTGTTTAGGTGCAACAGCTATTACATTCGTGTAGAGTACATTGAAGTCATCGATGACCTTGTGTAAGTGTTAAATGTGCATGTGCTTATCCTCCTGATTGCACATAATGCAACATGTTGCAGCGAGTCTAGTTACTAGTCAGTGTAGTTGCACGTCACACTATACTTGAGTACTGACCATGAGCTTACAATTACATGTCAGTGGACCATGTTACGATGTTACGACGTAAGTTGTAATAAACGCGGTAAGATGTAATAACTGCGGTAAATTGTAATAAAAACGCGGTAAGATGTAATACTGCGGTAAATTGTAATAAAAACGCGGTAAAATGTAATCAAGTTTACTGCGGTAAATTGTAATAGGGGATGCGGTAAAATGTTACTAAAAAGTGCGGTAAAATGTAATACATAATGCGGTAAAATGTAATAACCATACATCTAATTTTTAGCTGCCATGAATGCCGAATTTGGGTCATTCATTTTACATATACATATGTATTTTTTTAATGAGAGTATTATTATAAGTACTATTGCATATTAAAATCATAAGTTCTCCAAAATTTACAGACGAACTGTCTTGATTAAACCTCCGCCTTACATGGGAGTATACAGGGTTTATTCTGTCAATCTGTTTGAAACTTTACATATGTATTTCAAATTTGGGCTCAAAGTTCATAAAGACATAAGATATTACATACAATGTTTTAACTGTTATACCAGTTCCATGGTTCAAAATGTATACGAGTATATGTCCTTTGGAAATCTGACCAAGACCAACAAGAACTACCAACTTTCTCCGCGTCATTACTTGCCCCAGTCTAAATCACTGCAGCTGACTGGTTTAATTCTGTGCTACCTTGTAAGAGCACTATATACTAGTATATGAGGTGGAGCGACAGCGAGCACTGGGAGTCGGAGAGTCTTTTGATCATCAGTACCGACCAGGCGAATATATATAGTATTGATCTCTGCATGTACAAAGTCTAACACACTGCAATATGGATATTACTACATGTATATATAGTCAATGTCGCGTTACATTTCTAGTCCGCTTCACTCGGTATTGTCCTTGCTGATGAAAATGGTAGTGTTTCATTGATATGTAAATGAGACCATCGTCATTGATGGTACATGCTACACATATAGAGGGTACTGAACGAGTTTCCGTGTAATATAATTTGTATTAACCGAGTTACATTTATTGACTGTTTGATACGAGGGAAAGTGAGTTGGATACCAAAACATTCACTGCTTTAATAAAGATGAAAGTTTTAGTATCTTGTTTTTTTATTTATCAATGTTGATAACCCTAAAGGGGCAGTAGCACGTTTTTTCGCTGAAATAAATCGATGAAATGTATTTGAAAAATGATGTCACCAACAGTAAAACACCCTTCTCTGTACGGAAAATCAAGTTAAAAATGAGTGTCCATGGTTCCCTATATATGACATAAACTATCATTATAAATTGGGAACTTTGAAAGAATAAAATTTGCCAAAAACGTGCTACTGCCCCTTTACGTATCACTGTTCTATTAAAGTACGGGAGAACTGAGAGAGAGGTAAGCTGTGAACGTTGAGCATGTATCTGATGAAGGACCATCGCAATGAAACAGACAATGATGAACTACAACACACTCTACAACAAGGAAGATCTAGTTGAGGTTGGTGAACAAAACGAAGGATATGGAGCAGAAACGAAAGAATATGTAACATTGATTGTCTGAGTCTGAGTTCAGCGCGGATTAGCTGGCTCCTGGAGTGGAGTACCAACCAGGAGAGGCGGCCAGGTGTCAGCACGGTGTGAGGGGAGGGAGGGACGCCGGTAATCACAGGTGTGATGATACCTGTAGATCCTCTCGTCGTTACCTGCCCTCTGTGCACACAGTCCTGCAGGCGTACGGTACCGGGAGGGTCCCGTCACTACAGCCTACACTGCAGGATCGAAGGAGGAATTCAATTAGTTGTAATCGATCAGGGTATTTTTAGTTTTTTTGTTTCAGGGAGCTATTTCACACGTTGATGCTACTCAGGTTGGTTGTTTGTGGGACGAGGGGACGAGCGCTAGCATTCGTTGAATTATAGTTTTATCGATAAAGTCGGGTAGGAGTGTGGACGAAGAAACAGGGTTTACAGATTTTGTCCACCATTTCAATATGATATGGCACAAAAAGACGATGGAAGACTTTATAGTGTAGACCTGTGATCTGAAAAAAACGTATATTGGCAGTTTTTAAGAGACGGTTGCTTTACCGATATACTATTCTATGTGCCTTACACATAAATGTTTATCATATTCGTTCTCTCTCCATATTCGTCATTGAGGTACGTACATGTATTGCTTTGTTTTTATCGTTGGTTTACAATGTAAGTTAACTTATATCCTGATCGCGCACACGATGAAGATGCTTTCGTTTTAACATACCTTAATCAGTTAAAAGTAACTGGTACAAGATATGTATTTAACTTATTGAAAACCGCTCCAAACAATATAACACGAACAATGAAATGATGAACTATCATTTGCAAGAATTTGTACACACATATGATGAATATATGCAATGAGTTTATAAAGATGTGTTAGTGTCCAACTACAAATATATCAATTAAATCAAACATTCATCAAATCTATCAACATGGATAGGATCTGAAATGTTGTACGATCACTGAATCCATCCATGTCGATAGAAGCCTGATAATGATGAATTCAAAGCCGATCGGTCCGCATGTTGGTCTTACGCATAGACTGTGAAAAAGAGTATTTATTCTGAAAATACAATGTGTCATTATTTTATTGAAAACAATGAGAATTAGGATGGTTTTCTATATTTGTGTTCAAGTGTGAGACTGTCCGCATGCTAACCTACCGAGACAGTTTCCACGCGCAAACAACGCGACACCCAAAAATAGAGCCACGGGCTTTGTAGCTCATCGGGATTGGTATGCTTGAAATTGACAATGCAAACTTTCTTGTCATGATATTGAAAATGACGTCAATATTTTACTGTAACAATCCAAGTTCAGGGCAGTTGAAGCGAACAACAAGAGTCTTTCAAGGACGTGCCTTGACTGAGGTAGAACTGCACAATGGCCCCTACAGGTGCAAGGTGCTTCCCCGCACAATTTCAGCTATCCATCAGTTCTGGAAAAAAAGTCGAACATATGAACATTATTGGGACGAAGGATGACGATAAATGCCATTAGCCCATGCGTCTGTCCTCATGGGCATGATGAGCTACTGATACAAGGCAGTAAGTGGTACTTAGACGTGGGTTAAACAACAGATGTGTCTACTTGGTGTGTAGTGTAACACCTCATGTGATGTAAGTAATCGGTCCTTCCCACGTTTCAAGATCACTAAAGAAAACAACCAGCTACAAAGACTTTGAAAGCAGATTAATAAAATCTCTACAGACCACTCTCGTGTTGGTGCCTGGCTATAACACAAGGGGGCACGGGTGTGGCGCTCATTAGTGCACATTGCTGGTCGGTGTTTCAAAGCTTATATCGTCCAATAACATGGGCTGATTTCACCCTCCGGCCAGCGATATACAAAGAAACAATAGGCGCTGCTACAATGGTGTGTAATTCACTGGTCTTCTAACGAATACATCAAATGCAACCAATTATGTGTATCTAACTGTTGTAAAAAAAAGTCCAAGTCGAAGCAAGTGTTTGAAGGGCATTTAGTAGTGGAGTACATATTAGAGAAGCATTACTTCCAGATCATCTTCTTTATTGTGAATCTTCACACGATGTTTCAGAGTATATGCTTACTTCTTCATAAAGTGGATTGTAGGAGATACCGAATTGTTGTGAACCATTATTAAGCATCATTGTTATCACCTGTTACCAACCTGTTTATTTACACTGCAATAGGTTTTTGGAAGTTGTTTATAAAGAAACTTGAAATAAGGTATACTTTCATTTCATCAAACTTCAAACCATTTGAAAATATTGAAGTAAAACTGTAACATATGTGCCTTCCTTTAAGTTTACTTCTTCATTTTATTGTATCAGTCACTTTAGATTTGCTTGGCGAAATAGCACGTGGTAAACGATTGTCATTTTCCAAGTCTGATTGCTATTTCATATTTCACAGGACAGAATTAGAATTTCATCCGTTGTGTCTAAATTGTTGCTGAAATAACAACATTCATTCTATGTTTGATCGACAAATCTTTTGGATGTTTTAAATCGTGTAGAAAAGAGTAAAATTCCAATTAAATTGTTTTTATCCATACGGCAAGACAAACTCTCAGGTATGTGAATAACGTATAGCCGTCTCTTGAAATTATCACATAAAGTTTAATTTGAACTGCTAGCACGAATCCAGCAATCTGATTGGTCGGCGTGGGGACTTGACGAGGACAACATTATTTATGGGATGTTGGCTGCAGCCAATATACTTGTCACTTCCCCGCCACGTCAGGAAGAGTCTTAATGGCATATCAAATAAACCGATTTGTATGGTCATGGGATAGATGCTTTGTGGCCGGAGTTGTGGTCAGTCCTTTATGATAGGAAGTGTTGAACTGCCCAGGGGTCAGTTGATCGGTAATACTGCCCTCACACATAAATGTCAGGAGTTTAATATGTGATACAGCTATATAACTGGTCCTTATGACAATCATTTCGTCTTTAGTGTCCTGGTGTGAATATATCACCTTTACCTCTCTACCTGTTATCTAGTTAAATGTACATTCTCTCTTTGCTGTTTTGGGAACTAAACTAACTGTGTTATGTATCATACCAAAGAAAGATAACAACAGTCCCTCCTTCAACCTAAAGAAAAGGTTTTTTTAAAACAAAAAATACAAAATAGATAAATACAATTTATTTGTACGAGTACATTTAGGAAGTATGTCGTGATTGTGTCCGTGTATTTCAGATTTCAGTAACACGGTCAAGTTAAAGACACACGGACATATTGTCCCATGCTAATCGTTTTGTTTTCTTTCATGTCATCGCAATTAGTTTAGTCCAAAGAAGTCTTAGAGTAAAAAGTAACGCAAATGGCATGAAGCCAAGTTTAATCTAGTGACATTATCTAGTTTAGATCTGCCGTGTCTTCAAGTATACACGGATCATTCTACTACATGAATATAATGTCAACATCACATTTCAATTTAAGCTATTGAGGTATCTATATTACAGAATGAAGTATATGTTCTTCTTGCGGTGGAAACGCGGTCAAAGGTCAAGTCGGGTGGTTCTCCTTTGGCGTTGGACGGTGAAACTTTCTTTCACCCTTGTGGAATGTCGCGGTATGGTTCGAGTTTACTCGCATCTACCTCTACAAACAGACTGGACATGCGCTGACCAGTGTCTTGGAAAGGGGTCAAGAAATTACCTGAATGAAATGTAAGAATTGAAGATTTCAAGTGATTTACATCTTCTGTCTTCTTTAAATTACAATTTACGATTATTGGTGTTCCGAACCATCAGTTCAAACCTGAAATCTTTTTAAAAAACATAACAACTGAAACTAATTATTTTGATTATATTTGAAATTTTCATCTCTTCTATACATCACTAGGACATACTAGTTTACTAGGGTGCTTAATCCTGAAGTCAGAATACTAACATTGAAACCACTTGAGAAATACATTTATTGAAACCTAAATCCCTAATTGATTATACACAGCAACATTCAGTGGGTGATACAGAACATCAAAGGATAAATTGTCAAACACGTCACTGTACACGTGTTGTCAATATTCAAATTGGAACGTTCTACTCACGAACTTGGTTTTACAAGCTGAATTAAGCACCGATACAAGCCTATACGTTGGAGTGTCATTGAACTTTTGCAATCTGTTTTGGTTATTTTTCTTTCAAGAAAATACATTCAATGACATCCAAAGGCGTATATAACGGATTTTGAGACGTGTCACTGCCCTCTTGGGCACGAATTGTTACTCTTTGGGTAAGTGTGGGAGCATGACTTGCACGCATGTGAAATGTCAGTGGATAATAGATTGGAATTATTCGTGTGGCCCCGGTCGGTCCGACCCATGGTTCCCGAGTGATACTGCTGTATACTGGTCTAGAGAGGATCACATGTCATGTTATATCATCGATAACCCATCACACACGGGGTCATCCTCCGATTATTCCAAAATAACATGGAGACTTTCATCTCATATTGATCCTCCAGGTTGACATTTAACCACAGTAAACTTTGATACAAAATCATAGGGAAAACATCACATACGAATCTCCAAGATAAACTATTGGTATTTTCTTTTAATAAATCAAACGAAATCTCAAAGGTCAAAACATTATATGATGCTTTGAATAATGCCATATAGATAATGAAAGTGATATAAATCCTTTCGATTCTTCAAAAATAGACCTTCTTGTAATCGTTTCAAGTACTTTCACACATGACATGACACACACACATGACAAGTATAACGTGATATGAGACGAGTTGACGTCTCCTCCTATCAGCCTCCCTCCCTCCCTCCCGTGTCTCTATCACTCGCACACGTGCCATTCAGGTGTGCATATCACCTGCAATTTACTAATCATTTTGTTCTAAATATATGTCTCTATATTGGCTTTGATGAAAATACTGCTTCAAGATTTTTCAAGAATTTGATTGCTAACAGTGTGTTTGTTTTTCGATAATTTCTATGCAGTATGCTTATGGATGATATTACTCATTGCTCCGTACAGTACAAACAACCGTGAATATGAATAGATATCTACATGATACGTTCCATTGTTTCATTGTTATCCCCTACTCTGATACATGTATCCTACAAGTCAGTCTAAGTTAGTTATGGAGTTCATTATAGTTGCCTACAGAAAATACCAGAAACTTCATTAATGTAGTTTGTATCAAGGAATCCATTTTGCATCAAACCAATAATTACATGACATCATACTCATATCTTTATAAGACAATTTCGACCAGTTTGCACAAATCTTCCATGTGCTCAGACCGCCTGTATAGTTACAACACTGAAGTGCGGCTAGAGATGGTTGGAAAACTGGGCCTCGATATCGCTGCTACAGGGCCCCCTTATCCTTGAATGGTCGGAACACAGTGTTGTACCCATGGGCTAAGTGTGACCTTAGTACTAAGGTAGTTATGTGAAAGGAACCCCTGGACCCAGGTTCACGGTACCACTAAGACTCTCACTCTATGTTGTACCTCTAATCTAAGCGTATTCAAACGGGGCCTGATCTTTTATATTTCAAGGAACAGTTTAGATTCTTAAATGACACACCTTTATGATTTAATTAATCAAAAGTGAAAGCGATACCAGGTAGACGGATAGTTGATCGACAGAGTCACATCGGTATTTACCGGTATTTACCTCAATCTCCCAGGTATAATCTACCTGTATCAGTGACGTCAGCATACCTGTACGTCATTATATCTATATCCTGGTGGTGATTCAATAGTCTAATGCAGAGACACAGTTCCGGAAACACCTCCAGTGGGAAATTATTAATATCTCAAATAAAGTGTATTCATATCGGCAGTACAAAAAAGTTTTAAGATTTGAAATACAGCTTAAAATTCCATTTTCACAACTACACCAGATTAAAAGATGAATGTGTCAGTTTAAGATATTTCTTACTGGACTGAATCATAACGGTTTTTTTTTTACAATATTCACTTTGAATTGAAATTGAAGAAAATAAGGAAATAAATTATGTTTGGTTAACCCGGCTAATACTTATTACTTATTAAATTATTAGGAAAAAGAATCGTTTGAATGACACACTGTGGATTCTATCACGCTATAAATCAAGGACATTACTTATATTTATATACGACCAATAAACTGAATACTAAGTGTTCTGGCAGACCGTTTTAATCACATCAGTTGACAGTGATTAACCAATCAATGAAGACAGTTTCAGGGAAATCATAGATAACTGAAATACAGCGAAAAATCCCTAGTATCATGCGGAAATCAGCTGGGCAATACGAAACCGTGATCACGTGACAATATCGACACGAGCGGTGAGATCAGAAGAGCTTGAATCTGATTGGACAAGCTGCGGCTTATATAGCCTGCGGGTTAATTATAGCGACAGATACATATATACCTCAGTCAGGCTAACACGGGCATTGTCAATATCTCTACTGTTGAGTCGACTTGGTAGCGAACACGCTGTACTTTATAAACGATGAAGGCAGGCAACATGAAAACACAAGATAAGAAATGTGTCCACTGTGCTATATTCGGGGACGGAATGGTTGGCAAGACGAGTTTGTCGGAAAGTTACTCCCACAAAACATTCAGTGATGACTATGAAGCTACAGTGTTCGAGAACTATGCAGGTACGTGTTGTTATCACATCCAACTGAATAACGTGAATATGTATATGTATATACATTGTGTGTTCGCTTTATCATTAGTTACATCTTGCCATTTAGTTAGACATTTATCCTGGTTTGTTCACATTCAAAATTTAAAATCCAAACACTATTGTTAGATGATTGACATTAATATATTGAGAGATACAGTGGACAATGTAAAGATGTATGGTTGTAGCGCTATGTGTTTGGAATGATTCATCTCGTGTTTGGTTGATGGAACGTGTTGCTTTTATAGCAACCCGAAAACATCAACAATATAGGTGTATATATAGGTGTAAGAGCTGTACCTGCCTGTTGCTTAGCGTGCAGTGGGCGAGTGTTTACCTGCAACATACCTAACATACCCCACATTCCTAGCCACACTGCTCCCTCCGCTCTGTATTGATCAAGCTGTTATTGTAGGGAGGCAAGCTTCGTGTTTAAGTGTTTAATAAATCCATATGTTTATGGCGTTCTAGAGACTTGTATTTAAGTATTACGTGCGTTGGGGTTACAATTTCAATAATTGTATCGCAAAGGAAACTAATCTATATAAGGATTCATATGCAATTCCTTCTGACGTATGTATAGTGTGTGGTACATAAAGTTTTTTTCTCTCTGTTGGTCAAGTATTCCTATTCCTTTACATCTATCTTTATAAGAAATGGTGTATTTATTCAAGATAAATGGAGTATGTATTTGTGAAAATTATTATTTTGTTTATTTTCCAGTTCCGCTGAACGTGGCCGGCGAAGAGTTTGTCATCAGCATGTTTGACACTGCAGGCCAGGTGAGAACCCGTTCTAATTCCCATTGTATTATGACGTCATTATCGATAGGTGTGACTTCACGATAATCCGTAATGAGTAGTGTGAGGAGATTATTAAACAAAAGTGCACGCTCTGGGGCTCAATGAAGTCGAATAACGACGATGTGATACATGTTTGTTAAATCTCCCGTGGAAGTAAACTAGCAAATAGGAAACAAGGAAACAACAACAGAAGACGCCATTGCCAATATTGCCTGTGACTTGAAGCCGAAAGCTAAATCCGCCTTGTTTGCTGTAGGAATCTGTCATGTTTGTATCCCTGAAACTTGTCATCTACGCAGCATAATGTTAATGTGCAGTATGGTCCACGGAGCTTGAGTAGCGATTCAAATATTGGTGTAACATTGATTATAAATATGAATGACGTCCTTGCCGGAGATGTGAGTTTATCGTGGTGTTTATTCTCCTTGTTTTGTTGTTTCAGAAGGACTACGAGAGTCTCCGAGCGTTCACGTACAAGGAGAGCGAGGTGCTGGTTCTGTGCTTCTCCACCAGAGACCGGGACTCCCTGTCAAGCATCAGCGAGCAGTGGGTGCCCGAACTGAAGCGCCACAGCAAGACCAGCAAACAGAAGCGTCCCGTCATCCTGGTGGGCACTCAGATCGACCTTCGGGTGGGTCAGGATGAGTCCGAGGTCAGCACGGACGAGGGAGTCCAGCTAGGCAAGGATATCGGCGCAGACTGCTATGTGGAGTGCTCGGCACGTAGCAGGGAGGGGGTTAAGGAAGTGTTCGAGCATGTCGTCTTCTCCGCGCTTAAATACAGGAAGAAGAAAAGTAATATTCTCAAACAGATATTTAGCCGTTGATCGAAAACTCTCCTCTTTGGTTAGCATTTGAACAACGACCTTGTTTCGTTGAAGCTTGAGGCCAGCATTTTGCTGCTTCTCATCAAGCGATTTCATCCGCTCCCGGATTGAGATCTGTACGAGTTATCGTCCTTGAGTAAAGGACATGATTCTTTCGTGTTCTCGTGTGAATCCAGAACGTTGCCACGACAGAAACGTTACCATAACGTTTGCATTTATCATTATGATCATGACTGAAAGAACTGATGAACTGATAAAAGAAGCAATTGACAAAGCAGAGAGTGCTCGTTACAAGAAGAGAGACCAGAAGATCACGTGACGAGTGACCTAATGGTCAAGTGACGTTTAACTGAAGGTCACGAGACTGTGATGATGACGTCAGAACTGACTGTGATACCGGAAGTGTTCAGGGGTGATAACGTATAGTTATATTATTCAAAGAGAAGCTCTTGTGATATGTTTGAATATTTATTTTATTTGTTCATCCGCGTAACATATATATATTGTCTAAGTATATATAATATATCTAAGTCAGAACCAAACCAAACAATCCAGTGAATCCCAGTTCATACCACGGCTGGCCATGGTATATATTTATTTACGTATATACGTCCCGGTATGTATAACACATATCCATGTACGTCAAAGAGGGGTGACTTATTTTTTGTCACGTTGTTTGCAACCTGTTTTGATACAAATCCGCTGGCGGCAACAAATAATTATTCTGAATAAAAATCAGAACTCATAAACCTGTGTTTGTTTTGATTAACTTTCTATATAGCAAGGTGGGGTGTTTACAGGTGCCCGCATCTGCTGGTGTGGCGGTTTGAATCCTGGAGCCTCACGGAGGCCTTGTTCTATTAAAGAGTTTGCAGACCAGAACAAACCGGTCTTTTTTACTGTTACAGGTTAGAATAAAATTTCAATTTTAAATTTTTTTTATTATCACCGCAAAATGGCTTTTGGAAATCAAATCCGTGAACCAATAAATAAAACAAAACGCCCTAATATACTGACATCACTTCAAACCGGCGATTGTTGGTCTAAAGCAGCTATAGCGATCCTTTAATGTAGCAATGCAAGAGTGGAGGGAATAAAACAACATATTACCTTCCCTACATGTACTACAGTGTACAATGTATTACCTGCACTAAATGTACAACATAGTAAAACATTACCTCACTACATGTACTACCGTGTACAACATATTACATCATTACATGTACTACAGTGTACAACATGTTACTTTCACTGCCTGCATTACGGTGTACAACATAAACATCGGTAGATGTCGTGATATCCATATTAAGTATACTATAGCTGATATCACGATCACGATATCAGCGAACGTCTACATTTAATATATCAAAATATGAAGAGATTTGATCTAATAAAACTATTGACCAAGAGACGAATACGTGCAATACCCGACCACGTATAACATACCATCCGCTTCTGAGAAGTCGATAAACGCGTGATTGCAAGAACAATGTTGTCAATCCTTGGTTCATCTTAAATCATGGTTTTGACATTTGTATCAAACTGTTAATCTCAATCACATCCTTCTTTAGCAGAGCCAGCAAAACGCACATCCTCCGATTAGTTGCTGAGGTGTAGAACTATTGACCTAGTTTGTTGCTGTTACATCATAAAGGTATCAAGCACCAGCCTGGATGGAGGCTAATGGACCTAGTGCAAGCGTTATTCTCTATAATTAATTCAATAATAATATAAAACTAACATCAAAGATAAAGCAGTATCTACTCTACGCTGTAAACTCCACAAGTTTGGACAGTATGTCTCTCAGCTGTATAGACGTGAGTCGGCTGACAGCTCAACATGACAGGGCGTGCAGACAAGTTGTCCTGACCTTAGAACCACTGCCGACAATGCCGTGCTGTGACATTCAGTCTGTCCGCTGGTGGCAAATGTCACCTGTAAATCAACGTCTTTACCCTTTAGCTGCAGACGAGAGGTTCTGGACAGTGGAGTTGTATCTGGGAGCTGGGAGATCAAACTCGCAGACAAATGCATCCCGAAGGTTCGTTCACCTGCCTGTGTATCATGTTATGTTTGGTGTCTACGGTGCAGCGTCAACACACGGAAACAAAGCCGATCCTTAGTTCTACATCAGGAGAGATCATTGCATGTGCAACAATGTATAGTCTTATATCATACCCTACAATAACCAGTTGCAGATATAGCAGGTTGTTACAACTTTACGGGATTCTTGCGAATTGTCTCATTAGATTCATATGCTATACCTATTTTTAAAAATGAGAAATATGAATTTAAATATTTGTCCAATTTTTCATCATGCAAAAGTTTTAGGAATTGTCAGAAGTGATAATCACATAACAAGGAATAAGTCTTGTATACGCAAACGTACGGCGACTCTTTGTCATTGCTATGGCAGTTTCTAATTACACATATACTATAAGTGAACTAACTTTAGTGAAGCGGTTAGAGAAGCGAATATAGCACACAATTGCGTGTGGTGTTATCAGAAACGTGTTCCTATCATTTACAGCGTGGGGATCCTTATTTAAAAGATCGAATATCGAATAATCTCGAATATTTTCTTTTCCTTTTCAGTGCCATGCATATATGTTACTGTTTCTCTAACATTTAGCCTATGGAATGTTTAAATATTACTATATCTACATCCTTATGATTTCATCGTTTCAATACAATACCAGTTCTACGTGTAGTCAGTTTATCTAGATTTGCTGAATATAGATCTAGACTGTATTAAAGGCTCTTATTGTACACAATCATGGGGCAGGATTAGGGTTACTGTATTTACATACTGATATAGATCTGACTTGCAATTACAAGGTTTGAATTCTTCAAGTGGTAAAACAGTAATTTTCGGAGTCGGCTTGTACAGTCAGTTGTCACTCCTGGCATATTATCTACAGTTTGTTTTCAAGTTTTCATTGCTATTGGTTGTCACTGCTTAACTGAGCCAAAATCGATGTCCACCCTTTTGATGACGTTATAATTTTTTAACAAAACTCTTTGAATAATATAAAGTGCTTTCTTAATTAAAAAGCATACTTGAAGCATACTTGAATTTTCCAAGATGATTGCAAGTGGATGTTGAAGTTTTAATTTGTTCATATATTATATTAGCTCTCGAACCATTATGTTGGCTTGATTGAGCACTCTAACATGGTACACTCATTTGCTACGGCCTTAACTTAGCCCACTGTAGAAATATAAGATGAGCACTTTATGCAACTGAGTACTAGTGGGACTTGCTTAAACCGCTTTGTTGCGTTGATGACGTTGCATATATAACTGACAGCTCAACCATGTCCCACACACACACCATGATGATGAGGTCCGAAACGCTGAGAGAGCTGGTTGTCTATGGTTACATAACATTTTTTTGTTAATGATTTTAAGAGGATGTCTACAAAGTTGGTAAGTCTGCGTATTGGGCATTGCATCGAGGCCCTGTTATTATTGGTGTGTGTGTGTCTGTCTGTCCATCTATTTGTTAAACTATATCTATCTGTGTATATGTCTATCTGTCTCAATATGCATCTGTGTATCTGTCTGACTGTCTCTCAGTGTATCTGTCTCTCTATTTATCTGTCTCTATAGCTATGTCTCTTTGTCTATCCGTGTACCCGTATTTCTGTATATCTGTCTATATATGTGTTTATCTATCTATATGTATGTATATCTATCTGTCTATATATGTGTTTATCTATCTATATGTATGTATATCTATCTGTATATATGTGTTTATCTATCTATATGTATGTATATCTATCTGTCTATATATGTGTTTATCTATCTATATGTATGTATATCTATCTTTCTATATATGTATATGTCTATATGTCTGTTTATCTATGTTTGTATGTCTGTCTCTCTATGAATTGGTGAATCTGTGTATCTGTCTCTCTGTTCTGTCTAGCTGTCTATGACTGATATTCTGTTTGTCTATCTGTCTATTTGTCTATCTGTCTATTTGTCTTATTTTCTTATTCTGCTTGTCTATGTGTCTATTTGTGTTGTATTCTTATTCTGCTTGTCTATCTGTCTATTTGTCTATCTGTCTATTTGTGTTGTATTCTTATTCTGCTTGTCTATTTGTCTATCTGTCTATTTGTCTTATTTTCTTAGTCTGCTTGTCTAGCTGTCTATGACTGGTATGCTGCTTGTCTATCTGTCTATTTGTCCATTTGTCTTATATTCTTATTTTGCTTGTCTAGCTGTCTCTTGCTGTTATTCTGCTTGTCTATCTGTCTATCTGTCTATCTGTCTATCTGTCTATCTGACACCACATTGTGCATGGGACGACAAGAGAAACTTTAGTTAAATCCGCTTTACGTAAAAAGCAGACTGGAGGTCTGTGAGAGACGCCTGTTTTGGATTGTAATGTTTCATGTGGAGTAAATATATCCTGCTTATAATGACGTTATGCAGCCAAAATTAATAGAAAAAACGTCATGTTGTCTTGTTTTGATAAAACGAAAGTGTTGTTGTCCTTCTAGAATGATTGATAACGCATAATAGGGTTTTATTTAAAAGAATTTGGTTTTAATTCGGTTCCCATATTGAAGACGATTAGGCTTTTAAGATAACTGGAAGGCCAGGAGAGATCTAACAATAGTAACATATCGAGGGCATTTGTCAACCCTCGATGGCAATGCATTTTCTGTCTTCTTAACTTCTCTTCTTTCCAATAAGACGCTTCCATATAAATCTTCTGGACAAACATTCAACGATTAATGTATACATTACAAAACACCGTGTTTATTCTTATAAACGGACATGTTTTGATGTGTTGGTTATTCGAAAAAAGGCCTTTTTCCTCACACAAACAGTTGGTTATTAAAACGAATGCGTGGTAACATAAGCTTAATTCATGTGTACGGTTAGTTAATAAAGGGATAGAAGCATGAACAAAAGGCTTATATAAACGGCAAACATCAGAAAGTGTCGAAAATCTTCCTAAAAGAGCAAACTGCGTCAGACTTGTTAATACATCGGAACATGACATCAGTTGTTAAATCCCTACAGTATAAACAGGGTTTCTTTAGCCGGAAGTGAAATCAAAAGTACAATACATCATTTAAGGAAATAGCACTATGAAAGGCCGGGCCAGAAAGTAATACACTTTTCCTTGATGTGACCTAGCTATGTATATAGTAACCTAATTGACGCTGCACTGTTTGATATATCCTGTCTTCCTTTAACAACATAATATACTCAATTATGATAGAAAGATATAACCTATGGTACAATAGATGCGACCTAGATACCTTTATCAGGTTACCATCATGGTACAATAGGTACGACCTAGATACCTTTATCAGGTTACCATCATGGTACAATAGGTACGACCTAGATACCATTACCAGGTTACCATCATGGTACAATTGGTACGACCTAGATACCTTTACCAGGTTACCATCATGGTACAATAGGTACGACCTAGATACCTTTATCAGGTTACCATCATGGTACAATAGGTACGACCTAGATACCATTACCAGGTTACCATCATGGTACAATAGGTACGACCTAGATACCTTTACCAGGTTATCATCATGGTACAATAGGTACGACCTAGATACCATTACCAGGTTACCATCATGGTACAATAGGTGTTACCTAGATAACATTATCAGGTTACCATTATGGTACAATAGGTGCGACCTAAATACCTTTACCAGGTTATCATCATGGTACAATAGGTACGACCTAGATACCATTACCAGGTTATCATCATGGTACAATAGGTACGACCTAGATACCTTTACCAGGTAACCATCATGGTACAATAGGTACGACCTAGATACCTTTATCAGGTTATCATCATGGTACAATAGGTAGGACCTAGATACCTTTATCAGGTTATCATCATGGTACAATAGGTACGACCTAGATACCTTTACCAGGTTACCATTATGGTACAATAGGTACGACCTAGATACCTTTATCAGGTTATCATCATGGTACAATAGGTACGACCTAGATACCTTTATCAGGTTATCATCATGGTACAATAGGTACGACCTAGATACCTTTATCAGGTTATCATCATGGTACAATAGGTACGACCTAGATACCTTTACCAGGTTACCATCATGGTACAATAGGTACGACCTATATACCTTCACCAGGTTATCATCATGGTACAATAGGTACGACCTAGATACCTTTACCAGGTAACCATCATGGTACAATAGGTACGACCTAGATACCTTTATCAGGTTATCATCATGGTACAATAGGTACGACCTAGATACCTTTATCAGGTTACCATCATGGTACAATAGGTACGACCTATATACCTTTATCAGGTTACCATTATGATACAATAGGTTCCACCTAGATACCTTTGTCAGGTTACCATTATGGTATAATAGGTACGACCTAGATACCTTTTCCAGGTTACCATTATGATACAATAGGTTTCACCTAGATACCTTTACTAGGTAACAATTATGGTACAATAGCTTCCACCTAGATACCTTTACCAGGTTACCATTATGGTACAATAGGTACGACCTAGATACCTTTACTAGGTAACAATTATGGTACAATAGGTTCCACCTAGATACCTTTACCAGGGTACCATTATGATATAATAGGTACGACCTAGATACCTTTATCAGGTTACCATCATGGTACAATAGGTACGACCTAGATACCTTTATCAGGTTATCATCATGGTACAATAGGTTCGACCTAGATACCTTTATCAGGTTACCATCATGGTACAATAGGTACGACCTAGATACCTTTATCAGGTTATCATCATGGTACAATAGGTACGACCTAGATACCTTTATCAGGTTACCATCATGGTACAATAGGTTCCACCTAGATACCTTTATCAGGTTATCATCATGGTACAATAGGTAGGACCTAGATACCTTTACCAGGTTACCATTATGGTACAATAGGTACGACCTAGATACCTTTATCAGGTTACCATTACGGTACAATAGGTAGGACCTAGATTCCTTTATCGGGTTACCATTATGATATAATAGGTACGACCTAGATACCTTTACCAGGTTATCATCATGGTACAATAGGTACGACCTAGATACCTTTATCAGGTTATCATCATGGTACAATAGGTACGACCTAGATACCTTTATCAGGTTATCATCATGGTACAATAGGTACGACCTAGATACCTTTACCAGGTTACCATCATGGTACAATAGGTAGGACCTAGATACCTTTATCAGGTTACCATTATGATATAATAGGTACGACCTAGATACCTTTACCAGGTTATCATCATGGTACAATAGGTACGACCTAGATACCTTTATCAGGTTATCATCATGGTACAATAGGTACGACCTAGATACCTTTATCAGGTTATCATCATGGTACAATAGGTACGACCTAGATACCTTTATCAGGTTATCATCATGGTACAATAGGTACGACCTAGATACCTTTATCAGGTTACCATCATGGTACAATAGGTACGACCTAAATACCTTTATCAGGTTATCATCATGGTACAATAGGTAGGACCTAGATACCTTTATCAGGTTATCATCATGGTACAATAGGTACGACCTAAATACCTTTATCAGGTTATCATCATGGTACAATAGGTACGACCTAGATACCTTTATCAGGTTACCATCATGGTACAATAGGTTCCACCTAGATACCTTTATCAGGTTATCATCATGGTACAATAGGTAGGACCTAGATACCTTTACCAGGGTACCATTATGATATAATAGGTACGACCTAGATACCTTTACCAGGTTATCATCATGGTACAATAGGTACGACCTAGATACCTTTATCAGGTTATCATCATGGTACAATAGGTACGACCTAGATACCTTTATCAGGTTATCATCATGGTACAATAGGTACGACCTAGATACCTTTATCAGGTTATCATCATGGTACAATAAGTGCGACCTAGATACCTTTACCAGGTTATCATCATGGTACAATATGTAGGACCTAGATACCTTTATCAGGTTATCATCATGGTACAATAGGTGCGACCTAGATACCTTTATCGGGTTACCATCATGGTACAATAGGTACGACCTAGATACCTTTACCAGGTTATCATCATGGTACAATAAGTGCGACCTAGATACCTTTATCAGGTTACCATCATGGTACAATAGGTACGACCTAGATACCTTTATCAGGTTATCATTACGGTACAATAGGTACGACCTAGATACCTTTACCAGGTTATCATTACGGTACAATAGGTACGACCTAGATACCTTTATCAGGTTATCATTACGGTACAATAGGTACGACCTAGATACCTTTATCAGGTTACCATTACGGTACAATAGGTAGGACCTAGATACCTTTATCAGGTTACCATTACGGTACAATAGGTACGACCTAGATACCTTTACCAGGTTACCATTACGGTACAATAGGTTCCACCTAGATACCTTTATCAGGTTACCATTACGGTACAATAGGTAGGACCTAGATACCTTTACCAGGTTACCATCATGGTACAATAGGTACGACCTAGATACCTTTATCAGGTTACCATTACGGTACAATAGGTTCCACCTAGATACCTTTATCAGGTTACCATTACGGTACAATAGGTAGGACCTAGATACCTTTACCAGGTTACCATCATGGTACAATAGGTACGACCTAGATACCTTTATCAGGTTAACATCATGGTACAATAGGTACGACCTAGATACCTTTATCAGGTTATCATCATGGTACAATAGGTAGGACCTAGATACCTTTACCAGGTTATCATCATGGTACAATAGGTACGACCTAGATACCATTATCAGGTTACCATTATGGTACAATAGGTAGGACCTAGATACCTTTATCAGGTTACCATTACGGTACAATAGGTACGACCTAGATACCTTTACCAGGTTACCATCATGGTACAATAGGTAGGACCTAGATACCTTTATCAGGTTACCATTATGGTACAATAGGTACGACCTAGATACCTTTATCAGGTTACCATCATGGTACAATAGGTACGACCTAGATACCATTATCAGGTTACCATCATGGTACAATAGGTAGGACCTAGATACCTTCATCAGGTTAACATCATGGTACAATAGGTACGACCTAGATACCTTTACCAGGTTACCATCATGGTACAATAGGTAGGACCTAGATACCTTTATCAGGTTACCATCATGGTACAATAGGTAGGACCTAGATACCTTAATCAGGTTAACATCATGGTACAATAGGTACGACCTAGATACCTTTACCAGGTTACCATCATGGTACAATAGGTACGACCTAGATACCTTTATCAGGTTACCATCATGGTACAATAGGTAGGACCTAGATACCTTAATCAGGTTAACATCATGGTACAATAGGTACGACCTAGATACCTTTACCAGGTTACCATCATGGTACAATAGGTAGGACCTAGATACCTTAATCAGGTTAACATCATGGTACAATAGGTACGACCTAGATACCTTTACCAGGTTACCATCATGGTACAATAGGTACGACCTAGATACCTTTATCAGGTTACCATCATGGTACAATAGGTACGACCTAGATACCATTATCAGGTTACCATCATGGTACAATAGGTAGGACCTAGATACCTTAATCAGGTTAACATCATGGTACAATAGGTACGACCTAGATACCTTTACCAGGTTACCATCATGGTACAATAGGTACGACCTAGATACCTTTACCAGGTTACCATCATGGTACAATAGGTAGGACCTAGATACCTTTACCAGGTTATCATCATGGTACAATAGGTACGACCTAGATACCTTTATCAGGTTATCATCATGGTACAATAGGTAGGACCTAGATACCTTTATCAGGTTACCATTATGGTACAATAGGTACGACCTAGATACCTTTATCAGGTTACCATCATGGTACAATAGGTACGACCTAGATACCATTATCAGGTTACCATCATGGTACAATAGGTACGACCTAGATACCTTAATCAGGTTAACATCATGGTACAATAGGTACGACCTAGATACCTTTACCAGGTTACCATCATGGTACAATAGGTAGGACCTAGATACCTTTACCAGGTTACCATTATGGTACAATAGGTACGACCTAGATACCTTTATCAGGTTACCATCATGGTACAATAGGTACGACCTAGATACCATTATCAGGTTACCATCATGGTACAATAGGTAGGACCTAGATACCATTATCAGGTTACCATCATGGTACAATAGGTTCCACCTAGATACCTTTATCAGGTTATCATCATGGTACAATAGGTAGGACCTAGATACCTTTACCAGGGTACCATTATGGTACAATAGGTACGACCTAGATACCTTTATCAGGTTATCATCATGGTACAATAGGTACGACCTAGATACCTTTATCAGGTTATCATCATGGTACAATAGGTAGGACCTAGATACCTTTACCAGGGTACCATTATGATATAATAGGTACGACCTAGATACCTTTATCAGGTTACCATCATGGTACAATAGGTACGACCTAGATACCATTATCAGGTTACCATCATGGTACAATAGGTAGGACCTAGATACCATTATCAGGTTATCATCATGGTACAATTGGTACGACCTAGATACCTTTACCAGGTTATCATCATGGTACAATAGGTAGGACCTAGATACCTTTACCAGGTTACCATTATGGTACAATAGGTACGACCTAGATACCTTTACCAGGTCACCATCATGGTACAATAGGTACGACCTAGATACCTTTATCAGGTTACCATTACGGTACAATAGGTAGGACCTAGATACCTTTACCAGGTTACCATCATGGTACAATAGGTAGGACCTAGATACCTTTATCAGGTTACCATCATGGTACAATAGGTACGACCTAGATACCTTTACCAGGTCACCATCATGGTACAATAGGTACGACATAGATACCTTTATCAGGTTACCATTATGGTACAATAGGTACGACCTAGATACCTTTACCAGGTCACCATCATGGTACAATAGGTAGGACCTAGATACCTTTATCAGGTTACCATTACGGTACAATAGGTAGGACCTAGATACCTTTACCAGGTCACCATCATGGTACAATAGGTACGACCTAGATACCTTTATCAGGTTACCATTACGGTACAATAGGTACGACCTAGATACCATTATCAGGTTATCATCATGGTACAATAGGTAGGACCTAGATACCTTTATCAGGTTATCATTATGGTACAATAGGTACGACCTAGATACCTTTACCAGGTTACCATCATGGTACAATAGGTACGACCTAGATACCTTTATCGGGTTACCATTACGGTACAATAGGTAGGACCTAGATACCTTTACCAGGTTACCATCATGGTACAATAGGTACGACCTAGATACCATTATCAGGTTACCATTACGGTACAATAGGTAGGACCTAGATACCTTTATCAGGTTACCATTACGGTACAATAGGTACGACCTAGATACCTTTACCAGGTTACCATTACGGTACAATAGGTTCCACCTAGATACCTTTATCAGGTTACCATTACGGTACAATAGGTAGGACCTAGATACCTTTACCAGGTTACCATCATGGTACAATAGGTTCCACCTAGATACCTTTACCAGGTTACCATCATGGTACAATAGGTGCGACCTAGATACCTTTACCAGGTTACCATCATGGTACAATAGGTAGGACCTAGATACCTTTATCAGGTTACCATTACGGTACAATAGGTAGGACCTAGATACCTTTATCAGGTTACCATTACGGTACAATAGGTGCGACCTAGATACCTTTACCAGGTTACCATCATGGTACAATAGGTAGGACCTAGATACCTTTATCAGGTTATCATCATGGTACAATAGGTAGGACCTAGATACCTTTACCAGGTTACCATTACGGTACAATAGGTGCGACCTAGATACCTTTATCAGGTTATCATCATGGTACAATAGGTAGGACCTAGATACCTTTATCAGGTTACCATCATGGTACAATAGGTGCGACCTAGATACCTTTATCAGGTTATCATCATGGTACAATAGGTAGGACCTAGATACATTTATCAGGTTACCATTATGGTACAATAGGTACGACCTAGATACCTTTACCAGGTTACCATCATGGTACAATAGGTGCGACCTAGATACCTTTATCAGGTTATCATCATGGTACAATAGGTACGACCTAAATACCTTTATCAGGGTACCATTACGGTACAATAGGTAGGACCTAGATACCTTTATCAGGTTATCATTATGGTACAATAGGTACGACCTAGATACCTTAACCAGGTTACCATCATGGTACAATAGGTACGACCTAGATACCTTTATCAGGTTACCATTACGGTACAATAGGTAGGACCTAGATACCTTTATCAGGTTACCATTACGGTACAATAGGTTCCACCTAGATACCTTTATCAGGTTACCATTACGGTACAATAGGTAGGACCTAGATACCTTTACCAGGTTACCATCATGGTACAATAGGTACGACCTAGATACCTTAATCGGGTTACCATTACGGTACAATAGGTAGGACCTAGATACCTTTACCAGGTTACCATTACGGTACAATAGGTAGGACCTAGATACCTTTATCAGGTTACCATTACGGTACAATAGGTACGACCTAGATACCTTTACCAGGTTACCATTACGGTACAATAGGTTCCACCTAGATACCTTTATCAGGTTACCATTACGGTACAATAGGTAGGACCTAGATACCTTTACCAGGTTACCATCATGGTACAATAGGTAGGACCTAGATACCTTTATCAGGTTATCATCATGGTACAATAGGTACGACCTAGATACCTTTATCAGGTTATCATCATGGTACAATAGGTACGACCTAGATACCATTATCAGGTTACCATTACGGTACAATAGGTTCCACCTAGATACCTTTATCAGGTTACCATTACGGTACAATAGGTAGGACCTAGATACCTTTACCAGGTTACCATCATGGTACAATAGGTACGACCTAGATACCTTAATCGGGTTACCATTACGGTACAATAGGTAGGACCTAGATACCTTTACCAGGTTACCATCATGGTACAATAGGTAGGACCTAGATACCTTTATCAGGTTATCATCATGGTACAATAGGTACGACCTAGATACCTTTACCAGGTTACCATCATGGTACAATAGGTACGACCTAGATACCATTATCAGGTTACCATTACGGTACAATAGGTAGGACCTAGATACCTTTATCAGGTTATCATCATGGTACAATAGGTACGACCTAGATACCTTTACCAGGTTACCATTACGGTACAATAGGTTCCACCTAGATACCTTTATCAGGTTACCATCATGGTACAATAGGTAGGACCTAGATACCTTTATCAGGTTATCATCATGGTACAATAGGTACGACCTAGATACCTTTATCAGGTTATCATCATGGTACAATAGGTACGACCTAGATACCATTATCAGGTTACCATTACGGTACAATAGGTTCCACCTAGATACCTTTATCAGGTTACCATTACGGTACAATAGGTAGGACCTAGATACCTTTACCAGGTTACCATCATGGTACAATAGGTACGACCTAGATACCTTAATCGGGTTACCATTACGGTACAATAGGTAGGACCTAGATACCTTTACCAGGTTACCATCATGGTACAATAGGTAGGACCTAGATACCTTTATCAGGTTATCATCATGGTACAATAGGTACGACCTAGATACCTTTACCAGGTTACCATCATGGTACAATAGGTACGACCTAGATACCATTATCAGGTTACCATTACGGTACAATAGGTTCCACCTAGATACCTTTACCAGGTTACCATCATGGTACAATAGGTAGGACCTAGATACCTTTATCAGGTTATCATCATGGTACAATAGGTAGGACCTAGATACCTTTATCAGGTTATCATCATGGTACAATAGGTAGGACCTAGATACCTTTACCAGGTTACCATTACGGTACAATAGGTAGGACCTAGATACCATTATCAGGTTACCATTACGGTACAATAGGTTCCACCTAGATACCTTTATCAGGTTATCATCATGGTACAATAGGTACGACCTAGATACCTTTACCAGGTTACCATTACGGTACAATAGGTAGGACCTAGATACCTTTACCAGGTTATCATCATGGTACAATAGGTTCCACCTAGATACCTTTATCAGGTTATCATCATGGTACAATAGGTAGGACCTAGATACCATTATCAGGTTATCATCATGGTACAATAGGTAGGACCTAGATACCTTTATCAGGTTATCATCATGGTACAATAGGTAGGACCTAGATACCTTTACCAGGTTACCATTACGGTACAATAGGTAGGACCTAGATACCATTATCAGGTTACCATTACGGTACAATAGGTTCCACCTAGATACCTTTATCAGGTTATCATCATGGTACAATAGGTACGACCTAGATACCTTTACCAGGTTACCATTACGGTACAATAGGTAGGACCTAGATACCTTTACCAGGTTATCATCATGGTACAATAGGTTCCACCTAGATACCTTTATCAGGTTATCATCATGGTACAATAGGTAGGACCTAGATACCATTATCAGGTTATCATCATGGTACAATAGGTACGACCTAGATACCTTTACCAGGTTAACATCATGGTACAATAGGTAGGACCTAGATACCATTATCAGGTTAACATCATGGTACAATAGGTACGACCTAGATACCTTTACCAGGTTAACATCATGGTACAATAGGTAGGACCTAGATACCATTATCAGGTTACCATTACGGTACAATAGGTACGACCTAGATACCATTATCAGGTTACCATCATGGTACAATAGGTAGGACCTAGATACCTTTATCAGGTTACCATTACGGTACAATAGGTACGACCTAGATACCATTATCAGGTTACCATCATGGTACAATAGGTAGGACCTAGATACCATTATCAGGTTATCATCATGGTACAATAGGTACGACCTAGATACCTTTATCGGGTTACCATCATGGTACAATAGGTAGGACCTAGATACCTTTACCAGGTTATCATCATGGTACAATAGGTAGGACCTAGATACCTTTACCAGGTTACCATTACGGTACAATAGGTAGGACCTAGATACCATTATCAGGTTACCATTACGGTACAATAGGTTCCACCTAGATACCTTTATCAGGTTATCATCATGGTACAATAGGTTCCACCTAGATACCTTTATCAGGTTATCATCATGGTACAATAGGTAGGACCTAGATACCTTTACCAGGTTATCATCATGGTACAATAGGTTCCACCTAGATACCTTTATCAGGTTATCATCATGGTACAATAGGTAGGACCTAGATACCTTTATCAGGTTATCATCATGGTACAATAGGTAGGACCTAGATACCTTTATCAGGTTATCATCATGGTACAATAGGTAGGACCTAGATACCTTTACCAGGTTACCATTACGGTACAATAGGTAGGACCTAGATACCATTATCAGGTTACCATTACGGTACAATAGGTTCCACCTAGATACCTTTATCAGGTTATCATCATGGTACAATAGGTACGACCTAGATACCTTTACCAGGTTACCATTACGGTACAATAGGTAGGACCTAGATACCTTTACCAGGTTATCATCATGGTACAATAGGTTCCACGTAGATACCTTTATCAGGTTATCATCATGGTACAATAGGTAGGACCTAGATACCATTATCAGGTTATCATCATGGTACAATAGGTACGACCTAGATACCTTTACCAGGTTAACATCATGGTACAATAGGTAGGACCTAGATACCATTATCAGGTTAACATCATGGTACAATAGGTACGACCTAGATACCTTTACCAGGTTAACATCATGGTACAATAGGTAGGACCTAGATACCATTATCAGGTTACCATTACGGTACAATAGGTACGACCTAGATACCATTATCAGGTTACCATCATGGTACAATAGGTAGGACCTAGATACCATTATCAGGTTAACATCATGGTACAATAGGTACGACCTAGATACCTTTACCAGGTTACCATTACGGTACAATAGGTAGGACCTAGATACCTTTACCAGGTTATCATCATGGTACAATAGGTTCCACCTAGATACCTTTATCAGGTTATCATCATGGTACAATAGGTACGACCTAGATACCTTTACCAGGTTACCATTACGGTACAATAGGTAGGACCTAGATACCTTTACCAGGTTATCATCATGGTACAATAGGTTCCACCTAGATACCTTTATCAGGTTATCATCATGGTACAATAGGTAGGACCTAGATACCATTATCAGGTTAACATCATGGTACAATAGGTACGACCTAGATACCTTTACCAGGTTAACATCATGGTACAATAGGTAGGACCTAGATACCATTATCAGGTTACCATTACGGTACAATAGGTACGACCTAGATACCATTATCAGGTTACCATCATGGTACAATAGGTAGGACCTAGATACCTTTATCAGGTTACCATTACGGTACAATAGGTACGACCTAGATACCATTATCAGGTTACCATCATGGTACAATAGGTAGGACCTAGATACCATTATCAGGTTATCATCATGGTACAATAGGTACGACCTAGATACCTTTATCGGGTTACCATCATGGTACAATAGGTACGACCTAGATACCATTATCAGGTTACCATCATGGTACAATAGGTACGACCTAGATACCATTATCAGGTTACCATCATGGTACAATAGGTACGACCTAGATACCTTTATCAGGTTATCATCATGGTACAATAGGTAGGACCTAGATACCTTTACCAGGTTACCATTACGGTACAATAGGTACGACCTAGATACCTTTATCAGGTTACCATTACGGTACAATAGGTACGACCTAGATACCTTTACCAGGTTACCATTACGGTACAATAGGTAGGACCTAGATACCTTTACCAGGTTATCATCATGGTACAATAGGTTCCACCTAGATACCTTTATCAGGTTATCATCATGGTACAATAGGTAGGACCTAGATACCATTATCAGGTTAACATCATGGTACAATAGGTAGGACCTAGATACCATTATCAGGTTACCATTACGGTACAATAGGTACGACCTAGATACCATTATCAGGTTACCATCATGGTACAATAGGTAGGACCTAGATACCTTTATCAGGTTACCATTACGGTACAATAGGTACGACCTAGATACCATTATCAGGTTACCATCATGGTACAATAGGTAGGACCTAGATACCATTATCAGGTTACCATTATGGTACAATAGGTACGACCTAGATACCATTATCAGGTTACCATTACGGTACAATAGGTACGACCTAGATACCTTTATCGGGTTACCATCATGGTACAATAGGTACGACCTAGATACCTTTATCAGGTTACCATTACGGTACAATAGGTACGACCTAGATACCTTTACCAGGTTACCATTACGGTACAATAGGTACGACCTAGATACCATTATCAGGTTACCATCATGGTACAATAGGTAGGACCTAGATACCATTATCAGGTTACCATTACGGTACAATAGGTACGACCTAGATACCATTATCAGGTTACCATCATGGTACAATAGGTAGGACCTAGATACCATTATCAGGTTATCATTACGGTACAATAGGTACGACCTAGATACCATTATCAGGTTACCATTACGGTACAATAGGTACGACCTAGATACCTTTATCGGGTTACCATCATGGTACAATAGGTACGACCTAGATACCTTTATCAGGTTACCATTACGGTACAATAGGTACGACCTAGATACCTTTACCAGGTTACCATTACGGTACAATAGGTACGACCTAGATACCATTATCAGGTTACCATCATGGTACAATAGGTAGGACCTAGATACCATTATCAGGTTACCATCATGGTACAATAGGTACGACCTAGATACCTTTATCGGGTTACCATTACGGTACAATAGGTACGACCTAGATACCTTTATCAGGTTAACATCATGGTACAATAGGTAGGACCTAGATACCATTATCAGGTTAACATCATGGTACAATAGGTACGACCTAGATACCTTTACCAGGTTAACATCATGGTACAATAGGTAGGACCTAGATACCATTATCAGGTTACCATTACGGTACAATAGGTACGACCTAGATACCATTATCAGGTTACCATCATGGTACAATAGGTAGGACCTAGATACCATTATCAGGTTAACATCATGGTACAATAGGTACGACCTAGATACCTTTACCAGGTTACCATTACGGTACAATAGGTAGGACCTAGATACCTTTACCAGGTTATCATCATGGTACAATAGGTTCCACCTAGATACCTTTATCAGGTTATCATCATGGTACAATAGGTACGACCTAGATACCTTTACCAGGTTACCATTACGGTACAATAGGTAGGACCTAGATACCTTTACCAGGTTATCATCATGGTACAATAGGTTCCACCTAGATACCTTTATCAGGTTATCATCATGGTACAATAGGTAGGACCTAGATACCATTATCAGGTTAACATCATGGTACAATAGGTACGACCTAGATACCTTTACCAGGTTAACATCATGGTACAATAGGTAGGACCTAGATACCATTATCAGGTTACCATTACGGTACAATAGGTACGACCTAGATACCATTATCAGGTTACCATCATGGTACAATAGGTAGGACCTAGATACCTTTATCAGGTTACCATTACGGTACAATAGGTACGACCTAGATACCATTATCAGGTTACCATCATGGTACAATAGGTAGGACCTAGATACCATTATCAGGTTATCATCATGGTACAATAGGTACGACCTAGATACCTTTATCGGGTTACCATCATGGTACAATAGGTACGACCTAGATACCATTATCAGGTTACCATCATGGTACAATAGGTACGACCTAGATACCATTATCAGGTTACCATCATGGTACAATAGGTACGACCTAGATACCTTTATCAGGTTATCATCATGGTACAATAGGTAGGACCTAGATACCTTTACCAGGTTACCATTACGGTACAATAGGTACGACCTAGATACCTTTATCAGGTTACCATTACGGTACAATAGGTACGACCTAGATACCTTTACCAGGTTACCATTACGGTACAATAGGTAGGACCTAGATACCTTTACCAGGTTATCATCATGGTACAATAGGTTCCACCTAGATACCTTTATCAGGTTATCATCATGGTACAATAGGTAGGACCTAGATACCATTATCAGGTTAACATCATGGTACAATAGGTAGGACCTAGATACCATTATCAGGTTACCATTACGGTACAATAGGTACGACCTAGATACCATTATCAGGTTACCATCATGGTACAATAGGTAGGACCTAGATACCTTTATCAGGTTACCATTACGGTACAATAGGTACGACCTAGATACCATTATCAGGTTACCATCATGGTACAATAGGTAGGACCTAGATACCATTATCAGGTTACCATTATGGTACAATAGGTACGACCTAGATACCATTATCAGGTTACCATTACGGTACAATAGGTACGACCTAGATACCTTTATCGGGTTACCATCATGGTACAATAGGTACGACCTAGATACCTTTATCAGGTTACCATTACGGTACAATAGGTACGACCTAGATACCTTTACCAGGTTACCATTACGGTACAATAGGTACGACCTAGATACCATTATCAGGTTACCATCATGGTACAATAGGTAGGACCTAGATACCATTATCAGGTTACCATTACGGTACAATAGGTACGACCTAGATACCATTATCAGGTTACCATCATGGTACAATAGGTAGGACCTAGATACCATTATCAGGTTATCATTACGGTACAATAGGTACGACCTAGATACCATTATCAGGTTACCATTACGGTACAATAGGTACGACCTAGATACCTTTATCGGGTTACCATCATGGTACAATAGGTACGACCTAGATACCTTTATCAGGTTACCATTACGGTACAATAGGTACGACCTAGATACCTTTACCAGGTTACCATTACGGTACAATAGGTACGACCTAGATACCATTATCAGGTTACCATCATGGTACAATAGGTAGGACCTAGATACCATTATCAGGTTACCATTACGGTACAATAGGTACGACCTAGATACCTTTATCGGGTTACCATTACGGTACAATAGGTACGACCTAGATACCTTTATCAGGTTACCATCATGGTACAATAGGTACGACCTAGATACCTTTATCAGGTTACCATTACGGTACAATAGGTACGACCTAGATACCTTTACCAGGTTATCATCATGGTACAATAGGTAGGACCTAGATACCATTATCAGGTTACCATTACGGTACAATAGGTACGACCTAGATACCTTTATCGGGTTACCATCATGGTACAATAGGTACGACCTAGATACCTTTATCAGGTTACCATTACGGTACAATAGGTACGACCTAGATACCTTTACCAGGTTACCATTACGGTACAATAGGTACGACCTAGATACCATTATCAGGTTACCATCATGGTACAATAGGTAGGACCTAGATACCATTATCAGGTTACCATTACGGTACAATAGGTACGACCTAGATACCTTTATCGGGTTACCATTACGGTACAATAGGTACGACCTAGATACCTTTATCAGGTTACCATCATGGTACAATAGGTACGACCTAGATACCTTTATCAGGTTACCATTACGGTACAATAGGTACGACCTAGATACCTTTACCAGGTTACCATCATGGTACAATAGGTAGGACCTAGATACCATTATCAGGTTACCATTACGGTACAATAGGTACGACCTAGATACCTTTACCAGGTCACCATCATGGTACAATAGGTACGACCTAGATACCTTTATCAGGTTATCATCATGGTACAATAGGTACGACCTAGATACCTTTACCAGGTTACCATTACGGTACAATAGGTAGGACCTAGATACCTTTACCAGGTTACCATCATGGTACAATAGGTACGACCTAGATACCTTTATCAGGTTACCATTACGGTACAATAGGTACGACCTAGATACCTTTATCGGGTTACCATTACGGTACAATAGGTACGACCTAGATACCTTTATCAGGTTACCATCATGGTACAATAGGTACGACCTAGATACCTTTATCAGGTTACCATTACGGTACAATAGGTACGACCTAGATACCTTTACCAGGTTATCATCATGGTACAATAGGTACGACCTAGATACCTTTACCAGGTTACCATTACGGTACAATAGGTACGACCTAGATACCATTATCAGGTTACCATCATGGTACAATAGGTTGGACCTAGATACCATTATCAGGTTACCATTACGGTACAATAGGTACGACCTAGATACCTTTATCGGGTTACCATTATCGTACCGAGTCTGTGAACCACTCTACAGCTGAGCATGGACTCCAGAAAGCTTTGTCTTCTGGGTACAGTTATCCTACTTAAACCATGTCATTTCCGAGAAATAATTGTATCTTCAGAGGCTTAAAGTGGCTTGTATCTGTGCCACGAGATCCTCTGCCTTCTGCTACTTCTATGAAAGCAACCTGCAGTGTAGTAATTGATTATTTTATGATTTTTTTCCTATTTTCTTCTTATCCTCATTTGGAAGCGAACGCGTGGTTGTGTTACACAATGAACGGAGGGTCGGTCGGGAAGTAGGGGACGCAGGACACGTTTAGCTTGTACTTACCAAGGACAAACATATGGTGCATACTTACAAAAGGAAAGCATGATTCTTTTTAAAAATCAGGGAGAATGTCGTCAATGCAGTTCCTAAATCTAAAAGCATTTTTCATTTTAATGTGATGATAACGGTGAGAACACAGTTCAAGGACATGTGAGGCAATGTTTGAAGTGAATTGATGCACCGTAATGTTTGAAGTGAATTGATGCACCGTAATGTTTGAAGTGAATTGATGCACCGTAATGTTTGAAGTGAATTGATGCACCGTAATGTTTGAAGTGAATTGATGCACCGTAATGTTTGAAGTGAATTGATGCACCGTAATGTTTGAAGTGAATTGATGCACCGTAAAGTTTGAAGTGAATTGATGCACCGTAATGTTTGAAGTGAATTGATGCACCGTAATGTTTGAAGTGAATTGATGCACCGTAATGTTTGAAGTGAATTGATGCACCGTAATGTTTGAAGTGAACTGATGCATCGTAATGTTTGAAGTGAACTGATGCACCGTAATGTTTGAAGTGAACTGATGCACTGTAATGTTTGAAGTGAACTGATGCACTGTAATGTTTGAAGTGAACTGATGCACCGTAATGTTTGAAGTGAATTGATGCATCGTAATGTTTGAAGTGAACTGATGCACCGTAATGTTCAAAGGCTTTAAGAGTAGAACGATCGTGGTAATTCTTCATTAGATTCAGCTAGGTTATATTTCTAAATATGTTTCTGTTCATCGTAATGCTGATATAAAACCGACACATATTGCAAATCAATGATGAACGATACAAGTGTGCAGAATAACTAAGGATTTACGCATTTGCAAATTAAAAAACTATCGCACACAATTCATCACCCAGGGGTATATGTGTAATAAGCGTATCTAAACTGATCAGATCTACATCGCTCCCCCAACACGCAGTTCACGATGTTAAACAAACCTATAGATCTACAACTAGCAGCCTGCTGCTGAATAAAGCTGTAGAATGAACGCAATTATTGTTAATGAATGGACGTCAACAATGGTTAGTGTACAATCATGTGGCACACTTCATACACGGCTTCATCTCCACGTGGACCGAAGGCCACCACGATACAGCCCCGACATGTGTTCCACATAGCCCCAGCGACAAGACGCGAGAGTCACTACACATCGGTCTCGGTGCACTTGGATCATTCTATGTAAACAAACACGATAAAATAAACAGTCACACGAACAACTATTCAGAACTTTGAGGAATAACTTAATTATTTTGAAATTATTAAAACTGATTAGACTGATTAACCATTACAAAATTCAAAATGTGTCCACAATACCATATACCAATACAATAAGTCTCATGTGTGCACTGAAGAGCGTTTTTAGCATATTACTTTTACAGTAATATTACAGTTTTACAGCACTTGTATATGGTAACAGGAGATGATAACACGACCCAATAAGCCGTATCCATAGAAAATGGTCATTCTATTGGTACATTATAGGAACTTAAGCGACAATTTTATGAAACTCATCAGTGTAAGAGGTAGTTTTGTAGGTTTCGTGTAATTTGTTTTGAGAGTTCAGATAATTAACTCGAAGCGGTCATGGAAGCGGAGGAACAACTCGTTCTTCGAACTCGTTGTTCCTCCGCTTCCGTGACATCTTCTCGTTCAATACAAACGATCCAAATGCACAACTATGATGTTCTATATATTTATACAACAGTATTTTCTACTCTTTTGGACACCTTATACCATTTTTTCACTATCTAATGAATCAACTTCGAAACTCGAAGAATAGTTATGCGAAACCAAGTCTGTGCGGAGTTACCTGTCCTTATTTTGTGTAACCAAAATTTAAATGATGATAAATCAACTGGAAGGTCGCCAGTGAAACATTTTTTGTTTGTTTCAAAGTTAAATGTTCGAAAGGATATTTGCGTTTAGGAACTTATTCAGTATTTTGTTTATACTATTTTTTAGATTTTTAATCTTTGATTTTAGGTCCGTATGTGAATCATTTTTATGAATTTTCCACTCGATCGGATCAAACATTAACAATAAGTATATTTGTGTATGTCTGTTTGAGAATTGAAACTTCAGATATAAATTAATGTCATGTTTTGGGGGATCATATTGAGCATATATACGTCAAGACCCTTGCGAAGAAACAATTCTTTCGACAATAAAATTCAGTTATAGGTTAGGCAATACTCACAAGTCAGGTACTTGTTGCGATAGTAAGAGGGGTGAGTGGTGTAAGTCAGACAACATTTGCCCCTCATGTATAAATGTGTGTCTTACCAAAATGGCTTAATCACTTTATGGACTGGAGCCTCGGGGTAATGGCGTCTTCTCCATAAAGCATTATAGACTTGCTCCCAGGGCAACATCATGTCTCGGCTTAGGAGGATCTAAAGTGCAGATGTTATAGAACAAAGGTTTAAAGGGGCAGTAACACGTTTTTTCGCTGAAGTAAGTCAATGAAATATTTTTGAAAAATAGTGTCACCAATAGTAAAACATCCTTCTCTCTTCAGAGAATAAAGTTAAAACATGAGTGTCCAATGTTCCGTAAAGCCATGTGAATCGTTTTTGAAATTCGAAATAATAAATTGTGTTCACAATAAAATGTCCGTCATTAATTTTTGCTTTATACGCAACACCGTTATTACCACTACGGATAATTGGTTTGTGTAATAATATGTTTTACTCTCTTAAGTGAATATAAATAACATAAACTATCATTATAAATGGGAAATTTAAAAAAATTAAAATTTGCAAAAAACGTGCTACTGCCCCTTTAAGAGACTTACATACTGATCTACCAAGCGGAAGTAGAGTGAGAGATGGCCATGCTGTCCTTCATCTCGTACTTGCTCGCAGTTCACAGGGAGACATGCTTGTGCTAATTACAAACGCATCCATTGCCATCTTAACGAGTGCCGGGCTTTCAATTGAATTGCTGATCAGTTTAGATCCGAACAAAGTAGACCCTCGCCTTAATGTCATGTTGAAGATATTACTTTTCAGTGTGAAGTGTTAACATCTTGCTAACTGACTCTTTAAAACGATATGGAACTTCAGTTAAATGGTAAGTTGAAAACGTAGGTGCACTTAGAATAGTTTTTTTCTATGTTGGTACATGATACAGGGTACAGAACTATTAGACACCTACTTGTGTGGAGAGAGGCAAGAGGTTTCAAGGTACAAGTGGTTATAAGCCTCGTTCTGGTGACAAGTACGCGTCCACTTTACATAGATACGAGACCTGCACATATATAATCTTTGAAAAACTTGTGAAAGTCCATTTATTAAAACAACCATTGTGTTAAATATTGAAAAGGATCTCGGCGAAATGGGAGTTTGAGACAGACCACTTCGTCTGACAGCACAAGCACTGGCTGAGAGTACTGAAGGTTCACATTTCATATTACATAATATAAATTTACATGGAATATTTCAAATATTTCAATACATTGATAAGGTTTTCTTCGTGTTTTCAAATTTTCAAATCTTAAAAATATAAAATTTCATTAAATAATAAGTTATCTGTGAGCATATCACCTTATAATCAACCACGGTATAATATCATATATGCGAGAGGCGCCCGAGGTGTGAACATACTAGTCTATAAGTGATGGCGCACTGTTACAACATACTAGTCTATAAGTGATGGCGCGCTGTTACAACATACTAGTCTATAAGTGATGGCGCACTGTTACAACATACTAGTGTATAAGTGATGGCGCGCTGTTACAACATACTAGTCTATAAGTGATGGCGCGCTGTTACAACATATACTAGTCTATAAGTGATGACGCGCTGTTACAACATACTAGTCTATAAGTGATGGCGCACTGTTACAACATACTAGTCTATAAGTGATGGCGCGCTGTTACAACATACTAGTCTATAAGTGATGGCGCACTGTTACAACATACTAGTGTATAAGTGATGGCGCGCTGTTACAACATACTAGTGTATAAGTGATGGCGCGCTGTTACAACATATACTAGTCTATAAGTGATGGCGCGCTGTTACAACATACTAGTCTATAAGTGATGGCGCGCTGTTACAACATACTAGTCTATAAGTGATGGCGCGCTGTTACAACATACTAGTGTATAAGTGATGGCGCGCTGTTACAACATACTAGTGTATAAGTGATGGCGCGCTGTTACAACATATACTAGTCTATAAGTGATGGCGCGCTGTTACAACATACTAGTCTATAAGTGATGGCGCGCTGTTACAACATACATAGTCTATAAGTGATGGCGCGCTGTTACAACATACTATTCTGAGTGATGGCGCGCTGTTATACAACTGTCACTCCCGAACATTGTCCTTAATGCATTAAACTCGGTCCTTTTAAATGTATAAGCTATCTGTGAGCATATCACCTTATAATCAACCACGGTATAATATCATATATGACAGAGGCGCCCGAGGTGTGAACATACTAGTCTATAAGTGATGGCGCGCTGTTACAACATACTAGTGTATAAGTGATGGCGCGCTGTTACAACATACTAGTGTATAAGTGATGGCGCGCTGTTACAACATATACTAGTCTATAAGTGATGGCGCGCTGTTACAACATACTAGTCTATAAGTGATGGCGCGCTGTTACAACATACTAGTCTATAAGTGATGGCGCGCTGTTACAACATACTAGTCTATAAGTGATGGCGCGCTGTTACAACATATACTAGTCTATAAGTGATGGCGCGCTTTTACAACTGTCACTCCCGAACATTGTCCTTAATGCATTAAACTCGGTCCTATTAAGTGTATACAGGTTACGTAAACTATTGTACCATCTTTCCATGAGTCTTTACAGCAAAAAGCTTACGCTTTTTAGTCTGGAGAGCCAATTTGCGGGGACATCTCCGTGATGGGGAATCACTGTCTGATATCAAAAGGATCGATGCTGGTCGAACTGGGTCTGGCTGTCCCCCACGCACTGGGGAGAGATCAGGTGTTGCGCTTATTAACCTACATATACCATTTGATGGAATCGTCTCGATCTATGTGAACATCCTGTCGTCCTCCTCCTGACTGTAAGCTCTGCTCGCTGATTATGGGCCATGGTCACAGACGCCTGCTTAAAAAGTAGGACCAACCTAATGAATAATGTGATTTTCGATTGGCAATATTAACTAATCAATCTGATGGGTTTAATATGCGTGGTAAAAGAGAACGGAGGGATTTCTAAAGAACACCTGGTTTAATATAAGGAGAAACCATGATACTGAGGATATGGTAAGGTTGCGGACCCTGATAGGAAGGTAAAACCCGAGGATGCGACTATCAGGGTCTACAACCTTACCATATCCGAGGTAGAATAGTTTCTCCATATTATCAACCGTGTTTTTAAAAGTGTAAAACAGGCTTTTTACTTTTTATCGCGTTATATTGAGGATCCCTGGCTGATATCAGCCTGTTAACAGCCGCGCTATATGGGTTGCTTTTGTACCGTAAAATCTCATCTGCCCTGTTGGCGCAGTAGACTAAGGCGTTAGCTCAGTTACTATAGGTGATAGTGGATACGGGTTCGAGATGCACTTTCTGCAAAACATTTGCTGTTCATATGCTGTCGTAAATTTAAGATTTTTTTCAAAATTACTCTAAGGTAGTTTCTTCAGATCTTTACTTTCAAGCCGTCATCTTAGCAAATATATCAGGGTTTACAATCATTATAATTCCTTCTAACAGGGTTTACAACTCTCTGTGTAAACCCTCCTGGAGGGACTTACACTATTGTAAGTCCCTCATACCGGGTGTAGAAAGGTCGTTTCAAGCATAACGTTATATGGATAGTAGGTTGATAATCTGTTATCATAACGATGCGGAGTCGTCCCGGATGCTGGGCAATCTTCTTTGATTTAATTGGTTTTATTACAGGATTTTTTAAAAGTCTATCTTTAAATGATGAATAATGTTGGAAACATTTTAACATTAAATGGTTAAATAATTGTTGTTGGAGCAAACCCTCCAAAAAATTGAAATTAGGTAATCTCGAAAATTCCATTGTGAAATATCGGACCTTGCCTCTAAGTATTCAATAGATCTTGTTTATAAACTGAGTGAGAATACACAATTACACATTCTTTTAAACATATATCTGTACGTGTATTAAAACGCATTTTCAGTTGTTCATTTTCAAAGGTACATCCATTGTATTGTTTGGGGTCACAAGTGCTAAACGTAATGAATTGTGTTATGTTATGTGTACTGACTGTTGCCATTTTGATCTTAGTCGACTCAGTATACCGACAATATTATAAGTTAAAAGTATCGATTTTTGATCGAAAACCGGACAATTAGTCAAACGTAATTTTAGAAACTTATTTGCAACAGACTAAAATAAAACTTTAAGTTGATAACATTTAATAGGTCTTATATAAATTTTTATATCGTACATGTAAATGGAACGTGCAGGTTAGGTTCTGCACAAGTATAGTGATGTTACTCGATTTTAATTAGAAACTAGTAATCATCATATATTTGACAATTGGGGATGAATATGCAACTGATATCAGCACATATCGTATGTTGGCATATATACATGAAATTTTACTAAACACAATGGATACACCTTTAAATGGGAACGTTGAAACAGAGGAAATTATGCCACTTTGACTGAGAAACCAATAACTATGTCATTTGGTTCTTCCTACATTAAGATTGACCATGGCTAATTTTAGTTGATATAACTTATATTTGGCATACATAACCCTTGTAAGCGCCTAATGGATGCTATACTAGAAGTGCTCGCTATAATTGAGCTTGAGCCGAGAGTGTTGAGGGACTTAGCTTGTCTCGAACACATGGTCCAACTGTAACAGCACAATCATCTAATATACACGTGACAAAACACTACCTTTGTTTTACCATGACATAAAAAAGGTGTTTTTGACATCGTTTTGAATTATTCTTAAAATTTCTGGACATAAACCGTACATTTGATGTTTCATCGTGAGACCGATTATTTTCGTCAGTAGACCTGACTGAAAGAGAAACACGCAGAGATAGCGACAGGCAGTCAGACAAAGAAATATAGAGGGAGCATTGGATTATGGATTGGATATGGATTTACAACTTCTTTATTGCAAATATATGTTATATATTGCATATCTTTGCAATAAAGAAGTTGTAAATCCATATATCTGTAAATTCTCAATAATACCAACTTCTAAATGCCTCTTAAAGAAGAGAAATATAGAGATATGCACACCAAAAAAATGCCAAAATTGATATATAGTGATAGAAAGGGAAATACAGGTAGTGATCTAAAATTTATGACAGAAAGTGAAATGGAGGCAGTTTTAACAGTAAGCTTTGAACAATACCCTTCATAACTTCAACCTTCAAATAATGACTGACAATACTATAACATCAAAAACCCGATGACTTCACAATGCATCAGATCATAGTTTTATACGATCGCCGTTTTGAAAACATTCGGAACAGACGAAATGATAGCAGTTTGGAGTTATATGCCCCTAGCTTCTCGCACCGAAAGCTTTTGTTGGAATCTTGTGATTGGTTAACTGAATTGCGTCAGAACATTTGAGTCCACGGACTGTTATCAGACGGTTTTGCGAGGAAGCCTCCGAACGATATGAGTTCGTATCGCGATAAATGTACTATTTTGCAACTTTTCTTCCTCTAAAAACTGCCTATTTTAATCAGGACGTCATAAACATGATGACTTCACAACGCTATGATATCATCCCGTGGTCTAATAGCAATGTTGTGTTCAGAGATTATATTTTTCACTGACAGTTATGATGTATGAGTTTGGATGATAAATACCAATACAAAGAACAAACCATGTTTAATATACCGTATATATATATATATATATATATATATATATATATATATATATATATATATATATATATAGTGTATGCCGTTGCCAAAAGGTTTTGTTAAAGCTTTTAGCATACTGACAATAACTTGTTTTCTGTGAGCTAAAGTTCTTAACATGTGGAAGTATACTATATACATTAAAGAGTTAACTTAATAAACACACTGAGTCTAACCTTTTGAAGAGAAATATATTAATTAATGACCAAGCCCAGTTTCTTTCTGCAGACAACAAATATATTTTTAGTTATAATAAGGCCTTATATATGTTGGATAGATCGTTCGGATTCAGAGGAAGTATATGTTATTGATATCGAATGACAAACTGAGATCCATTGCTCCGGGAAGTCAGACACTTTTAGTAAAATGCATTACGTGTTAATGGTTCTAACAAACTGCAGGTAAACACATTCTTTATGTCTTCTGCTGACTCAATGTTGAACTAGATGGCAGCAGGTTCATGGAGTAACTGTGTCTCTCTAATATAATAATGTGTTTAGCTATTATAACATTTCGTGTTCATGTACATCTGTAACCAGGTATTTTCTTTACCTGTACTGCTTTCTGTATACAGTATTGAAAGGCGTTCGGCATATCGGAGAAAGTCAAGTCTTGACTCGATCCGTTCGCATTTTTTTCCGTTTTAGGAGATTCAGTTGAATGTGTTACCCTAGCCTATTACATTGGTACATACGTTTAGGAGATTCAGTTGAATGTGTTACCCTAGCCTATTACATTGGTACATACGTTTAGGAGATTCAGTTGAATGTGTTACCCTAGCCTATTACATTGGTACATACGTTTAGGAGATTCAGTTGAATGTGTTACCCTAGCCTATTACATTGGTACATACGTTTAGGAGATTCAGTTGAATGTGTTACCCTAGCCTATTACATTGGTACATACGTTTAGGAGATTCAGTTGAATGTGTTACCCTAGCCTATTACATTGGTACATACGTTTAGGAGATTCAGTTGAATGTGTTACGCTAGCCTATTACATTGGTACATACGTTTAAGATTTGTGAACAAATGAGCTAAAATAGTGACTTATTGTCTTTTGTACCAATATAATGCAGTTTTCTCAGTCCATTAATATGAGCATTTGATATCGCTAAAATACACAGAATGTTTTTTTTAAAACCTTAACTACATTAGACAACTGTCTCTTCCTCCCCATGTATACCATAGTATGACATTGATAGAAGCTAGAACTGTCTCTTCCTCCCCATGTATACCATAGTATGACATGGATAGAAGCTAGAACTGTTGGTTCCTTTCGTGTAATAGTCAATGTTTACAAACGCATACCCAAGATAGAGATCACTTTTGATTGGTTGTGACGATTCCAGGAGAGCCAATCAGCGGAATGTTTAAACTTGTTTATGAAACCCTCGAGGATGCAATTTCTCACTTTCCGTTTGATGTTGACAAGATGAGTGGAGTAAGAGGAATATGCTAGCTACCTTTCGCGAGCCTGTACACAGTAGGTCAGGGAGTCCAGGAATTATACATGTATATATATATATATATATATATATATATATATATATATATATATATATATATATATATATATATATATATATATATATATATATATATATATATATATATATATAGTGGAGCAGGTACCAGCTTCCGCTACAAACATGACCTAACTATAAATCATCCAACCGGACATACATGCATTTACAGACAGACATACATTTTACCTCTTACGTTTTACCTTTTTGACATAACAAACATACATAAATATCTTGAGTTGTAAGTTCCTATAAACGCACTCGTGTATATACATGTACGATATTAAATACATATATTACCCTTTACATAGAACAGATTTCTGTCCTTCTAAAATAAGTCTGCAGGTTTTGACAACAACAATTATAACCTCTGAATCATTATGAAGTTAAATTTGTCAATACCGCCTAAATCATACCTTGACATATTCCACACTCCCCGATAGCTTTAGGTCTGTTTACCGTGGATTGTATACTGTACACTTTTCAATTTACTATCAACCGATGAAACCTATCCGTATCCCATGGACTCGACACTTGAGAAATTGAATGTAGTAATTACCGGTAAGAGAAAAATTGGTACATGGTCCATATATAGCATACATGAGCAGTGACGATTTGGATCATATATAGCATACATGAGCAGTGACGATATGGTTCATACATAGCATACATGAGCAGTGATGATATGGATCATATCTAGTATACATGAGCAGTGACGATATGGTTTATATATAGTATACATGAGCTGTGACGATATGGTTTATATATAGCTAACATGAGCAGTGACGGTATGGTTCATATAAAGCATACATGAGCAGTGACGATATGGTCCATATATAGCATACATGAGCAGTGACGATATGGTTCATATATAGCATACATGAGCAGTGACGATATGGTCCATATATAGCATACATGAGCAGTGACGATATGGTTCATATATAGCATACATGAGCAGTGACGATATGGATCATATATAGCATACATGAGCAGTGATGATATGGATCATATATAGTATACATGAGCTGTGACGATATGGTTTATATATAGCTAACATGAGCAGTGACGGTATGGTTCATATAAAGCATACATGAGCAGTGACGATATGGTCCATATATAGCATACATGAGCAGTGACGATATGGTTCATATATAGCATACATGAGCAGTGACGATATGGTCCATATATAGCATACATGAGCAGTGACGATATGGTTCATATATAGCATACATGAGCAGTGACGATATGGTCCATAAATAGTATACATGAGCTGTGACGATATGGTTTATATATAGCTAACATGAGCAGTGACGGTATGGTTCATATAAAGCATACATGAGCAGTGACGATATGGTCCATATATAGCATACATGAGCAGTGACGATATGGTTCATATATAGCATACATGAGCAGTGACGATATGGTCCATATATAGCATACATGAGCAGTGACGATATGGTTCATATATAGCATACATGAGCAGTGACGATATGGTTCATATATAGAATACATGAGCAGTGACGATATGGTTCATATATAGCATACATGAGCAGTGACGTTATGGTTCATATATAGAATACATGAGCAGTGATGATATGGATCATATATAGCATACATGAGCAGTGATGATATGGATCATATATAGTATACATGAGCTGTGACGATATGGTTTATATATAGCTAACATGAGCAGTGACGATATGGTTCATATAAAGCATACATGAGCAGTGACGATATGGTCAATATATAACATACAAGAGCAGTGACGATATGGATCATATATAACATACATGAGCAGTGACGATATGGTTCATCTATAGCATACATGAGCAGTGATGATATGGTTCATATATAGAATACATGAGCAGTGACGATATGGTTCATATATAGCATACATGAGCAGTGATGATATGGTTCATATATAGCATACATGAGCAGTGACGATATGGTTCATATATAGCATACATGAGCAGTGACGATATGGTCCATATATAACATACAAGAGCAGTGACGATATGGATCATATATAACATACATGAGCAGTGACGATATGGTTCATATATAGCATACATGAGCAGTGATGATATGGTTCATATATAGAATACATGAGCAGTGACGATATGGTTCATATATAGCATACATGAGCAGTGATGATATGGTTCATATATAGCATATATGAGCAGTGACGATATGGTTCATATATAGCATACATGAGCAGTGACGATATGGTTCATACATAGCATACATGAGCAGTGACGATATGGTCCATATATAGCATACATGAGCAGTGACGATATGGTTCATATATAGCATACATGAGCAGTGACGATATGGTTTATATATAGCTAACATGAGCAGTGACGGTATAGTTCATATAAAGCATACATGAGCAGTGACGATATGGTTCATATATAGCATACATGAGCAGTGACGATATGGTTCATACATAGCATACATGAGCAGTGACGATATGGTTCATACATAGTATACATGAGCTGTGACGATATGGTTTATATATAGCTAACATGAGCAGTGACGGTATGGTTCATATAAAGCATACATGAGCAGTGACGATATGGTCCATATATAGCATACATGAGCAGTGACGATACGGTTTATATATAGCATACATGAGCAGTGACGTTATGGTTCATATATAGAATACATGAGCAGTGACGATATGGTCCATATATAGCATACATGAGCAGTGACGATATGGTTCATATATAGCATACATGAGCAGTGACGATATGGATCATATATAGCATACATGAGCAGTGACGATATGGTTAATATATAGCATACATGAGCAGTGACGATATGGTTCATATATAGCATACATGAATCATATATTCTAACTATGCATTCATTTTATTTAACATAAGTATACATTATAGTTAGTTTAATTATCATGTGCTGTTGTATGTGATTATGCCCTAGAATTAATGTTATAATGCTGCATAAGGACTGTGTAACTACACTTTATTTATCATTGTTATATATGATTTGAATGGTCATGATATGTGCATTCACGTGAAATGAGAATTGGATGTTGTTTAATTCACGATATATTAATCTTTGTGTATTTTGTCTTCCAGGGCATTTTTCTTATTTTGTTTCAACTCCATCCGTGAATAAATCCATCAACCGAACCCCAACAAGTGCTCGTAGTCTTTTCTGTCAATATACACTTAGAACCGCTGTTACGTGCGATAAATAGTTCAGGACAAAACTATACTTCACTACAAAACACAAACACATATATCGAACTTTATTTATTAATTAACAATCTTTTTATAAAATAAAACACTTAACTGTGAAATTCAAATGTTATAGTTTGCATTAAACGACATACCGTTGGTCCTACAGAAGACAAGTCATTATAACATGTCTGCAAGGTGGTTGGTTACATGCCCCGAAGCACTGAATAGGTTCAGGGATAACACACGGCCCATCACTTGTCCAGGAATGCTGGTATCAATTAACTTGAAGAGAAACCTGTTTATTTCTCACTGATTGACACTATATAAACAGAGCATTTGAGCACACGGCTTCTTGAAGTATCTGTTTTAATACTACGCATGTACCTTCCAGTTCCCAACTTCCAAACGCAAGGCATAACTCTTGCCAGTCTGCATTACTGGCTGATTTAACCCTTGCGGTATTTCCCTCGTTACTTGTGTCGAGGCAGTGAATCGCTGCACTTGAAATGCATAGCGGGCCTGGATTTCTAAACACAGATTTCTTAAGGAAATACTGCAAGGCCTAAATCAGCCAGTAATGGAAACTGGCAAGAGTTATGCCTTGCATTGGGAAGTTGTCCAGTTCCCTGTAATAATAACTTTCTTACTTACATAATTATTTATACATGTATATAATCACAATTTTGTTTTCACACCACAACGTTTCAACATCTAAACAAGCTCCGACATCTAGAAACGTCACGTTGAGAAGATGTTACCATCCAGAGCACTGCTGTTATATAATATATACTTACATATTCATCGGGTCCGTAGTCATTCCAATAAGTGTTTACTGAAATACTATACTTTTCTTATAATTTCCTCAAAATGACAGATAAATATACCAAGAATCGTTACTCTTCAATATTGAAGACACAAACAGGCTTTAAACATGTAAATAAATAATGGCCCACTTCGTTCGTCTTTAATTCAATCAAGATATATACATCGTTTGATGCAACCAGCAATGGAAGGCGAGTGTGAACCAAAAGCTCATCCACATCACTGATCTCTGAACTTTCGAATCAGCATGACACAGTTTACAAAATATACTCATGGGCTCCGTTTCATAACAGCGAGCGCTTATAATCGCTCATTGATTGCTCAATGTAGAGCTCAAGTAGCGCTCATTCTCTCCTGAACGACACGGTGCAAAACCTCAAAGTTCGCTCGCTATGCTACGTAGCGCTACATTGAGCAATCGCGTTCAAGAAAGGTTTAAAAGCAATCGCTAAATGAGCGGTTACTTTGAAACCCCACTTGAACACGGCCCCGGTAACAATGGCTGACATCCCTAAACAGAAAATGGATTTTACCAAATGAAATGCATGGACCATTAATATTGTTCGATAGTATGGTATTTTCGAAATCAAATGGCACATACACATGATGTAAACTATATAATTCTTGCCGTATATGTACTGTGTGTGAATGAGACTCCATGAAAGATTTTGTGTATATTTGGGTTCAGTAGAATGGGTTTTTTTTTTTCAAATTCAACTTTTCATTATTTATTAGAACCAAATTGAGAACACTCAAACACTGTAACAAAATACCAATGGCCAATATCTCAAGTCACAAGGAATGGACTCTTTGGGAAACATTCATTTTTCTTATAAAGTTATTCCTCTTTCTTTGGTATTTTAAAGTACAAGTGGAGAAATTGCAAATGACTATTCACAAATATGCATCCAGTAGTAACATGTTTTTTCACAAAAAAATAATCGAAACTGGCACCTTACGTTGTTTATATAACATTTCATTTCTATAACTATCAGAGGGATCAACCGTTATTACCATGAGTATATTACAAACATCGTAAGTAGTCTCTACAAACAGAACAGAACAGGTTATAATTTTATGTTATTCCCATGTGTTACATAACACGTAAACAATACTAGGGTGTGATCATTGACAACGGTTGGTTTCCAGATCATCCATGTCGTCACTGATAGATGGTCACGGGGATCATGTCCAGGACAGAGTTAAAACAAATAATTGATTAATTTCCAACCATGCAGTATCGCTGTTGACGATGTGCAGGAAGTAATTACTGCCATCAATAGTGTACCACTTCCAGACCGGTATCAATGAACATACTGGCAGCGTCCTGGTTCGTTTGTCTTCGCAATGAGATCAATTCTCATCCTGATATAGCGCCAACCAATCACTTCTCACTCTTATAGAGCGCCAACCAATCAGAGTGACTGCATCATTTATTATAGCTCCTTCTTCCGGGAAGCTTGTCACGAGCTGGAATGGATAGCAACAGATTGCTAGCGCTCCTGTGTATGTGATAGTAATGGGATTTCTCGTATTATTTTAATAAAACAACTGTGAATGAACAGGTTTCACGTTATCAGGACATAATCTTCTCAATATATAAATGTGATGAGACAATCTCTGACATGTAGTAATCATCATTACAAGGGCTCTTTATTACTCGCCTGTTGAGAATATCGCTCTACAATTACTCTAGTGCAATGTTATTACACAATGTAATACAATCACCTGCTGCTTGTTGATAATGGTAGACGACAACACTTGAGCGACCAGGCGGTTTGGTCTGGGTCCTATTTACTTCATATCGGCGATGTTCTTGACTTAAATCATAGCAATTGTACAATCATAAATGCTTATAGTTGTTAGACACTTGATGTTAAGTGACCTACAGGTAGATGTTTATTTGCTGACCATGGCTAACTCCTATACATACATACATACATACATACATACATACATACATACATACATACATGCGTGTAGGCTTTTTCTTAAATTATTTGGACTGCTATTTCAGTTTCCGTATGTTATGATTAATTAAATACGTTCAGAAGCATGGTACATGTACAATTATAAATCCGTATGTATGCATATCACAACCATTCCTGTTTTCATGGACATGATGCAGAGAAATGATGTTTGCAAACAGATTACCTTTTATTTGCACGATGTTTGACCAGACCTAATTTATTTGTCTGGAGAGTTTCCTATGTCTATTTTCAGCCGCACCGTGTCCTCTGTAAACTCGGGTATCCACTCGACACAATAGGACAGACCAGGTAAATCCAGGTGTCACTCGTGGCCGCCCTCAGGTGTTTGCAAACAGAGGTGGTGTCGATGTATGAAGAGAAGCATACAGGCTTGTGCTCTGTTGTCATACACACAGGGTGTACGCTGGTACGCTTTGTGCGGTGTGGAGGTGCTACATACAAATGGGTGTATGTTGACAGATTTTGAACATCAACGACGTCAGGTGTCCGACGACGTCATGCAATTGTGACGTTGTTTTCTAGTTCACACGTCCAATTTACGTCATTCGCATGATTAAAGGTGTATACGTTTAATTATACATCACAACTTCTTATTGGTTGTTGGAAACAAATTACTTAATTTGAACCGATATCAGGGATTATTTACAATTAACAGTGAGGCAGCGATATAAACTGAGCGATAGCGAAGGCGAATTTTAAAAATATCTTTCTCTCATATCACTGGATATATTTTGATTTGAAACAATGTACTGAATGAGGAAATGTGGATATCAAGGAATAATTTCAATGAACAAAATGAACGATGTTCTGTTTATTTTTCCTGCGAAAACCTTATCAAACATGTCAATAACATTGAACAAAGATAACCATTAACCAGATAAAACTTTGATCGTGACGACCAATCTGCAATTTGCAACACTTGTCGAAGTTTAATCTCTAAGTCATCCGCATATCGATAACTGCAGGGTATACCTTCCGATAAATCCTTGAAGTAGAGATTAATCGTATAACCTAGAGTTATCGACGATGAACTCATACAAAACTAAGATATCTTGAAAAATAAGATGTTCACAACAATTTCACAACATCTACACCAGACCAATTGTCTACACCAGACCAACTGTCTACACCAGACCAACTATCTACATCAGACCAACTGACTACACCAGACCAATTGTCTACACCAGACCAACTGACTACACCAGACCAACTATCTACACCAGACCAACTGACTACACCAGACCAACTATCTACACAAGACCAACTGACTACACCAGACCAATTGTCTACACCAGACCAACTGTCTACACCAGACCAACTGTCTACACCAGACCAACTGTCTACACCAGACCAACTGTCTACACCAGACCAACTGTCTAAACCAGACCAACTGTCTACACCAGACCAACTGTCTACACCAGACCAACTGTCTACACCAGACCAACTGTCTAAACCAGACCAACTATCTACACCAGACCAACTGTCTACATCAGACCAATTGTCTACACCAGACCAACTGTCTACACCAGACCAACTGTCTACACCAGACCGACTGCTGTTTTGGGAGATCAATGCAGGCGCTCTATCAAATAACTTACCATATGTATACTGTCTTCCAACCAAGAAATACCTTATCTTACAAGATAAAACTGATATAAGTTGACACGTGGAACCATTTTAAAGTCTAACTTGATCTATAGAACTGCTATATATATATATATATATATATATATATATATACACACACACAGGGAGACATCCTTCGTATGCCGCACAGTAGTGTCCACTCAATCACCTTAAGCTTGTTGAATGGATACGGGATCACTTTTTCTCAATTCTGACATTTTAGCATCTTGTTCGTGTTCTTTATACGCAGATTTGTTTAACAAAGATAATATACACACAATAAGTTTTGAAACATTATATTGCAACTGGCGCACGACTGCTATTAACATGATAGAAATAACAGCGACTGTACATGTTTTAAAAATGTTATGATTGTTTAACGATTTTCCTGGCCATTCCTCATCAGGGAAAAGTTTTATGACATGCAAAAACTCAATTACATCGAGCAATCAAGATATGGAGATTATAGCAATGAGTAGGAAGTCAGATTGTTTCTTCATTTCGTGATCATTCCTGATGAATATTGTGATTAAGTATTCTACTTGAAATATTATTAAAGGCAGTATCATACAAATCATGAATGTTTGGTAAACTTGCGAATGTCTCATGCACTTATACTAGAATACAAGTATAGAAAGTAGTTCCGGCTGCTTGTCAGTAAGGACACTATCTCCTAATCTATACGTCAGCCTCAGACTATTCTGCGGTATTCACTGGGAAACTTACTGATATCTTCTCGTGTTGATACGATACTCACAAACATTATCATTCTTTTTACAAATCATAAACAAAAGTGTAAATTCAGCTAGTAAAAAAATAGGGGTCATTATTATTATCTATTAATTATTGATATCATTATTATTTATAAAAGTATTATAAAGAGCATCAATTCCCTAAAATCCTCTGTGCGCCCAAAGACAGTATACATTTAAGAGTTTAATGAGTAAAAGTCTAGTAATGAAATTGTTGAAAGAGTTCTATCTCGATAGCTGCTTTAAAGAAGTCCAACGAAGGGCAGGATATGACATGAAATGGTAACTTATTCAATTTTGTTGCCAGACAATTCTCGACAACATTTCATTTTATTATTGGTGGCAAACACTTTTAACGTCTGGGTATAAATAAAATAATGATCCAAACCATTTTAAAATAAAAAATATAAGCTTTTAGCTGTCTACCACAGCTGTACAGCACCAGTTCCAAGACGTAGCAGAACAACATGTACAACTCACTTGTTAACTCAGCAACACGGTAAAGGTCCCGTTATCTTGTTTTTAAATCCAAAACATTTAAATGGCATATACATTATCTGCTTGATTTAAATGATTTTAAAAACTAGCGAGAGAGAGAGAGATGGAGAGAGAGAGAGAGAGAGAGAGAGAGAGAGAGAGAGAGAGAGAGAGAGAGAGAGAGAGAGAGAGAGAGAGAGAGAGAGAGAGAGAGAGAGAGAGAGAGAGAGAGAGAGAGAGAGAGATATTAAATGAGAAATAATTCTAAAATATTAAGCTAAATTCTATATTCCCTTCTTTCAAAACATAAACGGGTTCATAGATCAGAAAGACGAACAGGATGATCATTTCTTAAATAATAAGTATACAAATTCTTTCTATCATTAACATTCAGCTGACGTTACTTACTTGACACAGGTAACACCTTAAACTTTGAGAAATTATTATTACAAATAACGATAAGATGCCTTTGCTTGATACAACAAGAATTGATAAACCAATGATGACTATATTTTTACCAGAAAGAAGTTTAAATAATATACAAACAGTGCTATTTTTACAATCATTTTTATTATATAAATCTAAAAGTCTTGAAAAAGCATAGTTAGGTATGAAACTCGGTTGACGTGATTCCAGTTTGCTGTGTGGAGAGACTGAGATTGGACACCCGCCAAGTTACATCCCTCTAGAGAGAATCGTGCATCAATCGTTACAGTAAATGAGTAGCCGAACATGAGAATCTACACAATCAGCGGGACAGTGACTCGGCGGTCACATCCATGTTAACCTCTGTACAACAGTCATGTAAACCATTGCTATTCACTGGAACACGTGGAGCTCTTCGTTCACGTCTACGTTTCTGGGAATACCATCATGTCCTGTTGATGAGCCAGTGTATCGTTTCTGCAATCTCGTTATCATTAAATTCCGGAAAACATTCTTCTTGGAAAACATTTACATGTATGATGCAAATACACAGCAGATTTGTCTCCTGCCAATGGAACTGATTTCTTGTTCTTTCTCCTTAGGATGTTTATTGGAAATTTTCGAATAGTCATTTCAGAATTATTTAACTTTATACTTCTGGTTGGACATTATCAGTCATCCGAAGTGAGAAAACAAACGTCCGTTGGTTGGTTCTAAATCAGCCAATCATGGTCACTCATTTACTTCCTGCTCGTGTCGAGAGCCAATCAGCATCCTTGTCGTAATGTTACATAAGCCGACCTTGCAGTTGTCAGTACTAGTGTATAAACAACAAGTTAATCAGCACAGGTGTGGAATGTATAGATTTGATGGAAGTGTTTTATCCGTTGTTATTAATTACATATCCGTGTATCGATTGCTGTCTAGACCATATCATTCAGCAGCTGAGCCGATACGAGACAAAAACAATACAGACCTGGAGCACAGTGGTGTAGTGTTTACAGCTTGCTGGCCTCTCACGCCAAAGATCCAAGTTCGGATCCTGCTGAAGACAGAGCAATGTTTGACCTGTTTCTTATACTGTATGGTGTCACTTGGCAAGGCTCTTCATCCAGTTTGCACTTAGTCCATCCAACTGTTTAAACGGCTACCTGAACACGGTATAATACGGACCTACACGGTCCTTCGGGGCAACAAAGTGAGAGTGGCGCCTTAAGCAAGCATTAGTGCACACGCTTGACCAATACCATATTTGTCAAAAAGTTTCAAATATATGATAATTACTATTTTTTTCCCAAATCGAAATTGCCCAGCATACATGTTCTAGCTAATACCGAAACTACACGACCCATTTACACGCACTTTTGTTATATTACATATTAAACATTATCCCAACCGAAATTTGTCGTTTTGTCTGTCAGGGAGAGAAAACGAGGGTGGGGTTTTGGTAGACATTCAAAAAACCTGAGTCTGGCTGGAAATGAAAAGTAAAACCGAGCTTGCCACCCGAGTTTTTTTTCTGACGTTTATACCGTCATACGTTTTAAATACAAAGATGAAAACAATCGTGTAAATGTTTCAAGCCTTCGTTATTTAAGTTTCAGGGGCACATAAATTATCTCAATGTTGGGAACGGAGTAGAATAGATACCAACAAACAATATTCTTATGATCACCAATCCTCTGTGGTCTAGTGGGATAATCTACAAATCGGAGGGTTACGGAGTCGATTCCCGCATTGTCACCTATGCCAATTCTAAATTTGGAAGTTTTTGAGAACCTTAGTGAACAGGAGATTATTTGGAGTTAGGTATTACAATTAGATTGTAAAACTTCAGCCGGCGGTTCAACAAAATGAAGCGCTTCGTAGCGCTCATTGATCGCTCAAGTAGCGCTCAATGAGCGCTTCTTCTCTCTTGAACGACACGAAGTTTGCTCTCCTTGCTACGTAGCGCTACATTGAGTAATCGCGTTCAAGCGATGTTTAAAAGTAATCGCTAATTGAGCGATTACTTTGAAACCACTATTGAACACGGCCCAGGTCTTACTTAATGTTGAAAATTAATATGCTATATGAGGTTAACTATCGACGGTTGGTAAACCTCTGGTCGTAGTAAAACCTTGAAATTCGTCGTGAAACCTGCTCAAAGGTTATTACAAGAAATGCAGTTACCTCAAAATGTACAGATATATCCTGAGATAGGTTTATCGTTGTAGATAATTTTCCAAAATTTCCTTTGACTAATTGTCGCGCGACAGTCACGGTGCCATGTCCGGTTTTCGAACAGAAATTACTATTTTCACTTTTATATCGGCACTATACTGAATCGACTATGGTCATTTTCGGCATCAGTCATTACGTCTCGATAAGGTAACACTATTTATAACGTTTGGCATATGTGACTCTAACAACAAAAATGCCTCTTTAAATGAATTAATGTCCCCTTGTCGTTGTCACAAACATTATTATGGTTTAAATTATCACATAAAAACAAGCAAATCCCAAGTATGTTATGTTCACGCGGAATGTGTACTGGCTCTGTTCCACGCTCGAGCAATCAACAAACTAAGCGAGAGTAAACAACCTTGAAAATATCAAGTTTTATCTGTTTTGCAGTTAAGCGACTAAATATAAACTCGTAACACGTTGTTGAACTGATGCGATACGCTGCCTAAAGCACAGCCAAATCTATTTTAAGCACATAGTATATACATAGAATATATAGAAGGCATCGTTTATTTGACTATTTAATTATCCTGTGTACTTCGAGTTCTGTTTACAGCTGTTTGCATCATGTTCTAGTGAGACTTTGAAATACGTGTTATGGCTTGCTGTCTAATCTTGATTCTATGTTTGTATTAAAGCAGAACGTATATATAAGTATCGCTATGTCTAATCTTGATTCTATGTTTGTATCAAAGCAGAACGTATATATAAGTATTGCTATGTCTAATCTTGATTCTATGTTTGTATTAAAGCAGAACTTATATATAAGTATCGCTATGCATGCACGATGAAAATACAGGTGTGCACTATCTATTTGGTGCTTTCAGTAACTATATGGGGGTGAGGGGATCTGGAATTGGGATTGGGATTATATCACCGCTGCTGGTATTATTACAGGGAGAAAGCCCGCATACACATGGTGGCTGGATCTACCAAAACATGGCTTTAACTGCACTGAAATGTAGTGTAGTCAAACCTTACTGTCTGTAGAATAGTTCTCTAAAGACGACAGGGTTGCCGAGCCGCTGGCGGGATTCAAATCCCAGACCTCTTGACTGAACTTATGAACGTTTATATCCCATATAATATAATAAACGAATTTTATTATTGAAAAAATAGTGAGTCTTGATGAGCTATAGATACGGTTTACATCTCCATGGCAACATGTTCGGTCAACTTTCTGATAAGTATGTCTTGCGATGAGATTCTAGTGAGGAGTATGTAAGTCTGTTTATGCAAAACCGGAGAAACGAAACTTCAGGGTGTTTTGATTGTCTCATACAATGTCTACCTCTTGCCTAGCATGACACACAGTAATCACTGTCTACTTGTCTACTCACATGTCACATCTAGAGAAAACGAAACCAGGGCTTCTATATATAGATATAATCAGATATATACTAGTAGATATAATGAGATATGTAGACTCCCTGACAAAACATAACCCATATGCTCATCATCTACTTTATATGCTTACGATTTAAAGGGGCAGTAGCACGTTTTTTGCAAATTTTATTTTTTCAAATTTCCCATTTATAATGATAGTTTATGTCATTTATATTTACTTCAGAGGGTAAAACATCTTATTATACAAACCAATTATCCGTAGTGGTAATAACGGTGTTGCTTATAAAGCAAAAATTGCATGGCGGCCATTTTATTGTGAACACATTTTATTATTCGAATGACCAAAACGATTCCAATGGCTTTACGGAAACATGTAAACACATTTTTAAACTTGATTTTCCAAAGAGAGAAGGGTGTTTTTTTTTTTGTTTTTTTTTTTTTTATTGGTTCCAAAGATTACATGTATATACATCAGGTAATGAGGCATATAAAACATAAAACATGTTTGCAGCATAAATTAGGTACATGGTAATGAATGAACATACTTTGTAATCATCTAAGTACTGGGAAGAGAAGGCTCCATTTGTGAGTAAATTCTTCAATTTTATTATTTTTGGTTGCAATATGATTTTCCACAAAGAATATTTGCTTAAGAGTTTTTAAATATGAATGAAAATTGGGAGATATACTATTGATATTGCAAATGTAGATATGTCTTTTTGCAGCAATGATGATATGATTCAGTAATCTGTTTTGATGCAGAGTACCAAACCAAACCAGCTCTTTTGAAAACATCAAAGGATTAGGATATAAATTGTTAATCCAATTTTGCAAGTTTGTCCAAAATATCTGAGTCTCCTCACATTCCCAGTATACATGACAAACACTCTCATTTACTTCTTTACAGAAACAACATATACTATTATCAACTTTTTTCATTTTGAGTAATTCTCTTTTTGTGTAAATAATACCATGGAGGAATCTGTATTGAAAATCTAAAAGTTTTGTATCTTGTAATCCTTTTTTGTATATTGTAAATATGTTTTCCCAATCAAAGTCTGTTTCAGGAAATAAAAGTTGCCATTTGTTACACCTGTTAGGGTATTTGTCTTTGGTATTAAGTATGTCATAAAATAATCTACAACCTTTTGAAGTTTTTACTAAATTTAACTGGCATTCCGAAACATGTATGCATCTGATTGGGATGGACAAACAAAGGTTTAGAGCATGTTTCCAAGATTCAGGTATAATATGAAGTAAGTAACTAAAATCCAAAAATGTACCTTTAATACTGTATTTCTCTTTTAAAGATTTTATTGATAAAAGACCAGTTTCATCACATATATCACTAATATTCACAATTCCTTTCTCTGCCCAATTCTGTATAAAATGAAATGAATTTTTAAAATTGTGGTTAAACCAAAGTGGTTGGGATATAATATCTTTAATCTTGTTTGAGTCAACATAATGTTTCATGTGAAACCTTTTCCAGGCTTTAAGAACATCCTGCCAAAAAGGATTTTCAATATTAAAGAGGGTTTCAGAATAAGCACCAAAATTAAAAATATCTTCAAATGGTATATTGCATGGATTATTTTTTTCAAAGTTTTTCAAGTAAAATCTTAATGTTGAAAGTTTCAATGCATCAATAAAAATGTCTATGTCAATCATTCTCAATCCCCCTTCCTCATAGTTGTGTTTCAGAGTACTTCTCTTTATTTTATCATTTTTATCATTCCAAATGAATTTATAAAATATTCTATTGAGGGAAGTAATAAAGTCTGTTGGAGGGTTGGGCAGAGAATTGAAAATATGAACTAATTTGGAGAATGCTAGAGTCTTAATTACTGTTATTTTACCAATTAAAGTTAAATGTCTTTTCCTCCACGATGCTAGGAGTCTATTAATGTCTTCCAGTCTCTTTTTTGTGTTGATTACCCATAGCTCTTCAAGATCTGGTGTAAATTTAATACCAAGTACATCAAATTCACCTGATACCCATTCAATATTCATGTCTTTACATATCCTCTCATTAGATTTAGCTTTTGATCCAATCCAGATTGCTTTTGATTTGTCTAAATTAATTTTCAAACCAGACATTTCATAAAATCTATTAATTGTGTCTATTGCAGAGTACAAACTCTCTTCAGTTCCATCAAGAAATAGTTCAGTGTCATCAGCATATTGATCCAGTTTATATTCATTATTATTAATAACAATACCTTTAATATTTTCATTATTTCTTGTCATACAGCCCAGAATCTCAGCCACAAAAAGAAACAGATAAGGGGACAAAGGATCCCCTTGTCTACAACCTCTTTCATTTGCAAAACATTCAGATAGATTACCATGTTGAATGACACAAGATGTTGTTTCATAAGTCAATATATTTATCCATCTAATCATTTCAGGGCCAAAGTCAAACTTTTGAAGAACTAGATTGATAAAATCTTTAGAAACTGTGTCAAATGCTTTTTCAAAATCAATCAGAATTAACAGTCCAGGAATGTTCTGTTTCTTTGTTTCAAACAGAATATCATATAAAAGAAGGGTGTTTTACTATTGGTGACATTATTTTTCAAATACATTTCATCAACTTATTTCAGCGAAAAAACGTGCTACTGCCCCTTTAAATTATCATATATGTTTACTTTGGTGTTAGGTATGATGACAAATGAAAACTGTCCTTTATACTTGTTTATAATTCGTTCCTTGAACATGCCTAAGTTGTTACTAATATGTCATTATTTTACATAGACTTCGACTGAGAAATGAAATGTTGAAACATCAAGTTTGCCCTAGAAGTGATGACGTAATTCTATAATTGGCTATCATTGTGTTATATGGCATTTTGTATGTATTTTGTATAATGTACATTTTTATGTATTTTGTATAATGTACCTTTGTATGTATTTTATTTTGTTTAATGTACACTTGTATGTATTTTGTTTAATGTACATTTGTATGTATTTTGTTTAATGTACACTTGTATGTATTTTGTTTAATGTACATTTGTATGTATTTTGTATAATGTACATTTGTATGTATTTTTGTATAATGAACATTTGTATGTATTTTGTATAATGTACCTTTGAATGTATTTTGTATGTACGTTTGTGTGTGGGCCGAGTCAGAGACCAAGAATTATGTTTAATCTCCAAAAGAGTGCCCATATGGCGTCTGTGCAGCAGATTATCTATCTAGATACCTGCCTACAACCAGGCACCACGAGGATGTACAGCAGTTTATCTATCTAGATACCTGCCTACAACCAGGCACCACGAGGATGTACAGCAGTTTATCTATCTAGATACCTGCCTACAACCAGGCGCCACGAGGATGTACAGCAGTTTATCTATCTAGATACCTGCCTACAACCAGGCACCACGAGGATGTACAGCAGTTTATCTATCTAGATACCTGCCTACAACCAGGCACCACGAGGATGCAGTTTATCTATCTAGATACCTGCCTACAACCAGGCACCACGAGGATGTACAGCAGTTTATCTATCTAGATACCTGCCTACAACCAGGCGCCACGAGGATGTACAGCAGTTTATCTATCTAGATACCTGCCTACAACCAGGCACCACGAGGATGTACAGCAGTTTATCTATCTAGATACCTGCCTACAACCATGCGCCACGAGGATGTACAGCAGTTTATCTATCTAGATACCTGCCTACAACCAGGCACCACGAGGATGTACAGCAGTTTATCTATCTAGATACCTGCCTACAACCAGGCGCCACGAGGATGTACAGCAGTTTATCTATCTAGATACCTGCCTACAACCAGGCGCCACGAGGATGTACAGCAGTTTATCTATCTAGATACCTGCCTACAACCAGGCACCACGAGGATATACAGCAGTTTATCTATCTAGATACCTGCCTACAACCAGGCGCCACGAGGATGTACAGCAGTTTATCTATCTAGATACCTGCCTACAACCAGGCACCACGAGGATGTACAGCAGTTTATCTATCTAGATACCTGCCTACAACCAGGCACCACGAGGATGTACAGCAGTTTATCTATCTAGATACCTGCCTACAACCAGGCACCACGAGGATGTACAGCAGTTTATCTATCTAGATACCTGCCTACAACCAGGCGCCACGAGGATGTACAGCAGTTTATCTATCTAGATACCTGCCTACAACCAGGCACCACGAGGATGTACAGCAGTTTATCTATCTAGATACCTGCCTACAACCAGGCACCACGAGGATGTACAGCAGTTTATCTATCTAGATACCTGCCTACAACCAGGCACCACGAGGATGTACAGCAGTTTATCTATCTAGATACCTGCCTACAACCAGGCACCACGAGGATGTACAGCAGTTTATCTATCTAGATACCTGCCTACAACCAGGCACCACGAGGATGTACAGCAGTTTATCTATCTAGATACCTGCCTACAACCAGGCGCCACGAGGATGTGCAGCAGTTTATCTATCTAGATACCTGCCTACAACCCGGCACCACGAGGATGTACAGCAGTTTATCTATCTAGATACCTGCCTACAACCAGGCACCACGAGGATGTACAGCAGTTTATCTATCTAGATACCTGCCTACAACCAGGCGCCACGAGGATGTACAGCAGTTTATCTATCTAGATACCTGCCTACAACCAGGCACCACGAGGATGTACAGCAGTTTATCTATCTAGATACCTGCCTACAACCAGGCACCACGAGGATGTACAGCAGTTTATCTATCTAGATACCTGCCTACAACCAGGCACCACGAGGATGTACAGCAGTTTATCTATCTAGATACCTGCCTACAACCAGGCGCCACGAGGATGTACAGCAGTTTATCTATCTAGATACCTGCCTACAACCAGGCACCACGAGGATGTACAGCAGTTTATCTATCTAGATACCTGCCTACAACCAGGCACCACGAGGATGTACAGCAGTTTATCTATCTAGATACCTGCCTACAACCAGGCACCACGAGGATGTACAGCAGTTTATCTATCTAGATACCTGCCTACAACCAGGCACCACGAGGATGTACAGCAGTTTATCTATCTAGATACCTGCCTACAACCAGGCACCACGAGGATGTACAGCAGTTTATCTATCTAGATACGTGCCTACAACCAGGCACCACGAGGATGTACAGCAGTTTATCTATCTAGATACCTGCCTACAACCAGGCGCCACGAGGATGTACAGCAGTTTATCTATCTAGATACCTGCCTACAACCCGGCACCACGAGGATGTACAGCAGATTATCTATCTAGATACCTGCCTACAACCAGGCACCACGAGGATGTACAGCAGTTTATCTATCTAGATACCTGCCTACAACCAGGCGCCACGAGGATGTACAGCAGTTTATCTATCTAGATACCTGCCAACAACCAGGCACCACGAGGATGTACAGCAGTTTATCTATCTAGATACCTGCCTACAACCAGGCACCACGAGGATGTACAGCAGTTTATCTATCTAGATACCTGCCTACAACCAGGCGCCACGAGGATGTACAGCAGTTTATCTATCTAGATACCTGCCTACAACCAGGCACCACGAGGATGTACAGCAGTTTATCTATCTAGATACCTGCCTACAACCAGGCACCACGAGGATGTACAGCAGTTTATCTATCTAGATACCTGCCTACAACCAGGCACCACGAGGATGTACAGCAGTTTATCTATCTAGATACCTGCCTACAACCAGGCACCACGAGGATGTACAGCAGTTTATCTATCTAGATACCTGCCTACAACCAGGCACCACGAGGATGTACAGCAGTTTATCTATCTAGATACCTGCCTACAACCAGGCGCCACGAGGATGTACAGCAGTTTATCTATCTAGATACCTGCCTACAACCAGGCACCACGAGGATGTACAGCAGTTTATCTATCTAGATACCTGCCTACAACCAGGCACCACGAGGATGTACAGCAGTTTATCTATCTAGATACGTCCCTACAACCAGGCGCCACGAGGATGTACAGCAGTTTATCTATCTAGATACCTGCCTACAACCAGGCACCACGAGGATGTACAGCAGTTTATCTATCTAGATACCTGCCTACAACCAGGCACCACGAGGATGTACAGCAGTTTATCTATCTAGATACGTGCCTACAACCAGGCGCCACGAGGATGTACAGCAGTTTATCTATCTAGATACCTGCCTACAACCAGGCACCACGAGGATGTACAGCAGTTTATCTATCTAGATACCTGCCTACAACCAGGCACCACGAGGATGTACAGCAGTTTATCTATCTAGATACCTGCCTACAACCAGGCTACACGAGGATGTACAGCAGTTTATCTATCTAGATACCTGCCTACAACCAGGCGCCACGAGGATGTACAGCAGTTTATCTATCTAGATACCTGCCTACAACCAGGCGCCACGAGGATGTACAGCAGTTTATCTATCTAGATACCTGCCTACAACCAGGCGCCACGAGGATGTACAGCAGTTTATCTATCTAGATACCTGCCTACAACCAGGCACCACGAGGATGTACAGCAGTTTATCTATCTAGATACCTGCCTACAACCAGGCGCCACGAGGATGTACAGCAGTTTATCTATCTAGATACCTGCCTACAACCAGGCACCACGAGGATGTACAACAGTTTATCTATCTAGATACCTGCCTACAACCAGGCGCCACGAGGATGTACAGCAGTTTATCTATCTAGATACCTGCCTACAACCAGGCACCACGAGGATGTACAGCAGTTTATCTATCTAGATACCTGCCTACAACCAGGCGCCACGAGGATGTACAGCAGTTTATCTATCTAGATACCTGCCTACAACCCGGCACCACGAGGATGTACAGCAGTTTATCTATCTAGATACCTGCCTACAACCCGGCACCACGAGGATGTACAGCAGTTTATCTATCTAGATACCTGCCTACAACCAGGCGCCACGAGGATGTACAGCAGTTTATCTATCTAGATACCTGCCTACAACCAGGCACCACGAGGATGTACAGCAGTTTATCTATCTAGATACCTGCCTACAACAAGGCACCACGAGGATGTACAGCAGTTTATCTATCTAGATACCTGCCTACAACCAGGCACCACGAGGATGTACAGCAGTTTATCTATCTAGATACCTGCCTACAACCAGGCGCCACGAGGATGTGCAGCAGTTTATCTATCTAGATACCTGCCTACAACCAGGCGCCACGAGGATGTACAGCAGTTTATCTATCTAGATACCTGCCTACAACCAGGCGCCACGAGGATGTACAGCAGTTTATCTATCTAGATACCTGCCTACAACCAGGCGCCACGAGGATGTACAGCAGTTTATCTATCTAGATACCTGCCTACAACCAGGCACCACGAGGATGTACAGCAGTTTATCTATCTAGATACCTGCCTACAACCCGGCACCACGAGGATGTACAGCAGTTTATCTATCTAGATACCTGCCTACAACCAGGCACCACGAGGATGTACAGCAGTTTATCTATCTAGATACCTGCCTACAACCAGGCACCACGAGGATGTACAGCAGTTTATCTATCTAGATACCTGCCTACAACCAGGCACCACGAGGATGTACAGCAGTTTATCTATCTAGATACCTGCCTACAACCAGGCGCCACGAGGATGTACAGCATCCGGCATCGCTCGCGGATTCATCTGGAGACTACTTTCCAAGTTGTAAAGTAGTATTGTGTATGTTTGTTAAGAATGTTTCATTATGCATCGATAAACAAACCTGTGTTAACTTTATATCTCTATAAAAGTCTATCCAATAATAGATTAAACAGTATATGCACATTACCATCTGAATATTTGCACAATGACATCAAGTGACTTCCTTCAAAGAAAACTTTTTCTTTCCTTTCAGTAAAATACTCGTTTTTGATTGGCTAACGTATACGTATGACCACGTGGTGTAAGTTGTCACCCTCACTACGGTAGTTATTTAAATAATTCAAATAAACTCTGCGAGGGTTTTGTCAATAACTACCTTGAGAGAGTGATAAACCTTAACTAATACTAATTTTATTGAAATGACGAAAAGATAAATACGTTGTATACTTCTCCCTCGGGTAATACGGTCTCATGTACCATCTTTGTACCAGTGTCATTCCTCGCCTGAAGGCTCGGGAGACAGTGGTACAAACATGGTACATGAGACCACATTACCCTCGTGAAAAGCATACAACGTGTAGTATCATACATGTACAGAATTGCATAACGTGTTAAAGCCTAAAAGTTCATAGCTCCGTGTTTTTCTGCGCAATAATTGAAATTTCCGACAAGACAGAGACAAGCCAATATAATATAATTGAACCTCTTTAGCAGGCTTTGTTTGTAGATTCTAATTATGAGAGTCTTTAACATATACACGATTTAGATGCAAGCGTGTTAAATGTAAACAGTTAAAGATGCTTTGACGTCACTGATGACGTAAACAAGTGGAGAATTGGTCTACAGATCACTAGAGTAAATAAGTTTTAAACGAGGTATACGAAACGAGTTTGTGATTAAGGTATAACTGTATCCTTTTGATATCATCGAAGAAAATGTGCCATTTAGAAATACAAACTGTAAAAATGAATCGCATATGAATAGGCAAGAACAAAATCGTTTTACCTTTGAAGAGTTTTTTAACCTCCAGGAGCTTCAACACAAACAAGTTTCCAGTAAGTAATCATAATTAAAAACGATTTGTTACACTTATTTTAAGGATTCTGATTGGTCCATGCAGAGCTCTCAAAACCAGGGAACCATTTCTCGATGGAACATTCACACCTCGTGCATTCATATACATTGTGACGTCACAATCCATACGAACAAACAGTCGATTATAAAGTTTGTATTCAAAATATGTGATACTTGATTAAACGACTCATGCCTAAGAGTGTTTAAAGATGCATCCAATGTGTTTTATAAAATGTTATTTAGGTCCAATACGCATCAACATTTCAGCTCAAATAATTTAACTCAACTTGCAACCCAATCGCCAAATATATCATAATTACTATATTTTCCAATTAAATCGTGCAAAATCATTATCCTTATGCAGAAACCAAAACTACACGTCTCATTTACATGCAACGTCATGGATGGAAACTACGAATGGTGAACTGACTGCCGAGGATGAGAATGACGATGGAGACGTATGCAGCCGTACGAGGCATGTCTCGACCCTCAGGTAGCTCCCGTCCTTCAGAGAATGTCATCAGATAGCGAGAACCGTTATTATTAACAGTTCCACTCTTTATCACAACACTCGGGTCAATGGAGGAATGGTTTCGATTTGCAAAACGCAACTAAGCGAGGGAACCGGGCGGTTAACACATAATTAACAGCAAAGCTAATCCGCAAGGCATAACTCGATCCAGGCTCCATCACTGCCTAATTTAAGCTTTGCAGCAATCTCATCACTGTTCCGTGCTAACATAGCGGAGAGCTGCATCAGAAATGCATATTGTGCTATGATCCGCTAGCACAGAAACAGTAACGGAATGCGGCGAGGCTCTGAATTAGCCAGTGATGGAGACTGGCACGAGTTAGTCAAGTTGGGCCTCACCCCGAGCTCACCTCGAGCTCACCCCGAGCACTGTAACCTAAAGAAACAGTTTGATGTTAAGACGTTAGTGTATCTCTACTTGACCTTCAGGTTCACGACAGACAAATTATTTGTCTAGGTCTCACCTCGAACAATATTACACAAAATACATAGAGGTTATCATGCTCGTGTGTTTTGGGATGGTAAATATCCTGCATTAGGAATAAACATTGTATTTTGCAAGCCTTAGCGAACTAAATACAAACCGTTTATTCCTAATGCCGGATATTTACCATCCCAAAACACACGAGCATGATAACTTCTTTATCATACAATGTCATTCTTAATTCATTTTGCGCAAAAAGCTTGAAAACATTAAGTTGAACTGTTCTTTATCTACGCGTAGGCCTATTGGTATACTCAAATGAACAGCGTGCTATTCTCACGGTAAAATGACACAAAATAATGCCGCCATAATTATGCTTTCAGTTAAAATATCTGTTATTTTGGCGTGATCTTAATTTTCAATGTTTTATTACGTTTCAAAATGCGCACTGGGCGTCTCACGAAGGGACCGGGGAGAGTTGCTTCCCTTCCGCTAGGTTGCAAATGGCGACTCACATAGCCTATCACACGGAGGGCTAAACTGAATATTCAGCACCTAATTCTAAAATCTCCTTCACACAAGTTACATTATGGAACATTGAAGATTGACGTTCGGTAAACGAATATGTGACTCAAACTGTAAATGTTGTTACCTGTTAGTATAAAGTGTTTGCTCGGTAGATTTCAACTCGCGATGAACATCTTTTTGCACATATTAAACTTTGCCGAACTATGCATTACACAATGTTTGTTTTGTCAATTCTCAAATTAATGTATATGAAATGAAGCATGTATATTTACATGAAGCTGTTACGCTGTTACGGCAATTTACGTTACTTCAGACGTTCGAAATGTTAACGCGTGTGACGTCATTTTCAAAAAAAGTTCCGTCACTTGACCTCTGTAATTTGCATCTTTAACCGTATATGACCCAGACGGATATCGAAAACATCCGTTGCCTATATCCTGCCGAGAACATTGTATGAAAGATATAGATACAAACATTTAAGATAATGACGTTCTTCAGTTAATGATCTCAGAAAGGTCATATACCATTATGCCGTCATCAATATTATGATGTAATGCCAATGCGATGCCATCTGCATTATGAAGTGACTTTTTAAGTTTTGTTCCTTATGACGTCAAAACGTTTATAAGGGCTAAGAGAACCAGTTTATAGCGTTATAGCATCTTTGGTTACCGACATTGCATCGCGATATCGGTTTGATGTCTGCTGTGGGTCCAGTTTTGGATGATTAATTGCTTTGTGTTCGCGATATGCATCATCAGCACTATGTTTCTATTCTAAGGCGACACATTTCTGATACTCAATTTAGAACGACATTTCACTTCTCTTTTGATACCTTTCTCGTTAAATTCAAAATTGCATTTGACATTTTTCGTATTGTTCTTTGATATACATTTGAAACTTTACTCTTTATCATTTTATACGAACATATTTAAATCGAATACGATTTGTTTTTTTAAAGGAGATGCTATTAATACGGCTACGTCCTTGGGTGAATATAGCACAGAGTATACGGCGACAGGAGCGAATAAGTGTACACAGCGGAGACAACGAAACAACATATATATATATCTAATGTTAAATGTATATATATATAGTATATATATAGTTCATCAAATGGCGATATCTCTGTAGATGTGGAATGGGATTAAATGAGATCGCTTGATTGGCAATACATTACTGAACAAGGAAGACTAGCTTTTTCTCGTTGTATTCTCGTTAACACTATCTGTGTACAGCTTCTCGGTTACTGTCTTGGGAACTTTTTACAAATCAGAAATAGGTTTATAACAGTTAAAGTATCTTTGTTTAAATGGATTCATCCTTCCAACAACATTTTTTAGCTTTATTTTAATTATTGATATAATACCATACCAGGTAAAATAATTATCACATTAAACTACATGTATATTTCATTAACTTAAATTACATATGTTGTTGCTAATCAGACGATATTCATAATTATTGTTTTAATTGTCAAATGTATCGCTCACTGTTTTGAAAAAAGGGGAAAGAATAATATGATGACGTCAAGGGTGTAATTCAATGAGCTTATTATGAGAGGAGATCGACCCCCTCGCATTCTCTGTGAATCACCTTCCAATTTCGGTTTCCTTATCAGGTATATCAATTACTTAAACCAGATATAACTTGGAAATATCACATACTCCCCTGATTAAACAGCACGTTAATGTTTCAAGTGATCTCTTTAGTTGACGAACCATGATTAGCTATATATCCATGTAGAGGTGTTGTATAATCAATCTCTAGTATATAAGCAATGGTTTGTGTTAATGTAATGCAGTCAGAGATATTATCCATATCAGATCCGATATTTAACCAATGTTAATATACATGTATATAAATTGTGTCCAGTATGTGCGCCATATGGCATCTATTTTATACAAAAAAAAGTTATTGTATATTGTATATTGTAATGTTGAGAACGTTGAATCTTTAATCGTTTTCATAAGTTTTTCAAAGGTGATTTCCCCGCTTAATGATTTGAAAACTAATTACCTTTTTTAACAATGGGAATAAAATGATTCAAAAGAATATGTGTGATTGGAAGGTCAAATAATATAATTTGATTTGTCGATGAAAGACGACTGACATAGCGACAGTCAATATATACATGGGAAATATATTCAACAACAAGTCATATTGTCCATTAGCTTCTACAAAGCTGATGCTTATAGTGTAAATAATTCTGTGAAGAAATGTAAACTGAAAATCTACAAACTTTGAGTTTTTGTATACATTTCTAAAGTTGGCAAATTCCATACACCAGTCAATAACAAGATGTATAAGAGACTCTTTTTTTTCAAACATCAGTTATATCAACTAGAACAAGAAGATTTATACGATGTGAATTTATAGCAGGATTTTCGGATTTGTTATTCATTTGTTTGATGATGTTTCTCCATGTCTTATATATATTTAAAATCATTCACTATATTCAAAATTCGTTTTTATCTAAAGTTTCAAATCATTAAAAATGTCACCAGTTGAATGCAAACCATTTCTGAACCTACTTTCAGTTCAAATGATGTCCTCTTCAAGATTTGTATTGTGTGGTTTTCTTTTAAAAAATTGTGACCAATTGTGTCTTTGAGAACAAAAAGGATTTGTGTATGATATTGTTTAGCCGTGTTTGCGCCCAATATTAATACAATGTACAATGTATACAATTGGTATATGTATGTGGCTTAGGCCGATGTGAGTGTATTTTCCTATATATTTATTCAAGTATGGCAGTTAACCTTAACCTCTCTGCTCGTGCTTTCTTATTAAATTTTCTCTCTTTATTTTATCCCTCTTACCATCCAAAATGAAATTAAATAATATCTTACTTAGGTTGCGTTGACTGATTGGGTGCAATGCTGCAGTGAAATTCAGCGTAATAACACCTTTGGTTCGCTACTTCCAGCCGGTGCTCTCGGGTTTCACCGCAATGCATGTACTAGCAGCCGTGATATATATATGAAATACTCATGAAAGCGGCGTTAAACCTCAACTCACCTGACCTCACAAAACATTATAAACTGTTACATTACTGCCAATATTTTATCCAGCAATGGTCGGGTAAGGTATTTTTCTTCTCTTTCAAACAGTAATTTTTACTAACTAAGACATTTCAACGTTGAAAATTAAAATGTTATCAAAATTCAGTCATTCTTGTCATAGATTGGTGTTCAGATTTCTGGCTTTTCGCCCTACATGTAAATATATGATGAATAAATAGTTCAACAAAGACACGGCATTTAAATTTGTCTTTTGGTTAAATTATCTTTCCTTTCACTATCTTGATGCAAGCTTATGATACAGACAATATGACGTCACAATAAAACAATGAGTTGGATAGAAAGGATTATGGTTTAGATTAGAATTGGAAAACGGCTTATGTATAGATATCCCTGGAACCTCAATTCAACATGGAACGGATATTAATAAAGTAATAAACATAATAATTAAAATTCTAAAAAAAAGACGTTGATGATGACTTCATGTTCAACTTTAATCCTATCCTACAGTAGTTTGATTAGCAACAGACAGACAGTTTGTTTTTAAATGCCGCAAGTAAAATTACATCCATTAGCAGATACATATTGCACGTTCTTTACAGAAAAAAAAAGTTTTTTCATTTTCCGGACATGCCATGAAAAAGGCATAAACGATGTACAACATATTTAACATTCTAAAATCTACCAGTCTACTGGCTAATTATATAAGCTTAAAGTTACCATATTTACATTTTAAAAATTCTTGATAAAAACACTGCGATATGTTTCAACTCTTAGGAGGGACTTGAACATGTGGTTTTAGTTGGAAGAGATGAATGAAAATGTTCAAGATTATTTGAAGACAAAATTAAACAAGTTAACTTGTGCAATATCCTGAGAAATAAAAAATAAGTCAAACCGAAACTTGAATAAAATATTACGGATATGAGATGCTGACGTCGTCCTTTTAAGGATTAACATTACTTAAATAGGATGGGATAATTAAAAGCTTGAAAGAGTTAATAGTATAGACAAAAGTTCATTTTCTTTTATCGAATTAAAAAATCAGATATGATATATCAAGGATCATACATTGAACGATAAAACAATATTCAACGTTTCTGTTTCTAAAATGGCATTATAACTTGTAGTTGACAAATGGGTACCTTTACAACGGCCTCGCTGATCAGGATTCTAGAGAAGAAAGTAAATGACAACCCTATTCCGTACGATGACTACAGAACCACTCAAACTAGAACTCTCAGGGGGATACAATAATATACAAATGGAAAATCACTAAAAATCATGCTTAAATAATTATGTCTCATAAGTAGGTAGAATTTTAATAAAGTCACAATAAATGCATTGTCAGCCTGATCAACAAAGCCTTCAACACTCGCAGCGCTGATGAAGGGCTTAACTTCTCATTGTTGTGGGACATTTAAGTATCGAACTAAAAAAACACATTTCAAAGTTTGTAATTGTGAGAGATTGTGAGACCGAGATGCAGGTTATGTGGGTCAGGTCACCCAGTCAGGTCAACCAGTCAGGTCAACAAGGTCCTGTCCTTACTCGTGATGCTAACATCATTACTGCAAAGGTCACCTGCACGATATGTCACAACAGGCACTCGCCTTGACTTATTACATTAGATTCAGAGGAACTGTCATGTCGGCGTGTACAGCATGGACACTGTCACATTGGCATGAAGTTGTTTTCAAATTGTGTTATATCTATCGTATATCTGCTATATGTTCTACCTATTCAATGTATATTGTATATTCAATCGTGGAAGACTACACACAGTTTGTTCTTAATCACATTAGGTAGTACTATAAATAGTAAAAATTGTAGTAGTAGTAGTTGTAGTAGTAGTAGTAGTAGTAATAGCTGTAATTTGTAACAGTAGCAGTAGTATTAGAAGCTGTAGTTTTGTAACAGTAGCAGTATTAGTAGTAAATGTAGTTTTGAAACAGTAGTAGTAGTAGCTGTAATTTTGTTACAGTAGTAGTAGAAGTAGTAGCTGTAGTAGTAGTTGTAGTAGCTGTAGTAGTAGTAATAACAGTAGTAGTAGTAGTAGTAGTAGCAGTAGTAGCTGTAGAAGAAGTAGAAGCTGTAGAAGTAGTAACTGTAGAAGAAGAAGTAGCTGTAGTAGCTCTAAAAGTAGTAGCTGTAGAAGACGTAGTAGCTGTAGAAGTAGTAGCTGTAGAAGTAGTAGATGTAGCTATTGTTTTGTAGTAGTAGTACTGGTTACTTCTTAATAGCATTAGTAGTTGTTTTAGCTGTTGTTGTTTTCGGTGTAGTAGTGTAGTTGTAGTAGATGGTGTTGCAATAGTGAACAGTTATGTGCATGTCTGTCACGGGTCTAAGTGTTCCTCCTCCCCTCGACTCTCATCAAATTCTGCCATGTCATCAAATATTGTGTTATTAATGGGCTGTATTCTAAGAGCTGTGTATTTGTATTTGTGAATCGCAAGGTTGTCTTTCACACAAGCAATGAATATACATATTTGCCCATTGTTCATCCTTCACCCTTTCCTTCCTGCGGCTCCATATTGCTTTATTGGTGATAGATACCCTATTAAGTGGCATTTGGCTAGTGTGTGATTTGCTCGTTTGACGGTTATATTTGTGCCAGATTTATTTGTAAAGTCAGAGATAACGATAACATTTTTTATCATATAATGGAGGATGTAATCGATGCAATAAAGCAATCTGATAAACTTGGTATCCAAATCTGATAAATATGCAAAACAGGTCAAAGGTCAAATACAAGAACTACTTTCGCAGAATTCCACTCTTTTCATGCGAATCCTAAAACTGTTTACGTATCGTTGAAAAGCGTAACCGGGAGTTTACCCGAGTATTTCCGCTTGAAAGAATGAATATTCGAAAACACGAAATCATCTGATATGGTACACTATGTGCATTTATAGTGTTAACAAAGTCAAGATAATTGTAGATTTGTTTTAAAAATCGATCATTCAAAACTTCAGTGCGCTAACCAACAGCATCAGCAAGTAGCTGCAGTGTCCTGTGTACAAAATGAATCGTGATGTGTCAGCGTGTGACCTACCGACGCGCCTCGTCGATCGCACATCATTTCGGCAGTTCTTGAGGGCTGAGCATACGGTATTAGGTACATTAATAGGTACTTATTGTCATAAACAAAGGAAACAACCCCACCTCACAAATAATTACCGTTTAAGTGCGGAAGATACTGTTATGCAGCAATCCGAATCAACCCGGCAACGCAGCTTCCAAAACGTTGAAACTAGAGTTACTTCCCTTGTTCTAGCAACGTGACCAAATTATGTATGAGTGCTTTAGATATATGCTTATGAAGTTATATGAACTGATTGAAAATATCTTCATGAACAAGAAACCAGGGACCAAATGTTGATTTTTTAAAGAATCGCGCACATGTGTTTTTAAATTGTTTTTATTAAGAACTATTTTAGGCACTTCACAGCCGATGTCGTGACCATCACTTTGATGTACCGTCTGTGATATTACTCCGCTAAAACTAGGTCAATTCTCTTTCCACTTTTACTACGAAAACACGCTTATTTTAATAATGACATATATGATAAAGAGATTATTAACCTCGTGTGTTTCCGTATCATTAATATCATATATTTGGAATAAAAAATAATGTATTATGCTCGCCAGAGGCTCGCGTAATACAATTTTTATTCCAAAAATATGATATTAATGATACGGAAACACACTTGGTTAATAATCTCTATGTCTCCTTCGTATTCTTGGGTGCGTGCCAACATCCGTGGTGTCGTTAATTGATTGTTATTGTTAAAATTCACTTGTCTTGACATTCTGTCCGACTTATTTAAGTTAATTTAGCTCTCCAGATTGCTTTGGCCTCACGTCAGTTGGCTTCGTGATTCCCACGACAATATTTACTCATCTTGTAGTTTAATTTCCTGACCTTGCTGTTTACAATGCTTCTCAAATGAACTGGAGAATGAATGAACCTCTTTAACATAATGAACTTCAATTGTTTTATATATGTAGGAGTGGGTAAAGAACAATTAACAGGAAGACAGTTACCACCTGCTCTGGCGGATCTCCCCATCCCGGCACGTGCACCCCGCACCTCCAACAGTCTCGGTCTCTCCGGCACCGACTCTACAGACTTTCCTTCACTATGCACTCATTAAACTTTGGACTTAATTCCTCCCAGGTCGTAAAGACGCTCGTCCTCAAGTATACCTGTATACAGACGGGCTCCTCTAGCACCTGTATACAGACGGGCTCCTCTAGCTGCTGTCAGTTGCCAAACTGTTCCAGAAGAACCTCCCGTATGCTGATCTCTCTGATGCGTGACTCTTTTACATAGAGCTTCGCGGCCAAACCTGCTATTCACAGATAAACTCGGCAACCTTCCGGGTTATACACTCGAGAGCGTGCAAGTTTCTTTAAAATAATAAAATGTCTTGAACATCCTATGGAATTTGATTGATGTCCTCCAAACCCTTCAGTTGTACAGAACACCTACATACGTGCAGCCTACCTACTTGAGTTTTGCAGACTTCTTTTAAATTGTTGAGGATACTATAATATTAAGAGTTATAATGATTTGATATTAAAGAAGCGAAAATGAGTTTCATACCACATCATGTACAAGTAATAAAATGGTATTTATGTGGATGGAGGTTTAATATTCTGTTGAATACTTGCCTAAATTAATCAAGCGAAATTGCCGACAGTGTTATGAAATTAAGATTTCCGCAAGTCGTGTTCCGGGGCTATTGTGACGTCATACTTTCAGTGGTATTACACTTTAATTAATGTTACATTACATATCTTCCACGGTTGAGTAATAAGTATATATGTTTTCTCCTGCTCCCGCATCACGTAAGTGCATCACATTCCCCACATTACAATGTATACAGATTACTCAAACTGCCGGGTGACGAGGAAGATGTAGCTATCACTCACATGTAGGAACTAGTTTATTATCATATATCATGATAGTAGAAGGAGAAGTTCGGGTTTAGGTCATTTCGAAATACAGTTCATAAAATAAACTAAATCCATTGCAATAATACAAAAATATCCATGAAACGTGGAATCTATAATTGAAGAAATAGTAAGCAAACAGTATGTATATGTTCATGTTTGTGAGTAAATAAGATAAGATAAACCGCTAGTCTAACATTTAGCCTCTGAAATTAATTATTTCATAAAATTTAAAAATGTAAAAAATAAAATAAAATAAAAAGGAGCCTCTGAGATGTGTCCATTTTCATGAGCTCAGAGTCTTGTTGTAGACTTTCCTAGGCGCTTAAACAATTAAGGGGTTTGGATGACAGACCAATAAACCACACACTTGAACACACTTGATGGGTCCTCTACAGGTGTGAAGTACACTGCTACACTGTAATGTACCTACTCTCGCGGGGTAATAGAGTTCACTGTAAGTTGGGTGAGGACAGACAGTGAAGCGCTCGTAAATGTCAGGTACACTTTTGCTCGGTAACTAAGTGCTAGTTCACTATCAAAATGGAAAGAATTACGACTTGAATCATATCTAATCCGTTGTCCATTCTCACAAGGAAGAAACACATAATTCTTGAAAACGTAAATTTCAGTTTCATGAATGTTTTAACCACCAATATGAAAATGATGTAAATGAAGCACAACAGACTTACATTGTTTGATTATATTATAGTATGGTTTTGAAGTATTTAATCATATTATACTATAAGGTTGAGCAATGCCAAAATGATGTTTGTAGCAGTTAGAGTTTTTTTCGTTCATTGTTACAACAAAACATTTTAGGGTGAAGAGAGAAACAGAGTGAAGCAAGCACATGTTATCTCCAGATGTAATAATCACTATTTATATACAGCTCGAGTTCAGATGTATCTCCAGATGTAATAATAACTACTAATATACAGCTCGAGTTCAGATGTATCTCAAGATGTAATAATCACTACTAATATACAGCTCGAGTTCAGATGTATCACCAGATGTAATAATCACTACTAATTTACAGCTTGAGTTCAGATGTATCTCCAGATGTAATAATCACTACTAATAGACAGCTCGAGTTAAACCGCGATGAGAGTATTGAAAGAAAATATTCACTTTCGCATGTTTCCAATTTGTAATATTTTACAGTAAAACCTATTTTTTCAAATTCTCTCAAGTCCACGTAACTTCAAAACAAAGACATACTAGCGCAAAGGTACACCCAAACACATATATATATAGTCTATGGCGAATTTGGTAGATTCCCACTTATATAATACTTATAATAATACAAAATGAATATTTTGTTTAATTCTAATAAGCTAGGAACTTTAAGAAAACTCTAAAAAGTAATTATAAAATCATTATGTCTTTGTTCAAGAAATACATTCTATGATCATCATATGTACCTTCCATACCTGCATATACCTGTTATATTGTATACATGTTGTATAAATGTATATATGTTCTATGTACCTCTTATGCTGCAGTTTGCAGCCTGAGTTCGAAATAAAAGTTCATTTAAGTTGAATACATTTACGTCGGTGTTGACGACCAGGCGTGTGTATCAGATTAATTTTGCAGTTAGTTTCGGTTGTTCAAGGACAACAAGACACACGATCTTATCTAAACAAGTCGTCTACTTCCTGATTAGAGGATTTTCTGCTAATCAAGTTCGCTTTCCACGATATTAGACTAAACATTATTTAGACAAGGTTGTTCGTGTGAATTAATTGTTTTGTTTTAGGTACTTCCTCGTAAGGTACCATGTAACTTCTCGTATGTTTTAGTTACATCATTGACACTGCTTGCACAACCCAAGTGCTTCTCACGCCTGCTGTATTAGATACCTCTAAGTTTGTGAAATCTCCATGCCAGGAAACCTGAGGTTCCTTAAATGGAGGGGATTTATTGATGTCAACTATTCTCATACACGGAATACAGCGACTTCCTCAAACAAGGTAGCGGTTGATGTACTGACCACTTCTAAATGAACGTCTTTGAAAGGGAAACGATAAAAGTAAAGTATGTAGCAAAATATCAGGATACATTCAACTTGGTAACATTTCGAAATTAAATGGCGATTCATAATGTAATTTGAAAAAGGCCGTTAAATTGAAATTTACTAAACGCAATCACAACAAAGCGAAAACCCAGAAGCCTGTACTCTGTGTTACAGGGGGTTGATAGAGATTTGTACGTCCAATACAGGAGACGACTTGTATAAGGGAGATAACTCTAGTTATATCTTATTCCTACACTGTGTACTCATTAGCGAGGTCACAAAACTCCAAGCAAAGATAAATAAAGACAGGTTACTAGTATATGCTAATAAAAGCAAGATATCATTTAACAATTATCATTTTACAAACGTGTTCCACATTTTGAACACCTCAAAGGGAAAATGTGCAATTATATTAAATAGAACAAGTTCTTTAGACAATCAACTGCTTTATTACAAAGATGCGTGCAGTCAATTGAATCATGAACTCTTCATTACCTGTTGCATTGTGACATGCACGTGCCACAGACCTACACACTATGGTACAGTAGGGGGAGAAGGGAAACAATGTCAGAGTGAGTGTAACACCTGTATACTCGAGCTAACCATAGTGCGCTTGCTAAAGACGAGACGTTGATATTTACTACATGTATATATATTAGAAGTTTAAACGTATGTGTACAAATCTAAATGATTTATCTTATGCGTACTTGAGTTTTATGAATACTCCAATTGGCATGCGTTTATCAAAGATAAGGTATAGACTCGTTACGACTCCAGTGTCTATCTAGAGACTATGTATGGTATGCTGTTTATTTCGACTATGCGTGTTATTCTGAACAAGCTACGTTAGCGAAATAGAACTATATGAAATGTGTTACAATTAGCAAATAGATAATGAAGTCTCCAGAGGAACCAGCAAATGAAACACACATGTCAAGTATCTTATATTAGATGTAGAATACCCGCTGAAAACAGATAATGTTGACAGTGACACATCCAATGGACATCGAGTCCAAGTTATAGAATCCAAATGAAGACTGTCAGCGCTTCCCACAAACAACCCTTTTATATCTAGAACGTCTCAGTTTTTTTCTCTGAACTACCGCGTAACTCCACATGTTCGTTTACAACTAACTTCTGACATCAACCCAAATTTTCCGGAGGTTTTTGGAAGGTAGGTAATCCTGTCTGTGTGTCGACTGTCTGTTTTTAGTCCCTTCTCTATTATTAGTGTTACGGTTTGTGACCCCAAAACAACAAAACTTATTTATTTAAAATCCTTAAAAGAAAAATGCATTTTCATAACAAAAGAGAAGTCTGATCAGGCATGAACATTGAGAGCGATGTTAAAACTACAAACCAATTGTAACAATTATTTTAAGAAACACTGCAGGTGCATATACCCGATGTGAAGTGGATCGCGTAACAACTATATAACTCACTTCAAGATTTGTTACATTACCATAACTGGCCTATTGAAAACTATATTGGAACATACAGCTGCGTAGATCAGCAAATGGAGATAAAAGATAAAAACATTTCTCATCTGTATCCATTATATATTTCCAACTTAGAAATAGCACAGGTATTTGAACACGCGATTGAAATAGACACAGTCGGTTTGACCTCAGCCCACCATTGTAATATGATGTGGTTGAAGCTCGATAATAACTATAATCAAGTTCATGTCACCGTGAAATGTACAAGCTATTCCTTCGCCTGAACGCATGTCTATTTCATGTGTTATCTTAAGCGAGTCTGGCCATTGTGTGTCAGTGACTTGCTATTTTCTTCACTTATGAAAGTACATTACAGCCATGCATTTTACGCGTTTATAAGCGTTGGGTCATCGGAACTCAATTTCCTGTAAATAGTTTAATTGTATATCTTAATTACTTTAGTTTCCTGTAAATAGTTTATGTGTACATATTAATTCCATGTTGAGTTGTAAAGTTGACACATGCTGATTGTTAAAGACAGAAAGTTAAACACACGATGATGGTGCTATAGATATTACATGATAAAGTGTTTAAATCTGTTACTCTCGCTGTTATATATCATAATATATAGTGACCCTTGTTAGGCTGAGGAATATCGCGATTGAACCCTCCCTTTAAACCGTTTCACCAATTGCTCTATATATCTGTACATATTGTATATACACATTGTCAAGTATCTACATTTAACGTCCTTGAAGGGCTTTTAGAAGTGACATACATAAGAACAGGAACACTTTCATAGGAGGATTTTCTTAATAACAACTTCTTTAATGTGAAAATACACGAAGTATCGAAGTAAACAACTTCTTTAATCTGAAAATACCCGACGGTTCGGAGTAAATACTAGTATACATTTCGAAACGTCGTATAGTTTCACATTAAAGAAGTTGTCATCCAGAAAATCTTCCTGTTCTTATATTTAGCGTGCAAGTGCAATGCCAGTTCATCAGAATGAGCATGCACTGTCACATCGTACTTGGAATTAACATGCTGTTAACGTCGAATGTTTTTCAGATTGAGTGACAAGCGAAATAAAACATTCTGCGTAATACCTTTACAGTGGAGTGTTTGAAGAGAATAATAAACTGATGAAAACATGCAGTAATTATACAATAAATGCTATGATTGTTTCTGAATATAGATACTGCAACATGTTATCTCCTTTATGTAAGATTGAAGAGAAATATATGGATAACAAACTCTTTATTTATATCATGAATAAGGAATTTGTTATCCATAAATTTCTCTTCATGCTCAGCATTCTAAAATGCCACACAATAAGTTGGGTTCGTATAGCGGCAGAATATTGTGCATGTATTGAAGATCTGGCTCACGTTGCTTCTTAGTTCAGCTTAAACAAGTTCAATGTCTTGGTGTTCAGTCATATACTTTGCATTGTTAGAATTCCACTGAACCATTTACGGCATAAACGCATAACTTTAATACAAAAACAACACATTAAAACGTTTTTAAATTAAATGTCCGTCAATTTTGTATAAGTTTGTGCATTGGAGTACTTGAGTAATGACTTCAAAAGTTACAACTCTAATAACAACATCAGTTAAATTGAGCTGTGGCTGCATGGAGATTTATATTCTTTTAAATAAATTTACATAAAATGAACAACTCAATCAAATTAAAGATATATATATATACTCTGTGTATATTATCAAACATTTGATTTCTAACTTATTTTGGCACAGTAATAAGTTATTATATCAATATTGGTTGATGAATTTCTAATTGCTAAAAGAGATTTAACATGTGAACCAGATGTTAGCGATAATAATTAAGTGTCTGCTACCCAACCGTGAACGCCTGTCCTTCACGAAGTGTCCTGAAACTATCTTGTTTTAATTGGAAGAGAAAACTCACAAAAGAAGTCAGAAAATGGTATATATATATATAGTATCAGTATGTATCCAAGGACCTAGAAGTAAATACAGATACAACAGTATGAGCATATGTCAGGGAAACACCAAGTAGATACAGATACCGCCCATCAATCTAACACTACAGACAAACACTTTCCGGAGTCCAAAGCTCGGGGCGGTCACAACAACGCAGTTGAAATTTTATCTATTTACCGGTGACGCCTGTTTTTCTCCTATTAAATATTTACCCTAGACAATGATATGTAGACAGTAATAACCTGAATAATATTAATATATTCCATTGTTACACATTTAATGAATAATGAGAGGGTTATTATTCATTAGCCCATTTAAACATACTTAATGGCCTGAAACTACAGTTCTGTCCAACCCTGTCATGTTTTTTTTTGTGGCTAAACTATAAAGGACAGTGTATTTTCTACAACCTTCATCACAGGAACTTATGACCCCTTGGGCAAGTAACTTAATGGTGTTTTAAGGTGAAATGATGTTCGATCTGCGTAAACCCTTTTATATTATAGTGTGCAGGATGAACTATGGACTATGCATGGTCTTATGGTCTTTATTACAGAAGTGCGAAGTTCTGATGTAGTTATACTGCTAGGTAAGATGGTTATAGAGAGAGTATCATCAGTGTCAATAGGGAAATAACTGCATGTCACGTGACCTTCTCCATGAAGGGGCTGTGTAAGCACCAAATGACCATGATATATTTAGAATAACAACATATGGTAGGGGTGTACAACTTCTTTATTGTATACATAGAGTTTATCAAGACCTAACCGTGTCTCTTAAAGGCGTTTTAGTACGTTTTTGCATAGTATGTTTTCTCAAATTTGCCATTCATTATTTAAGTTATTTGTAAAAGATCTCATTACACCACCCGACAAGTCGTATCCTTAGGTTATCCGTATTGGAAGAAAATGGTGCGATGTATAAAGCGACACTTTTGCGAATTTGAGAGTTCAGACAGCAAGATGATTCACCATTCCATAATTGTACCATATCCAAAACTCTCCTCTGACTCTTTAGGTATCGCTACATCAGTCAGATCACTTGAACTACCTTCGAGTGGCCATTTTAATGTTAATACCTTAAAATGGTGCCGCGATGGAAATGGACTCGCATGGCTTTATCGAACCATGTACATTCGTTTTAGAACTCTGTTTATTGGTTGAGGAGTACTATTCAGTCACTGGTAACACTTATTTATAGTTTTGTGTGAGCACTTTACTTCAGTAAAAACGACGTGCTACAGCGCCTTTAAAGTAGCTGACATTACCCGATGAAGAGGCAACGTTGCAAAGCTGTATAGATAAATGGTAAAGAAGTTGATGATGTTATTTATAAAAAGGTCCATCAAGAACTTAGTATTGATTGTATTCTTCCTTTGTTCTTCTTTAACTCTTCATAAAACAAGTTCGTGTGGGTATCTTAGTAACCAATTGGTCAGTGTGAGGACAGTACAATCCATAGCGATATACTTCACATACGTGTTTGTTTGTCCATTTTACATGTACATTGTATTACTGACACATTGTCATTACAGGCATGTTCAGAATTCGTCGTGTATCTAATAAATATGTGGACAATTGAACTTTATACTTTAGATAGTACAGACACAGCACATTGCCTCGCGTATCAGTACTCTCAGCTGTCGGTACCCGCCCTTGTGAGTTGTCTCCCTTGAGTTCAAACGTCACTAGGTATAAGCAGAATACTGTTTTCTGATTATCAATTATGGTTGAGGCTGACGAAAGAGAATAAGTTCTATGGGTAATCAACTTCATTACTGCTATACGTGTGGCGTCTCGGTGTAGATGCATGTGGTCTTTGATAATGGTTTCATTGTGTTCACCGAAACGTCGCATTTAATTGAAACAAACTGATACATTCGTTAGCTTGATAACGGTGTCACTCGCTACTCGTTACTCAATATTCGTTACACAGAAACTGTCCACAGCAAATGTTATTTTTAATGTTCAACAAGGTGCATTCACGTACATTTTCTCCCAGGGTTCCATGTATAAATACCGAGTATGACGTGAATATCACATATATATACAATGTGTATATACATATATGTGTGTGAACAATGGAGCGCATGTTACGTTATGACGGCGGCAATCAAACTTGCTAATTGCCAAGAAGAATCTTCGATTATAACATTAGGTGTTAGAGATAACAACAGAAAATTTGAGCAGTTTCAAGTTTATTTCGTCGTCCTCTGCCGACCAGCGGCATTGTAAAATTATAATTGAAATGGACAAGTACAAATAATTCATTCCCGAATTAATTGATGTACAGAGAAAACATGGCAGATGAGAGATCACATATATAGTTAGTACATTCACACTCTAGTCGTTCAGATTGGGCTTACATCGCTTGATCCTCCAAATAAGCAGATTTGGCCACTGTTACGTATTCAATCTGATTATCGATTCCAAATATAACCTAGGGTGTTATATTTAATCTCATATACAGCAACCCTTACATAATAACTCTCAGCATGGATTAGTGAATGCATTGAGATTTATCTAGTTTGTATTGTGCATAAGAGAAATCTTCTGTATCATAAATCAGCATATATATATACGTAAATAAGAAGAATACAACTAACTAAAGATAAATGCGTTGTTTGTTAGATGTATACATATACATATTGCTGCATATCGGAGATCTTGGAACATGATGAAGACACGCTTCTCCCAGTCCATGTTTATTTATCATCGAAAGTACGAAGTCGTAAACAAACTGATGGGGATATTTGTCCTCAACTCGTTTAAGTCTGATAGTAAATCAAGTTACGCTTTTCTCTTCTTCAAGAGCTCGACACTGGTGTAGGCGTGCGCCTCCCTGGGTCACTCTGTCGAGGCGATATCTTATTATTTTTTTCTGATGTGACATAAGTACATCTTGAAGGGAGATCACTCTGACAGATGTGGATCTTGAAGGGAGACCACTCTGACAGACGTGGATCATCAAGGGAGGTCATTCTTGGACGTGTAGCAGGCGACATGTGTCTGGACACGACACGAACACAGCACACGTGACGGAACTGGCGTCCGTAATAGGCAAGTTTCGTGTTTTGGTCACGATGATACCTTGAAGTGAAGGTGAGATTCAGTCCTTAGACTAACGGGAACTTCTCAGTCATTTTTTTAGGATCCGCCGGAGCAGGTTGGACTTCCGCTTCCTGTCTTTGAGCGCCGAGATGATGACGTTATCAAAGACCTCCTTCAGACCCTGTTGTCGCTTTGCGCTGCACTCCAGGTAACAGTCGGCGCCGATAGACTTGGCCAGCTTGGTCCCCTCTTTCGTGGAGATGTCGCTGTCAGCGTCTCCCTTCCTGAGGTCTGTCTGTGTGCCCACCAGGATGAGCGGGATCTTCCGGTCCGTGAACTCCTTGATCTCCGGCAGGATGAGGTCCTGCACTCGGAGGAAGGACTCGCGGTCACACGTGGAGAAACACAGGAGGAACACCTCGCTCTCTCGGTACGTGATGAGCCGTTCGTTGACGTAGTCCTCCTGCAATAACAAGGGATGACGTTATTACATGTCAAAGTTTCAAACAACAGGAAAGATTTGTCCTTATCTTCAAATAATCCGAAATATGCTCAACACGCACATGTATAATGGGTAATAGCACATCAAACGATTTCAACTGGGTAAACCATACATTGATATAAAATTACTAAATTTCTTAAATAAAATTCTTAATATGTGAAAGACTGAGGGCATGTGTCTCAACCTGAGATATGTGATCGTGGATTGCTGCTTGTCCTTAATTCATTTATCTAGCTCTTGTATAAAACAGCTGAACAAACTGTATTATAACTTCAGGCTCACTGAAGCTTTTTTTTATTTATAAAAGGATTATTAGAGCTACATAGATATTTGATTTCGGTGCGTTAAAGCTGATGTTGATTATTGGAATGTGTTGGGAGTATATACCGGAATATTTGTTTATTATCACAGAAAATATTTTGTAAATTTTATAAATAGGATTTCGTCTCACGAAATGTGACTGTTTGTAGGACTCTGGACCCCCACCCAAAGATATAGGCAGATGAGGCAGGTGTGTGTGTGTGTGTTGCATGTGACCGGTCAACTGTAGATAGCGATCACACGCTGGAGAATCACGAGCTTATCGACGCTTCAGTGATACGTCTTATCGGGAGATAGCTATCTGGAATGTGTGTGCTCACAGTTGTGACATAACTCCGCTATGTATAGATAAGACATTTGCTACACGTGGATTTAGCTCTTTTGTCAAGTTTCATGTTCTGTTAATATCTTAGATAACTTTCTGTGTTCTTGAACTTTCGTTTTCAGTTTTTGATATTATCATTTAATGCTGTATCATTGTCTCTCAATTTTATATATTTGACTTCCTACCAATGTAAGATGATTACACACGCTCTAACACAAATAACCTGACATGTAGCCTGATCTCCTGTTTCTAATTGGATAATCTAGCCTATGCCAATATTACCATGTGCTCGGAATAGAAGACTTATACGAGGTGTTTGGAGGCGTAATCACATGCCATCCTTTTCTGATTAAACAAGAATAAATTATTGTGAGTACCTCATCAGCGTACCAAGGGGTATACAGTGTCTATTCTAGAGCACATGACGTGTATAATTATGCTTTATGACAGTCGTGTGCCATGTGTCATAGGCGTCGCCGAGGTATGACAGCTTAACGTAAGTTTTATATAAGCATAGCTGTATTGTAACATAGGTACAAGATAGGTATAACATTGAGCAATATTCTTACCTGCCCAGGTGTGTCAAAGATGTTCATCATGAATTCCTTTCCACCAACTGTCATCCTCACTGCAATAGAAGAGGCGGTTTAGAGAAGAGGTTGAAGGGATATATTAGAGAAGAGGTTGAAGGGATATATTAGAGAAAAGCTTGAAGGGATATATTAGAGAAGAGGTTGAAGGGATATATTAGAGAAGAGGTCGGAGATAGGCAATCTATTGTCACCACCTACTTAACAATGTACATTACAATGTACAGAAGAACTATAGTAAATATCGATACCCTCGGAAAATGATGGGTTTAATTTCCACGATTATTTAGAATGGAAACCACACCCTCATTTACTGCATTGAAACTCAGGTAGTCCACCCATCTTGTATGACACCTGCTCACGTATATCAAGGTCCTGTTACCCGTCTTGGTTGTATTGTCAAGGATATACCCGTACCATCTCTATCTATATACACCTTCACTTTCCCTGGTATATTAAACCTCGCCCCCTACTCGTAAGCGCTGATCCGAGAACACTCCAAGTACACATTTACATTGAAGCCTCGGGGTGACGATTATTTTTAGCATGGCTGTGTTTGAGTTCAATTATTGCTCTGTATTTTACTCAAAAGCACTGACGGAAATAGTAAGCAGTTCGTGAACTCAAAATCCGGATTTAGTATTTCCTTTCAACGCCTTCATACGTTTTACCCAGCTTATATTTTGTGTCCACGTAACTCAGACATGATTGGCAAACATGGCGTGAGGGTAAGAGGCTGGGAAACGTTAATCTCTGGACTGTTTGCTGGGTCCCTTGTAACTAAAGCTAATGACAGTCTAACCAAATAGTAACCATTCGTGTCAGACATGACCATTTGTCCAGCTTCCTGCTGGCTGACCAGACATTGTTTATCTTTGTTTATTGAATATCATTCCAGGGCGGACCAGCATACCTTCATGAATAAACTAGCCTCGACGGAAATGTGTTATTGTTTTTACTAAGTTTTACATATCCAAAATATTTTACATGCCAGTATTCGTAGCATAACAGCATATATGATAACTAATGGTAAAATATGGTAATAAAATGTGAAAATTGCTTTCATTTAACGGCCAAATAATCAAATTAAGATAATACATGATTTTTACATGTTTTGATAATTTGGAATTCTTATCTACGGGTTATTCGGAAATTTAAAATATTTATTATGTATTATTTACATTATATCTTTAAATTACATTTGAAAATGTTTCTCTTACGGTTTTTAGTGTAATTTGTTTAAGTTATATAAAGAGACCATCACACATTAATTAAAACATAGAGACATGTATAATCAGCTTACCTTTATATTTGTCCAACATCGTAGCCACGTACTCCTTGTTGAAGCGTTTAGTTATGTAAGTACTAAACAGAGTAGTTTTTCCTATTAGGCCATCGCCAAGGAGAGCACATTGCACCGTCCTTTTTTCGGGGAGCGTGCTTACTTCAGTTTTCATCGTTAGTTTAGTATATCCACAAAGGTTGACTTGAGTGAACACACGTCTCTGTTAATTATGATACTTCCTACCTCTCACTCAGGTATATAGAAACATCCAGCCAATCAGAAGCCAGCTTATGACCCGGCCACGAGTAGGGAGGTCACGTGATTATTTTGATTGTTACCGGGGTCTCGGGGCAAACAGGTGCACGCTTTATTACCTGGCGAGAAAGTAAAGCGAGTCAGTGACGACATGATATGTCCTAGAGCTTTATGACTGTAATACGGAAAGACAGGATTATATTTAAATAGTCATTCTTCCTGGAGAAGCCCATTGGACAGATTTCACTGTTCACTCAACATGTCCACCAGACACGTCAAATAAAAGTCTCATTTCTACCGCAGTGGTGATTTAACCTACACAGTTGCACTCATTTATTATAGGAAACATGTGAATAAAGCAGTGTTTACAAAACGAATTACTTCTAAATAATGATGGATTTTGACAACAGAAATTATTTAGTGGCATATATTAATGGTAGAAAATTCATTGCGGAAACACCGGTACCCTCCTGCAGTCCTAAATAAATACAAAGATATTGTCGCTAACATAAACAAGACATGAAATATCAGTTATATTAATGACCTTGTCCGATGATACTGAAATAAACATTTTATATTAGTTTGTCAGTATTATAAGGATTAAAAAACCCAACTTATTCCACAATACATAGTACGCCCAATGTATATCAAAAATATTTTAAAAACATGTATAAATTGTATCAGTTGTTAACATCGTGAACCCGTATACATAGAAATATGTCCATATATCTATTTATCTATATATCTCTATTTATTTATCTTTACTTTTGTATTTTATTGTAATTTGTTGTACATATGTATATTATTGTGTAAGAATAGTGTCTCATAAGCCCTATGTGGCTGGTTGTCAGTTTTTTTTTATTGTGATTCATTGACTTTATTTTAACATGTAACTGGCGAGTGACACTTTAATAAAATATTTCTGTCTGTCTGTCTGTCTGTCTGTCATATACATGAAAAGAATCCTATACCAACATAATTCTTTTAAAATGTATCATGCGTCAATATTTTTTTGTATTTCCAGTGCTTTTGGCCACCATGCCTCACCAGAGAATAAACTTGACACTTGTGATAAAAAAAATAAACATTTAACGAGCAAATATAAACTGTGATATTAATGAACGAATTGTCTTTTTCTCAATAATGTTGGGAAAATACATTAAATTATTTCACGAGCGCCCCAAAAAACATGATTATTTAAAATTCAAATAACAACGAAAAGACTTCATGCACGTGTTTATAGACGGGATATTATTTAAGAAATAAAATTATTGACGATGTGAACACAATTACTCAGCAACTAACGGATGACAGTGACGTAGAGACTCGAGGTGTACGTCAACCCGTGACAACCTGATGTCCATATCATCTGTCTTCATCAGGACAGGTCACTTCATTCACACAATACAGAAGGTTCTGCGTTACAAGTGCAATATTGATACTAGCACCGTATTGTACAAGTTCTAACATACTGTGAAACACATCACAACGTTCGCTTAATTATAGAGGATTTTGTTTGGAAATCGTTTTCTTTATTTGAATGTGTTATTTTTAATTTGTTTGTTATTTATGGTTTAAATGTATTTAAGCTATGGTTTAAAATGTTTGTTTTTTAGATATGGTTTAAAATGTTTGTTTTTTAGATATGGTTTAAAATGTTTGTTTTTTTAGATATGGTTTAAATGTATTTAAGATATGGTTTAAATGTGTTTAAATGTATTTAAGATATGGTTTAAATGTATTTAAGATATGGTTTAAATGTATTTTAGTTATATTATACAGGTATTTTAGCATGATTTAAATTGTTATTCAACTGTACGTTGTAAAGATGTTTGACTCTTGAGTAAAATGTATTTTAGCATTTGTGTCAAATCATTTATAGGTAGGACATAAATTGCGTTCATCAATGATGTAAAGACGTATGGTCATGTGTTATTAGTGTCTCAGTTGTGTTGTATGGCCATTTGAATAAATGTTTTTCTTTCTTCTAATGTATTTCCAGAAATATTTATATCGATTCAATATTCTAGGATATTGAATAAGTATACACTATAAATGTATTGAACAATAACCATCTTCCATGTTTTAAAAGTAAAATACATAATATTTAAGATCATTTGAGATTGTCCTTTCAAACAAGTGAAGATATTTTGTTTTAATTAATTAGTCAACTACATTTATAGGAATGCGGTGACCATTTGATCGCACTCTTACTATAAAGGATTTTAATTTCATCACTACTAACAATTTCTTTGTTTGTCCCACTCAAGGCAATTTTAATCCTCAATCTCTGCACCTTTGGACAAAATGTTCGACTGTGATCACGCCTCGGGCACTTGTTGTAATTACTCAATGTTTTCCTAATTAATTAGCTCTTGGACATCTGTTTAATTAGCGCGGACTGATTTCAAGGTGATTAAACCTGATTCTATTGTTCTTACCGTTCATTAAGTGCTATAAGTAAATGTTAGAAAAACAACCTCACAGATTTCAAGCATAAATTAATATAAACTTCGCACTGGTACACAGGGTTCTCTTTCATCCTCTCCTGTGTGTGAAATTCAAATTACTATACACCTTTAAACATTACGCCTCACATGCACCTGGGATATGTTCAAACACGTGAATTTATATATCGCCTTGTCATTCGTTGACATCATTGTTGCTTTTATTGTAGAGGTAAACTTGTGTCTAAACATTTATACATACACCATATTCATATCCATTGCATATTAGTGTAATATGTCGATGGACAATTGAAAAATAAAAACATATTTTAATTCATAAACCCAACTTCCAGGTTTCTGCCAATCTAGCTAATGATATCGATGCATGGTTTGTTGCAGTCAATTTCCAACTTTGTTCTTGGTCAGATATTTAGACACTAAAGTAAAAGTTATATTCATTGACCAATCCCTAACTCATTTCCTAATCAAACCTACTGTATAAGCATTACTTACATCTAATCGAATTCACCTGTCGTGGGTGTGTACTATCACCAGGTAAGATAAACTTGCATTTCGAGCTTCTAGGAAATCCTTGTATCAGGTATTACATCTCATGTGTCAGTTTCTCGTGAAAGCCACGCCTCCACAGGTCCTGTTGATAACAGATCAGTTACCTGGTATATATCAGCGTTATCTGTCCTCCTCACATGAAACTCACAACTCACGTGTTCAAACCGGTGTACACATGTATCGCTTCAAGTAAACAACCTTATCTTTGACATGTCATAAGACGAGCGCAATTAAAGACTGTAACTATTAATTCAAATTGATATGTATATGGCAGTGATAATATCAAGTTTTCAATAAACTGGGGTTCTTTCAATGAATGATTAAGAGTACTTTTCATATACATGTATATGGGTAATTGCAGTATATCTGAGTAATTGCAACATATATGAGTAATTGCAACATATAGGAGTAATTGCAACATATAGGGGTAATTGCAACATATAGGAGTAAATGCAACATGTAGGAGTAATTGTAAGACATATGCGTAATAACATTATATAGGGAGTAACATTTAAAATATGCATGCAGCAGAAAAGTTGATATTAAAGAGTACAAATTTGTAATGTATGCCAAAACTTCTATTTATGAGAGTTTGAAACATAAATGTACTTATTTCAGAACATAGTGAGTATCGCTATAAATATGAGCACGTATACATGTATTTATATAATTAAACGTGATTTATAGAGGTTAATTTTCCGTGTACATGGAAGGAAATTCATCAAAGAGTTATTTTACAAAACATTACCATGCATGTTTTACCACATGAGCAAGTTCAATAACGTAAGGACTTATTTCATTGCATTCAGTTCTTTGAATCCCCGGTAGAAGACTACACGTAGTTTCATCAAATAGTTATACTGTCTAAGCTTCTATGTTCCAACTGCTGTACATGCAGACGCGAAGTAAACAACGTGATCAGAAAAAAGTTGTCAGGTGATACCTTTGTGTTTAGAATTGTTGTTATGATATATTTGATTTTTATGTTATACAACGGGTATGTGTTCAATATACAGTCAGGAGAGAATACAATACGCTAAAGTATAATAAAAAATTATCCAATTCATAAAATGCTAAAGTTCCACTCAGTATCACAACCCCACGTCAGTTTAATTTTGCTCAGATCAATTTAATTTTGCTCAGATCAATTTAATTTTGCTCAGATCAATTTAATATCCTGCACTAACAATAATTCACATCAGTCTCGGCTAAAAAATGATAGATCTCAGATGCTCCTCTTTTCCCCAAAATATCTCTTTTCTTCAAATTTAGATTTCTTTACAGAAATGTTAATTTCAGAGACTAACGTTAACCTGTTATTAGTGCAATCATTATCAAGAAGAAAACAAGCCTTTTCAAGATCTAATGCACGTCCGACAAGATAACAAGATAACCACCGATATGGTGGATACTGTGACTTCAAGTCATGTAGGCCTGTATACACTACGTCATTTCTATCTGTGACGTCATGATTCAGAATACGTCCCTGGTGACGCTTAACGATTATATTGACTGCATAATAAAACTCACTGTCAATATTGAAGGCTATACATTTATCAATAGAGGTTAATTTGGTGCCCTTGGGACCCGTCGTCAATGGTTCAATGTTGTGTCCTTCAGGGTGATGGGTCACTTGTCCACCCGATCTACCCCGTGCTCCTTTGATTTGAACAGGCAGATGCATCATATGACAGCATGATTCGTGATTTACCATCGACATTGTAAGACTCATACTATGGGAGTACTCTGCCACAGTCGCATTTAGCCTATAGTCCGATTCCACCAGTAAGCCTCATTCTGCCGACACTGTCTGCTGCAGTCCAATTCTATTATCAATCTCATTTCGCCTAAAAGTCAAATTCCACCATCAGTATCATTCTGTAATGTCCTAATCTGCCACAGTCTCATTCAGCCTACAGTCCAGTTCTGCATTCAGTACCAATTAACCGTCAAGTTCAATCCGTCTACAACTCCACTCTGCCACATTTCAAATCTACCTCAGTTGAAACTGTCCCAGTCTCCCTGAACTCCTTATCTGTATAATAGACACTATCATTCACATCATCATCCTTTTTTACTCCGAAAATGAAGGGATTATGTATCATGTTATGTTATGAAATTAAGGTGTGCCATGAAATGATTCACGTATTCTGGATGCTAATGTCAAATTATTCGACTAAATAGATCAAGACGACAGCACTGACAATGATGATTAAAAAACATACTGATTGTGTTTTGTCGAAAACCTAATTTTTTGGGAATGTGTTCTTCAAACTGACCACTAGAGTCACCACATTGGGGACTCTTTCAAGAATTGGAGTATCATTCTTGCACTGATATTTTACATGGAAGCGTTTTGACCTATTGAAGAAAATGAATACATAAAATTGAATAAAAAATCTTTAAATTTCCAAAGAGCTTATTTTAGGCGTGTAAAAAATCTTTGTTTGTGAAAAAAATAAGTCATTATTTTTTAGAATGTCCGTGGTTAATACCATTGGAGAGTGAACAATGGATTCAAGGGAGAAATCCATTAACAGAACCTATACAAAAATTCAGTTGTGTTCCAGGGGGCATTCACCTTCATTTGGCAACAAGCAAACATGTGAAGGAAACACACGCCAGTACTGTCCAACACAAAGAAGCTATTTGAAACCGAGTGGTTGGTGATGTAACTGAAGACTCTCCAAATTGTCAAGATGAAGATAAGACTTGTTGACTTAAACAAACAAACAGCCTTTCCCCATCTCAAGTAGAATCATTAACGGAGATCTAGAGGGGGCTCCGTCGAGGTAACATTGCCGTATCTTGGGTAACGATTCACCACCACTGACCAGTTGTGGTGTGTTATGTGAAGGGTACATAACGTACCGGTACACACGCTTGTTGACGTACACACGCTAGTGTGAATGCACATGTGCTACACCGACTGCCGGCAACATGATAATGTTTCTGACCTGAATATTTGAGAAACATTCCTGACTATCAGCTGTTGTTTATGACTATGTCAGAACATATGGACTAATTGTACCAGAGGAATGTAAATCTAATTTAATCCATTCATTTTTTTAAAAGCAGAGACACATCAAATAACATGATCACTATGTATTAGATCGAAAGTCTATCCGTTTTCAATTAATTACAATATAATTTTGTGTGATACAGATAGCAGGTTCATGTCGCTATCAGGCTCGGACTCCACCTGGAATCATAGATGAACTTCATTCTATATAATTAAGAAATTCTACTTTGATCTCAATACTTGGATTACTTACCTTTTCAGTGTCTATATAGTCTCCGATAGACATGTAATAAATGGAAGCTGGATTAATGTTTCAGTTTCTTGATCCATTTCTATATTAATAGATATAGGATATTATGTTCATATACGGCAATCATTTATATAGGCTATTGTTGTCGATCTTTTTTCCATTACATTTTCCTAATTTATTGTATGTTATATGTCATATTCTAGAAATAAAATATTTTTTAAATCAATATGCAGAATATACACCACTATATTTTAATCATATACTTACAGATTCATATGTATAAGAACTTACTTGTTATATGTACTATAAGCACGTACGTATGAACCATTGATAGAAACTTGATAATTTGGAAGAAAATGGAAGGTACAGTATATTGCGAATATGTTTGTTTGATTCTAAAATGTAAACATATAAAACATAAAGTTGTCCATCAGATGAATTAATCAAGATACTTTAAGTACACATCACACATAAAGCTGTCAGTGCAGTTCATGTACTCGGGTACTGTATTAGGTTCACACTGTACAGAAGAGAGTAAAAGTACCACACCAAGTAACCTGTGAACGCTATTACCTGGCAAATCTTCACGCTCGAGATTTCATTGATGACAAAGATACAGCTATCTCTGATCAGGGGCCTATATGCAAACATCTTATCATGTCTCCGGGCGAGGGATCTCTGTATTAGATGACTTTGGTCGTGCGAGCTTTGTCCTGCCATCGGCAACTGGGGAGGGAAGGAAGGAATAACTTGCGGTAATAAATTTTACACCAATAGTTGACGGTGATGTACCCAGAAACCTGATTGTACCAAACATGTTTAGCTCATACGAAAGACGATACTGCTTAAATATACATGATAACTATCTTGAAAACTTAGATCAGTATTCCCATTTCTTAAACGCATCCTGGAAAGTACGATGGAAATTACATTGTACATAAACTGTTAAGAAGAAGTTGTGTGATATACAATGTACATGATCTCCCCGATGATTGGGTGAAATGTGTAGTGTATATGTCTTTGTTAAAGGTAACCTATCTCTACAAACAACATACAGCACACGGGTAGTGCTTCTAGTGCAACAACCCGTTGTGCAGTTCAGTGTAGTTCAGCGTACTTCATGTCCTGGGCGCTCAGCGTTGTCATATCGGTTTTCGGCTTTATTGATCAACAGTACTACTTTCATGGTTGCGATTTTAAGTAATAAGTGTGTTATATGTCATTGACCCTTAATACAATTTAATCAATTATTGCGAACAATAAAACAAAATATTCACCATCGTTACTTCAAAACCCGATTGTTTACACCAGTCCTATACCTGAACTAAATCAGTTGACGTTCTCATCGTGTTTATTAGCATCTCTTATCGTTGTGTTTTCGTTATAATGTGATAAGCAAATACTCACTATTGAGAATTATTTAATTTGTATCCTTAATATAGGCGATTTATAGACTAAACGTCGACGTCAACTAGAAAAATGTGGTCAAATACATTACTGTTTTAAAGTTACATAAGATTCAGGGTACATCAGTCCCATCTTAGCCAGACGGTTGGTCTTTGTCACTGTTAAATGGTCTAATTTGATCTTCAGATCGTATAGGCATTTGAAATAATATAAACGGTACCCTCGTACAGACACGTTTTGGCAAGTGTAGGTTCCTTCAACACCTACAATTGAGGATATCTTCATTCATTGGCAAAATCTTTTAATGATTAACATTTCAATGTGTACATTTTCCAGTAACTGTGTGGCTGTTTATAGTCAGATGCAGTCTGATCGTATTCCGATATATAGGTATTATAAGGGTTCTGGTTATCTCATGGCGCCGATGAACGTTATATATAAGTTGAAACAAATTTAAAATATAGTTTTAGTCAAAGTATTTTCTTGTAACCTATAAATTCTGATACTAAGACAGAATTTCCAGAATACTTGTTCTTAATGAAATGGTCCACCAATTTCATACATTTTATCAAGATATCATGTACTACATGTAGTGTGTCCTGCAGTGTGGTAAATGTGTGAGTTTTTATATCAGTCCAGTTGGTGAAACTGGATTAACACCTCCCTTTGTTCAAATTTGTTGGCTTAGAAAGAAAACAGCAAACTAACAGACGGAAAGACAGACAGAGAGATAGACAGACATGCATGAACTGTGGCATCAATCTGTGACCTTACAATGCACGTAAGTGAACTGGAGGAGTACACACTTGTAGGTAGAGGAGGCACACCGCACTAGAGCTGTTTCGACTGAGGTCGTTGCTTCAGCTGTACATGCCTGGGAGCTGTGGGTTACCAGGACTCCATTCCCATCTCGTCTACCTATATGTCACAATTTCGACATCTACATGCTGTATGAGATTTATTTTAGGAAGTTATGCCTTCAGGTGTGCACTCCTATTTATGAATTTCTAAAATTATCGAATGCATCGAATTAGTCATACATACGTAGTGACGGAGCATATTTACATGATGAATTAGCATTTTACGAATAACTAACTTTAAACCATTTGATGATACGTTGAAAGGTCTTTGCCTTCATAAATAAATCTTGAAAAAAATAATTTTGGCAATTTTAACGAACTTCCAAACTATAATTATTATTTATCGTTCACGATAAATGTCAAACGTCATGTGGTTCTTCAAAGTATTTTCTGGATTTTCATCAATCATATGACACATGTTTCTTGTAGGAATTGTTTAGAACATGTTTATGTACATTATGTTGGCAATATACAATGTCCAAACTTATATGATGTTTGAATATGTATGATACCTTTAAAACACACATGCAGTGAGAGAAAAATGTTTCACTCTCCCAGCCATCCAAGCTTGAGACTCCAACAATACGAGTAATTACTAAAGGTGTGCTTTTCATACATGGACGAATATTGTTTTGAAAAATCTTAAAATGGTATATGTGATTTCTGGAGACCTGATGTCACTGCACAATGGTTTACCACTCGCAGTAGAAGTTCAGTGTCCTTGAGCATTTGCTATTTCTCCACTTTCTTTCACTTTCACTTATTTATTAGAACACTCAAACACTGTAACAATGTACCAATGCCAAGATCTCAAGACACAAGGAATGAAGTCTTTTGACTAAATTTAATTTTTCTGATATTTCCCTTTCTTTGGTATTTTAAAGTACAAAAGGAGAAAAAGCAAATGCTCAAGGACACTATTCACAAACAGACATCATATATAGTAACATGTTTTACCAAAAAGATAATCGAAACTGACACGTTACGTTGTTTATATAACAGTTCATTCCTATATATATTAGGGGGTGTCAACCATTTTTACCATGAGTATATTTGTCATTAAAAGTAATGCAGATTGGTTTTGAATGATAAATAGATCAACGCTCGTTCATTACCACGGCAAGCCTCGGATATTTGTCAATGTTATCAGCTCGTGTTGTTATATTTGACATCAGAAGACACTTGGGGAGGGGTGCTTCTTTATTTATTATTCAGAAACCGTAAAGCAAATATTTTTGTGGAACATTATAAATATATATATAATATAAACGTCTAATATAATAGATAACACTAGTCATACATGAAGTCTTAATTGACTTCCCGGTATTTAGAAGACCACAAACATACTCTTATATACCTAGAGAGTCCACCTTTGTTGGTACCTTTTGTACATCATCTTTTTACTAACAATAATGTATACTAACAAACCGATATGTATTCTGGTTGAACGAGAGCTCTCAAAACAGGCGACCATTTCTCGAAGAATGCAGCTTAACATGTGAAGTCATGCCTCGTGCATTCGTACCATGTGACGTCATATTACATCAGAAAAAAGGTTAAGTTCGCTTTTGGAATCAAAATAACTAATACTTGATCAAAGGAATCGTGTATGTTGATTTTGGAGAGCCACGTTAGATGGATACAACAAGATAAAACCCGTCAGTCTCGAGATCGATCCACACTGGTGAATGACGCACTGAAGGTAAGTAGGCGAGTCCAATGTCCTCCACGCAATCATCTGGTTTGAATAGGGAGAAACAAAGCTACTAGATTAGAGTAATTAAAATCTATAAGTTTGTTTTAAAAACTTTGAAAAAAGCTGATTTTCGTAATTGTAAAGAACGTTTTACATGCTAAGCGATTTCGTGTAATTTATCGCTCTTATACTTCGATAGCGATAAAACAATTTTTAAATGTGAATATATCTTTTTATTATATGACGAGCAATGAAATACTGGGATCTATCAGTGAAACAAACTGTCTATCAAGCTACAGTGGAAATAACTTATATTTTCATTGTGACCAGTAACTGATATAATATATCACTACTCAAAGGTAAAAGTTCAAGCATTTGACGTCATAAAACAATGGTCTGACGTAACGAATTCTGTTATGACGTGACATTGTTACTGTGGCGACGGACCCTTCTTAGCGGCCGCTCAACATGAAAACGGCCCTGTTGTGGCGTAATTTCACGGAAGACTTCATACAATAAATATAATATCTGTCAATTCTTGACAAATACCACTGCGCCACTCGTGAAATATCTACTTTTCTACCTCACTCGATTAGTTAAACACAGTATTTGTCAAGAAAAGACAGATATCCTCTATTTATTATATTTTCAGTATACTGAAATACGGCGTTTAACGGAGTTGAATCCATATTTTCATTGAATGAAATAACACTTTCAATCATATGACGTCATTGTAACAATATCATGACGTCATAAAATGACCATGGTGAACAAGAACTCGTGAAAATATTCATTTCTACTTCACTCGATAAGATATACATGGTATTCGACGAGAAATGTCAAATATCCTTTATTTATCATATGGCGAGCAGTGAAATAATGGGATCAGTGAAATAAACTGTCTATCAAGCTACAGTAAAATCAAACTGATAGTTTCACTCTGGCCATTGGCTGATATAACTTAACGTCATAAAACAATGGTCTGGCGATCTTCCTGGCGGACGCTCAATATGAAAGAGGTTCTGTTGTGGCGTAATTACAAGGATAACTTCATGAAATAAATATAATATCCGTCAATTCTTGACAAATACCATGTTTATCTCATCTCGTGAGGTAGAAAGGTTCTATATTTTCAATAAAGATAGATATCCTATATACATATAAGTGTCATATTTAAGCTGCATCCATCCTGATTTTGCATAAAGAATGTATATATGTAACCTTTCTAAGTAATAAAACCTTACCCATGACAGACACTGACAGCTTTACATCATGCAGAAAGGAGGCTAAAACTTTCATTTTCATTCAAATTTCCATTTTTTAAATTTTAATCAATGCTTTAATCCTGATATAGTTGAAATGTGTATCTAGCGATCATTAAATTATAAATCTAATATAATCTAATTTAATATATAAAGTATAAAATACAATCCACATATTTCGGTTCAAAATAGATTTTCAGTTATCTACGTGGTTGAATAAATACCTTTGTTTGAATAATCAGTACGAAAACGTCTTTGTTTTTTTTCTTCAATTGTATCTTATTACAGATAGGCCCATCTTTATTCTAAACGTAATTGGCAACTGATGGTTAGTTTCAGAGAAATTACACGGACAAACAATTCCGTATGGGAAATGGTGGGAGGAGAGTTAACAACGTTAATTTAGATTTTAAAAAAAGACGTTGAACAAGAGATCCCTTGAATGAGTGGAAATAACCTTTTAATTAGAACAACAAGGAAGGTAATCCGCTGCTCGTGTAGACAGACAGACAGACAGAGGCACACGTGGTCACATGTCACGTGTTGCTGCTATCACTGAAGCTCACCACTGATCACGATGATTGATTGATTATTCGGCCTTTTAGAACTGGCGGCTAGTTTAGCAGTACATGGAATCTCTGGAAACATACATACTTCAGCATTTAAAGCGACGTTTTATTAATATTGTAACGTTCTGACGCGACATACTTGTATACAATCTGAAATTAACACGTCGTCCTTGACATGAAGCATTTTCTCTTGCCAACATGCATCCTTAGCCCAAGTATGTGCTCATACCTTTAAAAATACCTCAGTAAAACAGAAAATGAAGATGTTAGATAATACATTTGTTTAGTATACAGTGTTTTGTATTTTAAGCGCATCAGGCGTAATAGTAAGGACTTCTGGCATTGGTCGTTGTCAGACTTCCGTCCGTCACACAAGTCGATTTATCCTCGTTAACCGCTGAAGCCCTAAAGCCAATATTTGTGGAGAACTACCTGGCACCTAGAGGATCAACGTTTTGTAATTTGCTAAAGTGGCCACATCTATATTATAATTGTTTTAGAATGTCATCTCTGTTGGATTGAGCAAAGGATTTGTAAATGTCATTGTCCTATTCCCAAAATGATGGTGTGGTAGGGGTATAATATAACGATGATAAAGTGTACAATATAATCAAGTTGGTTTGTATGGATAGAGGGCCTTTATAATGGGAAATAAAAGTTGGTTTGTATGGATAGAGGGCCTTTATAATGGGAAATAAAAGTTGGTTTGTATGGATAGAGGGCCTTTATAATGGGAAAAATAGAGGGCCTTTATAATGGGAAATAAAAGATGGGTGCATAGGGAGGAAATGATATTATCCCTATTTCAGGCATATTTTAATCACATGCTTTTAGATTTGAGAGCAAACATATGATGGTAAGAAGCATTGAGTCACCTTGTGAGATAGAGATCAATTCATAGAGATCACTCTTTACGAGGCTATAAAGTTTTGTGTAGGTATACCTTGATTTGGAGATAATAATAACAAGTTTGGTAAAAGTATATATATATATATATATATATAATATTTAAAATAGGGTGTTTGTTCAAGTGTACATTCAGTATATATTCAGATGGTAGTTAAAAGAATATCGAGGAAATCGCCGTTGAATATATATATATATATATATATATATATATATATATATATATATATTGCATATATGTCTTCAACATCACATAATATAGACACATCATAAAGACGCCAAAAGAGCTGCAGAGCCATCGGCTCTATATTTTATATATCGTAGTGTGTTTGCATTGTTTATAAGATCGGTGAGATGTGTTCATCTGTAAAAGACACAGTGTATCTCGATGTGTAACACTGTATGTACATGTACGCGTGCAACGTAAAGAGCCATCGTCCCACCAGATGGTTCAGCCCATTTGTCTTAATGCACGGTGGGCGTCACGTGGAAACACGATGCTCTTGTTGTGTAAACCAAAATACCTTTTTAATCTTTACAGTCATTAAGTTAGGTTAAATTTACCTATATTTGTAAGTATAGAATTTCACCTGAGTATAGTGTATCCAGATATACATGTGCAAGGTTGAGTCGAAAGTCTGTGCATAGCGGGTTGTATATCTTGTAAACATGTTGGTTAGGTTACCTACATGTAGTCATGTACTTTATACATCATGCACAGGTAGGTACATTTGTAATCGATATGACTTCCGCATGCAATTTATTGCAGGTTCTCTATAGAAGAGTTCCTGTATTGTAGTTCTACTTTCAGTCCAAATACTGATCTACGAAACAATCTGTTCTTTTTTAATTTAAAAATAGATTTCATAATATGTTTATTCACTGGCTTATGAGCGGTTTGAAAAGTTCAGGTTAAACTGGTATAAATGCCGAAGCTTGTAGAAGTCTTAATTTATTTTGAACTAAAACTTTCTTAATCGGACAAGGTATTTAAGTATTTTTATGAATATAAAGTTTAAAGTTAAAGTGTGTGTGGATGTGTGAGTATCTTTCTCATCTCTGTTTACACATGAAGTTCCGTAAGGTATTTAGATCACGATTTTACTGCTGATAAGATTAGAGCGATAGCTTACATGGAAATCAGTCTCGAGTACTCTACGTATAAGGTGACATAACATCGATAAGCCTGTCATCTTTAACATTCCTTCCATACAGTGATAGCCCAATCACCCTAAACATTTTTCTCAGAAAATCATCTTAATTTCGATTTCTAACATATCCATACGAATATAACCATTTTTCAAAGTAAAAAGCAACCCCTTCTTTATTCTTTTAAGAATGGTTAAAAGAGTCTACATATGTTTTTTACAAATTCCTTCGTGTTATCATAATTAGCAATCTTTCACAGAAGGATACTTCACTTTCTTTATCTAAGAAGCTTTGCTGTTCCATTTAATATTACCATTATGTTAAAGGAGTGTTGCTAGTCATTTGTTAACATTACCTTCATGATATATAAGTGTTGCTGTTCATTTAAAAATTATCAATATGATAAAGACGTAATGTTGTTCACCCTTATTAAAAATAATATTGCTGTTCATTTAAACAATACCAATATGATAGAGAAGTGTTGCTGTTCATTTAAACAATACCAATATAATAAAGTAGCATGTTGGTCATTTAAGGAGAGATGGGACCCAGAAATCGAACTCGCTTACGGCAACATTTTGCGACAACAATTTATTTTTGTGAATAAGTCTCAAAATATATGGATTACGTTGTGTTGGGCATAGGTTTATTTGTACACTAACGGGGAGCGCTTAAATTTACCGTAACGCCTTTATAACGGTCATTTTACGACATGCCGCATAGCGTTACCGTCACCTATATTCGCGGTAAATATCTTACTACGTGTGTTATTCGAATTACATGCGTATCTCAAGTAAGTGTCGAATTTAAATAGCCTGGAATAATCAACTGATAGTTATTCTTTCATCGTGCACTCTTAGATTGATAATATATTCAATAATGATTACACAGTAGGCCGTCAAAGTTACACTTGAAATCATCGAAACTGCCGTGACGTCAGGTTTTTACGTTTATGTAGGTAATTTAAAAAATGACGTTAAAGAGATGAAAAACGTTCGGCGACCCCCTATTATTATTTCTGAATTCGTTTGTTCAGTTAACTGCGCACATCATATTAAAGTATTAGCAATATCTAAAATATGTGTGTTAGTGACAAATCCTGTTGAATATGCGAAACACGATGATAAAACTGCCGTTTTTAATTAAAAAGTGCTTAATTTAATTTTGTTTCTCTTTCCAGCGTCATTAATTTTCAAAATATAGATTTGCTATACATCCCCGAATGTGACTGAAATGTATCTGAAAGAATTCGGAGTTTATTCGTTGACAGCGAGCGCTTAATTCAAATACACCAAATCAGTAAAAAATTACGTAATTTGCCGACGGGTGTATAATTATTAATGCCAACAACTCTTTAAATCGTCCGGTGACCCCCAAATTTTCTTACATTTTTGGATAAAATATAAAATAAACTTGCTATTTTGAAAAAATAAACGAATTCTAAAATATTTGATTTCATCGTCCCATCTCTCCTTAAACATTATCAGTTTTATAATTAAGCATAGTTGTTCATTTAAACATTACTTTTATGATGAAGAAACATTGTTGTTCTTTTAAACATTATAATTATAATAAAGAAGCCACGTTGTTCATTTGAACATTACCATTATCATAAAAAAACATATATAGATGTTCATTTAAACATTACTATTATCTTCACAGAGTGACATGATAGAGTCAAGTCACTAAAGAGTTGACTCACTGACTGCTCCCCAGACGACTCGGCGTTCCGCTACTTTATAAACTCTAGGCTATAACTTGCATAGTACTTTATAAACTCTAGGCTATAACTTGCATAGTACTTTATAAACTCTAGGCTATAACTTGCATAGTACTTTATGAACTATAGATAATAACGTGCATAGTAATTAATGAACTAAGGAATATAACGCGCATAGTAGTTTATGAACTATAGACTGTAACTTGCATAGTACTTTATGAACTATAGAATGTAACTTGCAAAGTACTTTTTGAACTCTAGGCTGTAACTTGCATATTGCTTTATGAACTATAAATAATAACGCGCATAGTAATTTATGAACTAAAGAATATAACGCGCATATATATATTTTATGAACTATAGACTATAACTTGCATAGTATTTTATGAACTATAGAATATAACTTGCATAGTACTTTATGAACTATAGATAATAACGTGCATAGTAATTTATGAACTAAAGAATACAACTTGCATAGTATTTTATGAACTCTAGGCTATAACTTGCATAGTATTTTATGAACTATAGACTATAACTTGCATAGTATTTTATGAACTATAGGCTATTACTTGCATAGTATTTTATGAACTATAGACCATAATTTGCATAGTATTTTATGAACTATAGACTATAACTTGCATAGTACTTTATGAACTGTATAATTAACTTGCATATTACTTTATGAACTATAGACTATACTTGCATAGTACTTTATGAACTATAGACTATAACTTGCATATTACTTTATGAACTATAGAGTATAACTTGCATATTACTGTGTGAACTATAGACTATAACTTGCATAGTACTTTATGAACTATAGACTATAACTTGCATATTACTTTGTGAACTATAGACTATAACGTGCATAGCTCCCACGTTTCAACAATGCAGATATCTCTCTGTGAAGAGTGGTTAAACAATAGTTAAATAGCAACCCTGAGGTGAAGTTACACGGTTTTGGTTTAATTCCGCTTTCGAGACTATTTCACTAACTGAACGGCGTTCAGTGTTATTGTGGGAGAAAGCCAATAATCCCATTGTGGCTATGAATTGCTGTAAAACCTGCTAGTGCTTGCTGGACGCCAGGGTGATGCTGCACCGTAGTTCTTTGTAACGCTACAAACAAGTTAAAGCTTAAACTGGTGAAACAGTTCATGAAAGCAGAATTTCCACTGGAACTGCTGGCCAATGAGCTATAACGTTTAAAAACAAACCAAACTTTATGGTATACCCATCAACATACATCGACACTGACAGAAATCGATGGTATATTTTAATCAAGAAAGCGTGGCCACACGAAGGTTAACATCGCCCAGGGCTACTAGTACTGTTGAGTCGTGAAGGGGTGATGTGAAGCAACGTATTACTGAACTCTCGTGTCATTGTCGATTTGATTACGCTGCCTTGAGACTACTGACCGCATGATTATGGCGCACTCACACGAGGGGACACAGAGCCAGGGGGCACGTGTTTTACCTGTATGTAGATAAACCCAGGTAACTCCGAGTCATACTTACCTGTTGATACAGAGTCTTCACGGTCAGTCCAAACAAGACGCAATCGTTAGGAAACATTTCTTCTGGTTATGTGTATCTGATCCCTAGTATATATATATAGTATATATATACTCGCAGGATGATTATCCACGTGCTCGCCGATACGTGATAATTGTGTTAACGAAGCTAGATGGTATCAGTAGTTTATCCCATATTACAAGACCAAGCCATCAACTATAGGTAACCTTTAAGTGAGAGTGAGTATACCGAGGTAGATTGCGAGGGCGAGTCATGCCAAGTACCAAATATATAATTCAAAAATCTTATAACTGTCAAAATATACCACATCTATATTTGCCGTATAATGCATATTCAAATATGTATTTATGCATGTAGGTATTTTGAGTGTGTTTAAAAAATTGCATAAAGTCATACTCATATATTACCGGCGTGTCCGAGTTGTTAATTTGGTATTTGAAAGTGTAAAAAATTACATTTAAAATGTCTGACCATACCTTCTGTTCAATAAGGTAAAAATCAAGATACTGCTGCCTGATAAAGTCGATCTTGATCATCTTTGTTAATTCCGTGTTTGGTAGAGGATTATCCCCACCATCGTTCATCACTGTACATTTCTTTGTTAGTTACATAGGGTACTAAATAGCTCTTCTACAGATGGTTTTGGACAGAATGGTTGGCATATGAACATTATGTACTTATTAGAAAATGCATCATGGCTATACTATAGGACGTCACAAACAAACCTTTTTCAATCTTGCCCATTTAAAACTACTTAAAAGGTATGTTTTTTAGAAACATTAACAAATAATGTTTTAGTTTAGTTGACTTTTGGATACAATCTGTAACTGCGAATTAAAATAAAAAGGTTGTGTTGTAGTAGTAGTAGTAGTAGTAGTAGTAGTAGTAGTAGTAATAGAAGTAGAAGTAGTAGTAGCAGTAGTAGTAGTAGTAGTAGTAGTAGAAGTAGCAGTAGTAGTAGTAGTATTAGTAATAGAAGTAGTAGTAGTAGCAGCAGCAGCAGCAGTAGTAGTAGAAGTAGTATTAGTAATAGTAGTAGTAGTAGTAGTAGCAGTAGTAGTAGTAGTAGTAGTAGTAGTAGAAGTAGTAGTAGTAATAGTAGTAGTAGTAGCAGCAGCAGCAGCAGTAGTAGTAGTAGTAGTAGTAGTAGTAATAGTAGTAGTAGTAGTAGTAGTAGTAGCAGTAGTAGTAGTAGTAGTAGTAGTAGTAGTAGTAGTAGTAGTAGTAGTAGAAGTAGTAGTAGCAGTAGCAGTAGTAGTAGTAGTAGTAGTAGTAGTAGTAGTAGTCAGTGAAATCCAACCATATGTACACATGAATCATTACCGTCTATATATACAATTCCTTAGTGAAAGAGGAACATGAGGCCCTCAATATCTGCCGGTTTAAATTATGCTTAAGATGTCAAACACTGATCTTCTCAGGCTAAATACAAAATTAAATGTTTCTCGGTCATCGGCGTAACACATTTATTGTCATATTAACCAAACAAGTTCAGAATTTGCTGCATCATATGTTTTCCTAACTCCATATCCATTTGTTCACTAAATATATGGGTCTGCAGGAACAGACGTGCGTCCTTGTGTATTTCTCATCCACTTCCCAGCTATAGTTTGAATGACAAAATTAAATGTACTCCTCCGTGCGTTATTATTTATTCCAACAAAAATTAAAAGAAAGTTCTACGCCCTCAGTTTTGACAAAAAATGTGCACATTTAAATTTTAGAGATGGTTGGTGCTATACACAATGCCAGAGCAGTGGATGGTATCCCTGTATAGAGGAGCTCATCAGGGTTGTTTGTTGAAATAAGTGTTGTTAAGTGTTGTACAGTAAAACAATCTATCCTAACTATCCTGAACATATCTTCTTTGATAGGCATTCTGGACGTTGAAGTGATGAAGAATTTTTAAGGCATTTGTTTATGGATGTACAACTTGCTTGATATTCGGAATAAACAGTTGTTATCCATAAATCACTCACCATCCTGAAGATGGCACAATAACATTTATATTATAAAAACTTTCGTCTGTCGCTGTTCTACTTTCAAGAAGTCAACTACATATACTCATTTTTCACCTTGGAATGTAGAGAATGGCGTCGTAGACGTTTACATGTGCTTTTAATGTGTAAACCGCAACTGCCATTCACAGAGAGAGGAATTTGACATACAAAGAAGCTGTCAGATCACACGGCCTGGAGAGAAGCGACACGACCTTTCAGATCTCACCTGTCACAAAAACACGACCTTCCTGTGGAATGTAGTTTTCCCTGTACCATGTCTCTGTGGACATTTTGGCCTTACCGTCGTTCACATCTATAGTCCAAGTTGGAATTCCTCAAGACAGAATAGAACATAAAACAATGCATGTTCCAGGGGAACTGTACACGTTGAACGACAATGGTTTCAGGTCCTGAATAGACTCAACAAACTTTTACCAATAACATTTACCTTTTACTTTAGGTTGTTTGTTTTCTACATTCAATTTCATCACATCCACGTCAAGTGTTAATGTTTACTGCAAACAGAGACACCTTATATAGTGTGTTTTACTTTAAATAGACATCTGTCACTTGTCATCTGTCGTATAGTTTAAATCCGTTGCCAAATTACCTTAGTAGGGTTTCTGAAAAACACGCTTTTAAATTAATCATCGTTTTGGAATCTCTATTCATGAAGCCCTATAGTTACGATGAGTCAATGAATTAAAGTTCAGTAAGACATATTCTATGTTGACATCACCTTTCATTAACTTGATATCCATATCAGATACATTCTAAATTACATAAACAGCGTAAATAAATGTGTCGTACAATGATGAGTGACATTTTAAATATTTCATAACGACATGCATTCATTCATTTAAAATCGACTTTGTCTCGTGACAGACCTATGTATAGTCCCACATATCCTTTATATTCATAGACTTCGAGAAATGTTTTTGCTGCGTTCCTGGGACAGTTTAATCAATGAAAAGGTTATTATTGTAAACTATGTTATATTTCCTATTTTACAGCATATCTAAACCATATTTTTAAAGAAATCAAAATGTCTAAAAAGTTGAACACATACCCAGCCACTTACAATTAACTAAGCACTTACACGATTTTATGTACACTAGTGCAATAACGATGAAAGAAAGTTTATCTATAGGCAGAATTTGAAGCGCACATTTCAGTATTTTACTGCGTTAATAGATTAGACCGATAAGTAGTATACATATTATGACAATGACAATCAGTTACTCTGTCAAGGTCAGTCAGTTGTACATGAAGATGACAACATGACGCACAGGGGATCAACCTTTCAGCAGTCTGTAGCTTCCATGACATGTCTTACGTTCTTGATCAAAGCATTTTACAGTGATTGTTTGTTGACTACCTGTCTGACGTCATCAGGTCACAAGGACGTGACAGGTAGACGCAATTGCAAGTAACTGTTACAGTGGTTCATCACCTGTACAGGTAGAGCGAGATACTCTCAGATGACATGTGACATAAATCATCTGTCTGTCTGTCTGTCTCTGACTTATCTGATGACCACGTGCGATTGATTTCCCTTACACCGTGATAAGTGATTGTCCACCGGTCCTCTACCGACAGCATTCTTACAATCAAAGACAATTAGTTCGCTTGGGTAGATTACTTCTGATAACTTGTACCGGAGAACGATTGGTTGTCGAACACCTGCCCTCCACTTTCAGACCACAGCACTGAGTTTCAATTGAATCTATAATGTATCAATCAGAAAATACTTCTGGAGGTAGAAGGTGTTCGTCTTTCTATAGTTGTTCTCTACGTTAAACCAAGCTCGTGATAATAAGGTCATGATTAATATATTTCTAGCGTGGACAAATGTACATTACATAAGACATAACGAGTTGGTTCTTTAAGCAAAATAAATCTTAAACTATAATCTTAAGTTAAATTGATTAGTTGTAAATTATGTTAAACATAACTTTTTTACAAACATGCTTTTCCAGTAAATCGACTACACAACCTCAAATATATATTATTAATTTATAATATATTATGTTTACATGAAACTGTAAACTTAAACTGCAATTCATTACGGGTTTGTATTAAACTTGCAGAAACAAAATTGACAGATATGCTACAATAGAATACGATATAAAATAAACCCCTCTCTCCAAAACAATGGTCAATATTGACTCAAACATTCCCCAAATATTCATTAAAAATAATTGATATCAATTAGAGAAATACATGTTAAGAAGGTCGATCAAATTCAGCCAAGAGTAGGTTACTATAAGACCACAGTTGACAGATGTTTAGTCATAACAATGTAGAGAACTAACGGAGTAACTATGTATAAGAAAACTAACACACATGGATAAATTTAAACCATGTTAGAATAAGAATGAACATGAACCACTCGACACACATTCGTTAGGGTTTCTGGATTCTTTTAGTCTAACACTTAGACTCTGAAAACAATTGAAAAGGAGCCTTTTTTATAGATGAAAATTCCATTTCTTACAGTCTCCTTTTCAATATTTGATAAAATGGTGATATTTTCAGAATAAATACTTTTTTCATAGTCTGACTAGGCTTCTTCCTGTGCTACCACTCAGGTTGTAAGACGTAATGACGTCAATAGGAAGTGGTATGAAAACCTATACAGCATTGACGTTACCAACGTAATTACCTATTTCATGTTCACTAATTGAAGTCGAACAAGTTGAGTTTTTTTGGCCAGATTGTTAATGGTTTGAAAACTGCATCATGGGAGTGTACTCTGGTTAGTTTATGCAACATGTGAACCAGTTTGTATCCCGTTTAAATGAGACCCCTGGTCTAACCTTGAAATTGAACACCTTATGTAACTATTGTAGTTACCGAATTTAATGTCAATATGCCATTAGAGGCAGAATTCCTCCATCTCCTAGTTAAGCACCGATACTTTGGCCCTGGTAAACCTACACGAATATTTATTCAAATAGACAGTGCAGTTTGTGCCTAAACTTATAGAACGTTACAGATGTTTTCTCTTAGTTTCCTGTCTAATGGTGACACTGTGCTTGTTTGTATATAGGCATCTTGTCTAATGGTGACACTGTGCTTGTTTGTATATAGGCATCCTGTCATCCTGGCATCCTGTCTAATGGTGACACTGTGCTTGTTTGTATATAGGCATCCTGCTTGCTTGCTCTTGTACCATGGTTGTTATTATTTTACAGTAAAACGACTCTGCTGCAATGCTTGTTACGTTTTCTGGTGAACGTTATTCAAGGCTTCTGTATCATTCTTGCTATGTTTTCAGTGAAACTTATTATAAGCTTTCTTGCCATGCTGGCTACGTTTTCAGTATACGATATAAGGATTTTTTACCATCTTACCATCGGCTTTTTGATTTCTAAAAAACGCGCTGAGATTCTTTAAATCTCAATTCCACATCAATGCCTGAATTGATTGTAACTTCATTAAAGCTTATTTCAATTATTTGCCAAAAAGATGTATGTAGGTTAACTGCGAATGATGTAACTGGATAACAGAGTTATGTAAAGATACAACCCGGCCAGAAATCGGTTCCGTTGCTTTGTCTTATTTAGAAATACCACCTGAAAGCGGTTTTATTCTGCTACGATACGAAGGTTAGGCGGATTCATTTGTGCAATTACTGCATGTATAGAGATTCTCTTCTTGCCCACTTTCCAGCCGCCTCGTTAACACCGATATAGGTACTCTGTTTATAAACATTGATTAGTGACCATTCTTGAAGGTCATTTTGTGGCCCTAAACATAACGCCAACTCAACTAATTCATAATTCATAATTCGTAATTCGTAATTCGTAATTCGTAATTCGTAATTCGTAATTCGTAATGCATAATTCATAATTCCCTCTCGACTGAACTCATATATTCGAGATATAGTTTCTTTAAATGAATACTAAACACATTGTAGTTTATGGTTGATGCTTTTAAGGAATCGTATTCAAAACCAAGTTGATGTTCAGGTTTGTACACACTTAAACGTAATAGGTCTATCCGTTGATTTAAGTTCAAATGGTTCCAAGTATAAAAGTAACATTTTCAAAAGGTTTATTAACGAACAAGGACGAACACTAAACTTACAATTGAAAGTCCACGTTTGGTGTTACCAGAATATCATTCTAAGCTATTACGATTATATGGCTCAAGTGTAACCTGTGTTTAAAGAGAGGGCCACAGCCGATTGTAACACGACGATTGTTAGGTGGGACCACGGTCGTACTGGAATTAACGTCAGGGGTGCATGCTGGGTCGGTTTCTCTTCAGTGAAGAAGGCCGTCCTGAAGGAAGAGATGACAAAGTTACTAAGTGAGTAGAGTTACTGTGGAGAGAAGAGTCGAACTAACATCAGTGAAGAAACACTCGTCTCCAGTTGCTTGATCATCAACACAGCCTAACATCTCAGCCTAACTTACTTCATTTATTTATAGCAAGGTGAAACAAAACTTTGAAATAAGATATTTTCCGACATTGCAGTGGCCCCACTAGTGAACATATCTAGCGAGTCCGGATACATAAGTATGTGTCCTAAATTAGCATCAGTGATCTCTTACTTTCAATATATATTGTTGTTAGTTAATGCTTATATAGTTAAAAAATATATGTAATGTAACTGTTCATCAAGTTCATAATTCATCCAGTCTCAAATATGCTACATTGTCTAAATATTCTGCCCAACATTTTCAGTTTCATATTTCAAACTTTTCTTTTGATTTGATTGTGTAATTGATTGCATCTATATATCATGTAGAGTTTAAACATTTTAATATATTAAAACATAATTGAATATGATATTTTTATTATGAGTTTTCTATTATCATATCTTATCTTATCTTCAAATAAGCAAACCATTACGTATACTTTTACACAACAAAGAACATATTCACTTTTTCTATAAAAAAACCCAAACTGATGGTTCATTTCTTCCCGTTTGAGATTGAGTGTTACCCAATAAGAGTAACGAACTTCAAGTTTTTTTTCAAAACATGTGAGGACAACTTACATAAACAAGACACTACAACTCCAATACAGTCTGAGCACTCGTGATATGGCCTTGGCCTTCCCGTCTACAGGAACATAGATCCAACAACACGCAGTCAACAACCGGGCCAACTTATCCCGCAGGTCATCCCAGTCTCAATCACAGGTTAATTTGAGCAGAACTGCATTTAGCTTCCTTTTCTGTTCAAGCGTAGCAGCGCACCATGAAGTTCATTTATTCATTCATATATACAAGGCATTGCTACTTCTGAGGGTCTAGAGGCTACCACATCAGTAACTTTTCTTTACACCTTTCTTTAGACGTGAATCACGCTAGACTAGTAAGAAAATGTTTAAAATAGTCCACTTCTATAGCGCCATTCAAGGATGAATAACAAACTCAAAGCGCTGAAATGACTTACTTCAACAAAATGACTGTCACCATTACATCACATGAAAAAGAACAGCAAAAAAAATCAGCATGTACCTTTAGAATGGAAATTATGATTAGCGTTTTTCAAAACATGATTTCAATGGTCTTATTACAAGCATAAGAGTTATCATTTCAAAAGGTCAAGAGAAACTTACGTACATTTGCTGTTTTGAACTAACAGACCAACACGAGGGAATCTAAACGTGTTCATAGTACACTGATTTATAAGAATCATGTCAATATATGTGTTCGATGTTCCAATGTTCCAATGATATGAACACCTTAGCGCAGAGCTTACATTCATAAATTAGTTGGTCCGTGAATTATTCAAACTAATTATCATTCAATTTCAAATTATCAAATAGCTTTTTTGGCTTGCAATTCCATATGTAGGTTTGTGGATAACTAGAATTACTATATTACGAAATATACACGTTATGCAATGCTTTTACATTACAACTTACAGTAATGGGAAATATATAACAAATGCTTCGATGTTGTTACATAGTTAACACATTCTTCATACACAACTCGGAGATTCTTTAGATTAGATAAACCTTGTACACATGTTTCACCTATGAAAGTCTTATCTCAGCTCGTGACTACCAACCTTGAAATGCAATTCCAATTTTAAAACAGCAAGTCTGTGCTACTAGAAAGTTTTCCAGGACACACGAGCCAATGAATGACATATAGGCGGGCACACTCTATCTGGTGGTATAATGACCTATAGGCGGGCACACTCTATCTGGTGGTATAATGACCTGTAGGCGGGCACACTCTATCTGGAGGTATAATGACCTGTAGGCGGGCACACTCTATCTGGTGGTATAATGACCTGTAGGCGGGCACACTCTATCTGGTGGTATAATGACCTGTAGGCGGGCACACTCTATCTGGTGGTATAATGACCTGTAGGCGGGCACACTCTATCTGGAGGTATAATGACCTGTAGGCGGGCACACTCTATCTGGTGGTATAATGACCTGTAGGCGGGCACACTCTATATGGTGGTATAATGACCTATAGGCGGGCACACTCTATCTGGGGGTATAATGACCTGTAGGCGGGCACACTCTATCTGGTGGTATAATGACCTGTAGGCGGGCACACTCTATCTGGTGGTATAATGACCTGTAGGCGGGCACACTCTATCTGGTGGTATAATGACCTGTAGGCGGGCACACTCTATCTGGTGGTATAATGACCTGTAGGCGGGCACACTCTATCTGGAGGTATAATGACCTGTAGGCGGGCACACTCTATCTGGTGGTATAATGACCCATAGGCGGGCACACTCTATCTGGTGGTATAATGACATATAGGCGGGCACACTCTATCTGGTGGTATAATGACGTATAGGCGGGCACACTCTATCTGGTGGTATAATGACCTGTAGGCGGACACACTCTATCTGGTGGTATAATGACCTGTAGGCGGACACACTCTATCTGGAGGTATAATGACCTGTAGGCGGGCACACTCTATCTGGTGGTATAATGACCTATAGGCGGGCACACTCTATCTGGTGGTATAATGACCTATAGGCGGGCACACTCTATCTGGTGGTATAATGACCTGTAGGCGGGCACACTCTATCTGGTGGTATAATGACCTATAGGCGGACACACTCTATATGGTGGTATAATGACCTGTAGGCGGGCACACTCTATCTGGTGGTATAATGACCTATAGGCGGGCACACTCTATATGGTGGTATAATGACCTGTAGGCGGGCACACTCTATCTGGTTGTATAATGACCTGTAGGCGGGCACACTCTATCTGGTGGTATAATGACCTGTAGGCGGGCACACTCTATCTGGTGGTATAATGACCTGTAGGCGGGCACACTCTATCTGGTGGTACAATGACCTGTAGGTGGGCACACTCTATCTGGTGGTATAATGACCTGTAGGCGGGCACACTCTATCTGGTGGTATAATGACCTGTAGGCGGGCACGCTCTATCTGATGGTATAATGACCTGTAGGCGGACACACTCTATCTGGTGGTATAATGACCTGTAGGCGGGCACACTCTATCTGGTGGTATAATGACCTGTAGGCGGGCACACTCTATCTGGTTGTATAATGACCTGTAGGCGGGCACACTCTATCTGGTGGTATAATGACCTGTAGGCGGGCACACTCTATCTGGTGGTATAATGACCTGTAGGCGGGCACACTCTATCTGGTGATATAATGACCTGTAATAATAATAATGAGGATACTTATATCGCGCTGAACTCCACAACACAAAGGGCCATGCTCAAAGCGCTACACACATTATTACCCTGGTGTAAGGACCAACATCGTTCCTTTTCATTCTCAACTCCCTTTGGAGTATGCAACCTGGGCTACCAATTAAGGCGCTCGAAGGTTATCTGTCACATTGCCTGCAGTTCCAAACCAGGTACTCAATTCTACTGCTGAGTGAACAGAAGCACATTTCGAATAAAGTCCCTTGCCCAAGGTGACACCACGAGCCTCTCAACTCATGTCTCAGTGTGGGGCAGGGAATCACTCTTCAAACTCTCAGTTTTCATTCAGCAATGTGGCGGGTAACCCACCCATCCAGCGAGCCACGCCTGTTGTTGCTGAACTTAACTGATAGCGGTCGACTGAGCTATGCACAGGACCACGTGCCACCACCTGTAGGCGGGCACACTCTATCTGGTGGTATCACTGCAGCAGAACATATGCGAGAGTCCATCTTATCTTGTTCCAATCAGAGGACAGCTTTTTTAATTTGAATTTCAGACTTTGTTCTCTACAGAGATATCAAAGTGGATGTAAAGGCCAAATCTGTTGACCCTTAAAGTAAGTTAAATTCCAAGCAAGTATATACCAATTAGCAAATCAAGAAAGTTAGATACACGATACACGATACACGATACATGTATATATCATAAATTCATCCGGTATTTACCTGATAAATGATATAATCAAAAGTGACGGTAAATTTCTAAATTACCTAGAAATGACTGGAATATACAAATGCAAGACAAATTTCCTAGAATATACTGGCATTATCCAGGCAATTAAAGCATATTTTTAAAAATACAAAATCAAAATAGAAAAAAACTAGAAATGCCACTTGTCCCATACTTTATTGAAAATATAGCTACTAAGAATAAGGGATGTCGGAGCTTTTATGATATATTACAAAAGACAGAAAACACTATGACAGAATGCAAGTACAGAAAAAAGGTGGGAATTAGATCTTGAATGTTCAATTAATGAAAGCGAATGGAATAACATAAATGAAATACCCTTCATGTCTAATCTAAATTTCAAAACAAAATGGTTTCAATATTTCTTACTTCATAGAATTTTGCCGACAAATGATTCTCTGCAAAAGATGAAATTAAAAGATGAAAATAAATGCAGTTTTTGTAATAAAGAGAAAGAAACCATAATTCATCTATTTTTTGATTGTCAAATTGTTGAAAACTTAGTCAAGTCAAAGTCAAAGCATGGATAGAGACGTACACTGAAGCGAACATAAAGTTTTCCAAACGAAACATTTTTCTTGGATACCCCGAATACAGAAACAGGGTATTGAACATGATAATTACAAATGTATTTCCATTTTCAAAGCAAAACAATTTGGTTTGAAACCAAACTTCACATACATTCAAAACGATCTGAAGAAAATATATAACATTGATAAATACAACTGTTATTCGATTTGCAACTACTCAAAATATATGAAATTTTGGTCATCCTGCCATTTACTATTCAAACACTAATCACTTCTTTATATGCCTTTGTTACCATTTTATTGAAAACCTGATACAACCTGTGCATACTTGCATGTATGCAAAATTCGCCTATATGTAAATGTTGCTATGTAAAATGTCACTTCTTTGTAGTTTGAACCTAAATGTATATGTACCTCAAAAAGAAATAAAATAATAAAAAAAAAAAAATTCATTTCTTTTACTTTATCTTGTTAAACAAAAACATTCAGAAGGATTTGTTTTCTTAAAATATTCAGAGACCAACCAGATATCACTAAACTCAATTGGATTGTGGGTCTATCCCTGGGAACTTTCAGAAATCGTGTCCTACCAAATTTTAAATATTTGATATCATTCTAAAGTTATATACCAGTTTGAAATCCTATCTCACTGTACTCATTGTTTATAAGAATTAGTTCTCAAATTGTTTCTACTGTTCCGAGGCCATCGTGTAAAGAGGACTGGTACTGTGTATGGCAGCTTGTATATGTCATGTATAGAGATTGATCATCTTTACCATTGCAATATCAGTGATAACAATGTCTGCCTGAGTAGTAGGTTTATCAATTTACAATTTCGGAATGTGTCAATGGCGGGTTTCGAACTCACACCTCCAGAATGGGTACTACTGCAGGGAGGGATTCCAGACCCAATACTATTAGCTTATAACAGGTTTAGACATCTACTGCTAAGTGTTTGGTGTTACTCAAGATTCCACTTCTCCTCTCCAACCCAGTGTGAACTGGCCCTAGCTTCAAGTGGTGCGGTGAATGTGTTCCGCTATACAGGGTTTGACCATTACCCCAGACTCATGGCGATAAGGCTCCTCAATTAGGCAACAATCACCTGCTTACAGGGCACATCAATCAATGTTATGCCAATGAGGCTACAACTACTTTTCATTTTGGCACACTGACCCACTTTGTTATGCAATGTAATTCAATTAGGGTTTGAAAGAAAGTTTAATTCCAGCTATACTCAAGGCGCTGTTGTGTAGCGGCTGGAAGTCCCCCGAGGCTAATATACTGGGACCCCATTGAGGGGGACTTCACAGGACATCGAGGGGGACTTCACAGGACATTGATCTCGAGTAGCTGGAGATGTAGACCGGGAGAATCAGATTGAATCCCTTTTCATTAACGTTATATCAGAATCTTTGAACCAACAGAAGAGCCCATAACGTTATGGAATGGCATTCGACATTTGTCACTCAGATCATTTATCTGTATACGTATAATTGAAACTACTTTGAAACTTGTGTAATATTTTTTCCAGAGAACCGTGTTGGAAAATACTTAATTCCGAATATGATACGTTCAGTAATCAAATTAAACATGTAAACAGTTTATCCAGTCGTTAGTACATCCTAGTGATATATAAGATTAGATAAGATCAGATGTAAGATAAAGTATAAGACAAAACTTCCTATTCAAACTGAGTGAACTAAAGAACACGACCTTTTAAATAATCGATCACCCATTAGCCAACTCTATAAGGACTTCATCCTGCTCGGGGTATAACCAACTGTCTCCCTGGTTCAGTACTGGTGATAATACACGGCACATTTTTAACATCCGTGACAGAGTCAATGAACGAATACTTTCTAAGAGCCGCAATTGTTCATTTATTTACCTCAAACTGTAAATTCTCTAACGTGTGATAGATTAAATTGAATTTAGTTTAAAGTTAGTTTTCGTTTAGTCAAGGGTTTCGGAAATTTATAATCTACACAACCTATACCATTGCAGTTGTCCGTGTCGGAGACCTTCACTTGCTCGCTGCTGTTATGATGAATCAACTGGTCTTCAATAGCTTCGTGGTGTCCAGGACATCAGTCATTTGGAAATTTAGACTCCCCTTAACGTGGACTCATACCAACTTTTAAATTAATTTTGTGTATTATATTTTCAATATACATGATTTGTTTTCAGATGTAAAGGTCCCATTTACGATTACTAAATCCTAAACTGTCATGTGCAGACACAATCGGCAGCATCGATCCAGGACAACAACCACCACATCAAGCTCGTTTAAATATTCTATCGACGCTGGGGCGTCAATTAAAATCTATTTTGGTCTTCTAAACTAATTTGCCAAGTCTTAGACTATTAACTGTAAGCATGGAATATGTATGTGCAACGTTGCCTCAATGCCTCAGTGATCGAATTATAACAACACAATGCTCTTCACATTGTCCACTTAACCTTCAACTAAAAATAGCATCTTGGATTGATTTGTAGATAAAAATAGAGACGCGGGACGGAATTAGCCGCTTTGGTGTTGGTATTGCTGCAGGTATATGTAAGCCTGACGTGACTGTCCCACGCAACATTAGGTCAGGTCTACAGAGCGATTGACTCCCACTCAACCATCAAACACTGGCTCAGATGTAATTTTAACATAGCGTCTACTAGTCTACCGACCAGACAATAGTATTCCATTTGGACATCTATTTTGGGTCTGGATATATAACACATGGTACTACGTGTTTAAGTTACTAAGTTTTAAAATATGCAATATGTTTTGGAAGTGTGTTTGCATATATGTAGTCTTACACCCAGACTCTGAAAAAAGTATTTATACTGAAAATATCATCATTTCATTAATTATTGAAAAGGAGACTGAAAGAAATGGACTGAAGGCTTCTTTTCAATAATTTGTTCTATATTTTTTTTTCAGATATAAACATTATTTTTTCAGAGTCTAAGTGTTAGACTAGACTATATGGTATCTGGCGAGCTAGCTAGTTGTGTCTGACAGACTGCCAATGACATGTCCAAGCTAATTACCTCAAAGGACGTACATGTGTCTGACATACGTATATCGCTGTCAGAGAGGTGTTAGTGTTTAATGTCCAACGTAGAACTGTACAATGTGTCAATATAAGTTAAATGAGCGTCGCCAAACTGATAACATCAACGGATAATTATCAATTTCGGCGCAGTACCACCCTTGATTCGCTAGTTCCAGCTCGCGGGCATCACCCCAACGCATAGCCACGATTGCGTTGCGGGTCTTCTCCTTTCAATAATACTAGCAGGTGTGATAAAAATTAAATACTCTTGAAAGCAGCGTTAAACCCCAACTCAACTGAACTCACCTCACATCAACGTATATCAATGATCCAGTATATACAATCTGTTTCATAACGTCCAAAAACTATTATAGATATTGGCAACAAGGGATAATTAAAAAACATTATATTCAAGGGGCGCTAAACATTGCGACTCTAGAAAAAAACAAGTTCGCTGCTTTATAAAAAAAAGCAGACAAATTGTAAGAGAGCAATGAAAGCAACGACATATGCAAGTTATCATTCCATAGTATAGACATTCTTCTGTGAAGAAATAGAAATACTAGATTAGATTACGCAGCTAGCGTTGTTACTAGTTTTCACTATTCTAAAAATATACTTCCTTTTCAACACTATAGCTAGTGACATGTATAAACGATGATGAGAGGGATCCACTCATTTACAGTTGAATTGCTGTGATATTTCTTTCTTGTTATACTGTCGTCCTGTATCACTAGTCGTTAATTTAGAGATAATGTAGTTTTTCTTAAAGAAACAACAATGACTGGCTTCTCTGTAAGGTGTGACAATCAGTTAAATTCATGGATCTACTATTAGCAGTTATAAAAAACGGATTTCAAATAGTTACAAAATACATTTCCATCTGAACCCCACAATACCTAAGTCAAATAATTCGATCCTATGTAAGCCGGGCTCGCTCGTTAGTTGTCGGGAACTAGGGAACTGTCTGTGGGACAACACACGGCAGTTATGAAGAGACTACGTTCTCTCAAATACAGCCCATGTTCATGTGAATGCCGTGTGACATTAAGGAGATGACACATTCCGAGACAAATGTATTTTAGGCTACCGCTATTTCTAGGGCTTTATACACGGAAATGATGATTTAATAACAAAGAATGTGGCGAGGACAATCAACAATAAGTCATATTTTATTCATTGGAACTCTCCGTCCAGTGTGGAGTGGATATCAGGCCATGTAGCAGGCTGAAATAAAGGCGTCAGAGAATGCCAGGTTGGGAGACAGACAGACAGACAGACAGAGAGACAGATACAGAGAGACAAAGACACAGAGAGACATGAACTGAACTACGCTGTTGACGCATCGTATATTGTGTTGTTTAAACTTTTTCTTGAAAAATCTCAAATATGCAAGTGAGGTACTTCTGACATCAAAATAATTACCACACGTGTTTAAGAGACGCATTAATTAACTTTAACATATAAAATACAAATCGTGTTCCTACGTGCATCATCAATTTATATTTATTTCGATACTTGGTACCAATTGTGTGTCAGTCATGGATGGATGTAACACGTGATGATAAAACAAAGTTCCAAACATGGCTCATAATCATTATCAACTGTTAAATGTGACTCTCGTGACGTGAATGGTATTTATAGAGGACAACCGTGATGGGTTCTTATTGTTATTATTAAATATGGACATATACTGTAGGTATAGTTAAAATGAGATTTAGTTTGATCATTTAAAAGAGCAATGTCAAAAACATTCAAGACTTTGTAAAAAAAATAGCCAAAATATTTACCTGACACGAAGTTAAACAAATAACTAATGAATAGCAATTGCCTAACATCAACGAAGGTACAGTTGTTGGCGGAACTTGTCAACGTGACCTGCTCTACCGGTAGCAACAATCATCAAACACTTTAACAGTCATATTGTATACCAAGCCATATTATATACCCAACCGTATTACATACCGAGCCATATTTTATACCGAACCATATTATATAGGAAGCTATATTACAAACCAAGTAATATTACATACGCAGCCAAAAACGTAATTAAAGCCGGTCTTTACGAGCTCTATACGAGAAATATTAATTACCGTGCCATATTGTATACCCAGCCATATTATATACCCAGCCATATTGTATACCCAGCCATATTGTATACCCAGCCATAAACGTCCTTAAACGTGGTCTATACCGAACGATATTATATACCGAGAAATATCTTATACTGAGCCATATTGTATAACCTGCCGCACTGTATACCCAGCCATATTGTATACCCAGCCATACTGTATAACCAGCCATATTGTATACCCAGCCACATTGTATACCCAGCCATATTGTATACCCAGCCATTATGTATATACCCAGCCATACTGTATACCCAGCCATATTGTATAGCCAGCCATATTGTATACCCAGTCATATTGTATACCAAGCCATATTGTATACCCAGCCATATTGTATACCCAGCCATATTGTATACCCAGCCATATTGTATACCCAGCCATATTGTATACCCAGCCATATTGTATACCCAGCCATATTGTATACCCAGTCATATTGTATACCCAGCCATGTTGTATACCCAGCCATATTGTATACCCAGCCATATTGTATACCCAGCCATATTGTATACCCAGCCATATTGTATACCCAGCCATATTGTATACCCAACGTTATTGTATACCCAGCCATACTGTATACCCAGCCATATTGTATACCCAGTCATATTGTATACCCAGCCATACCGATACCCAGCCATATCGTATACCCAGCCATATTGTATACCCAGTCATATTGTATACCCAGCCATATTGTATACCCAGTCATATTGTATACCCAGCCATATTGTATACCCAGCCATGTTGTATACCCAGCCATATTGTATACCCAGTCATATTGTATACCCAGCCATATTGTATACCCAGCCATATTGTATAGCCAGCCATATTGTATACCCAACGTTATTGTATACCCAGCCATACTGTATACCCAGCCATATTGTATACCCAGTCATATTGTATACCCAGCCATACCGATACCCAGCCATATCGTATACCCAGCCATATTGTATACCCAGTCATATTGTATACCCAGCCATATTGTATACCCAGTCATATTGTATACCCAGCCATATTGTATACCCAGCCATGTTGTATACCCAGCCATATTGTATACCCAGTCATATTGTATACCCAGCCATATTGTATACCCAGCCATATTGTATAGCCAGCCATATTGTATACCCAACGTTATTGTATACCCAGCCATACTGTATACCCAGCCATATTGTATACCCAGTCATATTGTATACCCAGCCATACCGATACCCAGCCATATCGTATACCCAGCCATATTGTATACCCAGTCATATTGTATACCCAGCCATATTGTATACCCAGTCATATTGTATACCCAGCCATATTGTATACCCAGCCATGTTGTATACCCAGCCATATTGTATACCCAGTCATATTGTATACCCAGCCATATTGTATACCCAGTCATATTGTATACCCAGCCATATTGTATACCCAGCCATGTTGTATACCCAGCCATATTGTATACCCAGTCATATTGTATACCCAGCCATATTGTATACCCAGTCATATTGTATACCCAGCCATATTGTATACCCAGTCATATTGTATACCCAGCCATATTGTATACCCAGCCATGTTGTATACCCAGCCATATTGTATACCCAGTCATATTGTATACCCAGCCATATTGTATACCCAGTCATATTGTATACCCAGCCATATTGTATACCCAGCCATGTTGTATACCCAGCCATATTGTATACCCAGTCATATTGTATACCCAGCCATATTGTATAACCAGCCATATTGTATACCCAGCCATATTGTATACCCAGTCATATTGTATACCCAGCCATATTGTATACCCAGCCATATTGTATACCCAGCCATATTGTATAACCAGCCATATTGTATACCCAGTCATATTGTATACCCAGCCATATTGTATACCCAGCCATATTGTATACCCAGCCATATTGTATAACCAGTCATATTGTATACCCAGTCATATTGTATAACCAGCCATATTGTATACCCAGCCATATTGTATACCCAGTCATATTGTATACCCAGCCATATTGTATACCCAGCCATATTGTATACCCAGCCATATTGTATACCCAGCCATATTGTATACCCAGCCATATTGTATAACCAGTCATATTGTGTACCCAGTCATATTGTATAACCAGCCATATTGTATACCCAGCCATATTGTATACCCAGTCATATTGTATACCCAGTCATATTGTATACCCAGCCATATTGTATACCCAGCCATATTGTATACCCAGCCATATTGTATACCCAGCCATATTGTATAACCAGTCATATTGTATACCCAGTCATATTGTATAACCAGCCATATTGTATACCCAGCCATATTGTATACCCAGTCATATTGTATACCCAGCCATATTGTATACCCAGTCATATTGTATACCCAGCCATATTGTATACCCAGCCATGTTGTATACCCAGCCATATTGTATACCCAGTCATATTGTATACCCAGCCATATTGTATAACCAGCCATATTGTATACCCAGCCATATTGTATAACCAGCCATATTGTATACCCAGTCATATTGTATACCCAGCCATATTGTATAACCAGTCATATTGTATACCCAGTCATATTGTATACCCAGTCATATTGTATAACCAGCCATATTGTATACCCAGCCATATTGTATAACCAGCCATATTGTATACCCAGTCATATTGTATAACCAGCCATATTGTATACCCAGCCATATTGTATACCCAGCCATATTGTATACCCAGCCATATTGTATAACCAGCCATATTGTATACCCAGTCATATTGTATACCCAGCCATATTGTATACCCAGCCATATTGTATACCCAGCCATATTGTATAACCAGCCATATTGTATACCCAGTCATATTGTATAACCAGCCATATTGTATACCCAGCCATATTGTATACCCAGCCATATTGTATACCCAGCCATATTGTATAACCAGCCATATTGTATACCCAGTCATATTGTATACCCAGCCATATTGTATACCCAGCCATATTGTATACCCAGCCATATTGTATACCCAGCCATATTGTATACCCAGCCATATTGTATACCCAGCCATATTGTATACCCAGTCATATTGTATACCCAGCCATATTGTATACCCAGTCATATTGTATACCCAGCCATATTGTATAACCAGCCATATTGTATACCCAGCCATATTGTATACCCAGCCATATTGTATAACCAGCCATATTGTATACCCAGCCATGTTCTATACCCAGCCATATTGTATACCCAGCCATATTGTATACCCAGCCATATTGTATACCCAGTCATATTGTATACCCAGCCATATTGTATAACCAGCCATATTGTATACCCAGCCATATTGTATAACCAGCCATATTGTATACCCAGCCATGTTCTATACCCAGCCATATTGTATACCCAGCCATATTGTATACCCAGTCATATTGTATACCCAGCCATATTGTATACCCAGCCATATTGTATACCCAGTCATATTGTATAACCAGCCATATTGTATACCCAGCCATGTTCTATACCCAGCCATATTGTATACCCAGCCATATTAGATACTAGTATTCCTTATTGTATAAATGAATTACTATCCTCAACTGTATAAGTAAAAACAACTAAATATACAAAATGTTTGTTGGTCCCCAAGCCTGAGTAGTTGATAACTGAAGGATCCAAGGCCAGCGAACTAGCGGACAACTTGTGACCCGTATCCACAGTTTGACCTGGTCAGGCCGCGCAATGGACTGATCAAGAACTCTTGTCCAGAATTAATTACAACCGTATTCTAATACACATATTGGTACATTCTTCCATATAGTCTTCAGACTATATATGAAAGAAATCTGTACTGTAACGGTATGTTTGCCATAGCGAAAGTAAAGCACTGATTTCATTTCGTCAGAAATATACAGCGAAATATTGAGTGAACGTACTCCCATATCAGTGTATCTTATTAAATCAAATAACACCGACAGCAATTTATGTTCAACCTCACTGTTAGACCAGGCTTGCCGCAGTGAACAGAGCACAGACAAACGCCTTCGAAGTACCTTCGAAGAATTCGGGTATGAAACAAAGCTAGGCGTTGAGGACCTTGTGAAGTTGATTCATCGGATTATAGCATTATTTTGTATAGTGTGTATTTAGTTAGCACTACGTGAGGTGTGTGTACTGATCCCAGTCTCTTCCTACATAACCACATGTGAGGTGTGTGTACTGATCCCAGTCTCTTCCTACATAACCACATGTGAAACGTGTGTACTGATCCCAGTCTCTTCCTACATAACCACATGTGAAACGTGTGTACTGATCCCAGTCTCTTCCTACATAACCACATGTGAGGTGTGTGTACTGATCCCAGTCTCTTCCTACATAACCACATGTGAGGTGTGTGTACTGATCCCAGTCTCTTCCTACATAACCACATGTGAAACGTGTGTACTGATCCCAGTCTCTTCCTACATGATTAACCACATGTGAAACGTTAGCTTTTCAATAAACGTTGTCGGCGATGTTCTTGCATATTAAAGGTACATCCATTGTGTTGTTTGGGGTCACGTGTGCCAAACGTTATCAATTGTGTTATTTTATCTTTTAGTCCTGACTTTTGCCGAAAATAGCCGTTTTCATGATAGTCTACTCAGTATACCTGTGATATATAGGTAAAAGCATCGATTTCTGATCGAAAACCAGACAGTGCACAGCGTGTGGCGCGCGTCAATCGGTCAAACGTAATTTTCGAAACTTATTTACAACAGACACATTTTGGTTGATGATGTTGAATAGATCTTACAACTACTGTGCATGTACATGGGACGTGTAGTTTAGGTTTCTGCACATGTATAATGACGTTGTTCGATTTTAATTTGAAAGTAGTACATATGATATGTTTGACGATTGGTGTAGATATGTAAATTCAGCACGTATCGTATTTTGGAACATATTAAAGCGAAATATTTGTTTATGATCACAATGGATGCATCTTTAACAGTTATGTGGGCTAAGAGAAATAAACTGTTGCGCTATGGTATTAATAAATCTGAACATTTTGTAAACCGTCAAGATATATGCTCATGTATATCCTTTCTTGTGTAACTGCAATTATCCCCTAAAGGTAAGTGAATTATCGTTCTGAATTTAATAAATTACATATAAAACCAAAGGGCATAGTTTATCTCTTGGAAATTGTAAGGGAACGAAATTAAGATCCTTATAGGCACAATGTGATAGTTAATGATTTCCTTGATTAATACACGAGACGGAAGATCGGAGATCTTATCGATGTATATCAGCAATGAACGGGTTCATCCGCAGCTTTGTGAGGACGGTGACCTTGTGTGGTGTATGTTAACGGTGACGTCGTAGCCTTGGGGTGTCTGACCCGCCGGGGGTGATAATCAGTGACACTCATACCACTCGTTGGTACGTTGTGCTGACTACTTTGTGTAGTTAATTAGGATAATCTGATACACACCTTGCTCCTTTATGATGAATCCACTGCTCTTGAATTTACCTTATTCATTAACATGATGTTTGCTGATATCTCACTTATTTCTACATCAATGTTGGATTTTCTCAACATACTGTGAAACGATAGTACTCTTTTAAGGGATATTATTTTATTAATATTGAGAATGGTAATTGAGAATGTTACAGTTAGAGAAAACATTGCAAACCATTTTAGCCTGGTGGAATCACTGTCACATTCACTTTTTTAATGACTTTATGTCTTCTATACTTAGCGACCACTTTAATCTGTTTGCGGCTATTTTATTATACATTGAACCTATGTATGGCAATACTTATGATACCAACACACATACGCTTTAAATATAAAATTCTTAAACGTGTAACTGAAAATCGTTCCATAAAAAGGCTTTGTAAATGGTACACTGCCGGGCTAAAGAAACACTTGCATTATTGTATTGAGATGGTCAATTGAATAATATATAAAATATAATAAAAGGTGGTCTACAATTTATGCTGAAACAATAACTTATATGACAGTCAATTAAAATCTTGGATAAGGTGTGGTTCGAGTCTGTAACTTTTACGGAAATCTGGACTAATGAAGACCGCCTCTTACGGTTGATTCCCGTGCACACCGTGACGTGACCACGGACATCATACGAGTGCGTGCCTGTATTGTTGCTCGTGTTTGTTTGTAACTCTAATTCAGATGTCATAATCCTCTGATTCACTTATCGAATACTCAACAGTTACCCTTGTCTTATTAAAAAATCGCAATTCTTGTGACAAGTTCTGAAAGTTCGAAAAAGGCTCAACTTCACTATGCTATACTATTGCTGACATGTTTACTAAATATCATAAGATATCTGGTGTAAGCGTTTCCCCTGCCCGGTAGTGTAGATGCTAACAGCAGGTGGCCCGCCCACGACAGTGTCGGGTAAAAACACCCTGGGTACTGGAGCAGACAGTACTGAAATAGTCATATGTACAGATAAAGATGTGGTGTATATATGAGCGAGCACCACCCAGTTCGTTATGGCAGTTTACCCCACTCACAGTGGCTCCCCATGCTGCCATACAGTCCACACCCTCTACATACATACAGTTGTACAATTCCTCCCAGTTTGATTTATATATATAAGTCTATCATTATCCCCAAAATAATTTTCTTGCAAGAATATGAGACAGAATTAGCCTAGTTAATACCTAAAACGCCCAAACTCTACAGGGTCCTTGGATACGACATGGGCCAACGCTTTGCATTAATTTGCTCTCTGTTCAGTCGTGTATGGGAAGAGAGGTATTGCGGCCACTTTAATGTTAACAGTACAAATGTATACATCTCTTATATTAGGTTCTAACAAACATACATGTATACCCTGTGTGCTCTGATCACGAGTTTGTCTTCAGCTTGCAGACATCCAGTACTTGAGTTAGTGACGGGTGGACTAGTATCATCCCATAATAATTTGAAAAAGAAATAAAGAAAATTTAATGTAAACCTCCCTGTTATCACTGTAATGTAAACCTCCCTGAGGATAAAGTTGAAACATGTAGGAGGAAATCGGCGTTAGTTATTCTTTCAACTTTCTCGGATGAAGGGTAACTGCTTTCTCCTGAAAAGGGTATTCTTTACAACTATCAAATTCCCTTTGTTATTGATGGAATGAACAACTGTTCCTATATTAATATCCTTTACACTTGCAGCACCAATACGTCAAAGGACATCGTTGTTGTTGGAGACACACATGTCAAACTAGCAGCCGTATTTATTTTGATAGTCTCTGATCAAGTGTTACATTTGCTGTAAGGTTATCGAAAGGTAGTGACTTGCCGAATAGGAGCGTGTAATGCCAGTCGATTCAGTACATTGGCGACATAAAAGTGAAAGTAGCGATTTCTGATCGAAACTGGTCAATGCAAACTTGACCACGAGTGTTGACCGAGACTGTACTCGATACTGGGTCAATGTCAGCCATGTGGACTCTTGTCTTGCCCATGTTATTAATTCTCTTGATTGCTGTTTAATCTCTCCGACTTGACCTTGCAAGGTATTGATCTCCCATCACGGGTCTACACACTGGTACTGGGCGTGAGTCCTTACACAAGAAGAAACACCACCCATTGCCTGACTGCCACGTGCTCACCTCTTGATATGCTAGTGTCAGTGATGAATGAATAGAAAAACAACTGCGAATCAAGTGTTTAGAGGGCATTTAAAGGTGGAATACATCAGAAGAAGAAAAAACAGAAACATTTTTAGAATAATGAATGAAAATGTCGTTGAAAATTGTGAAATGTTCACATTTCGAATGTGTTAAATCGATTATACAGTGAATAAGATGACAAGAAGTTTCGTGTTTTCAGTGTGATATCAGTGATCTCTTATCGAGAGACGGAATAATGTCGATATCATAGTGACTGCGCTATATCGGCTTCGCAATAAGAAAGATAAGTAACAAGACAATAAAAAAAGACCAAAAATGGTCCAAAAAAGAAATTTCTGGCAACTTCATACCAAACTGTTTGAGAGGCATTCTAGAAGTTGGTGTGATGAAGAAGACAAATATTTTATGGATGATCAACTTCTTTATTAACTTCATACCAATCTGTACTGTGAACGGCGATGACGTAATTAGATTTAAAAAGTGCCTTCATACAACTGTGCACGTGCAATGAATTTCCTCTGAGATTTGTCAGTGATGAAGGAAGTGACGAGGCTACCCTTCTCAAATTGAGAAAACTCAGAGACAACCCACTGCCACCATGCAGTTGCTCCCCGCTATATTACCGGTATATTGGTGTCAAGTGTTATCATTAGTAAACTAAATAACGAAGTCCCCAGAGGAAGCCACCAGATGAAAACAAATAAGTCTTATATTATTCAAATAGTAAAGAATAAACACATAGTTAATCAGATTAACAATACAGATTTTCAACAGAGATACAATTGAGTATCACACATATACTAATAAAGCTCTCCAAAAGTTTTGGAAATAAAGAATGTTGAGGAATGAGTACCGGTCCTATATCCGATGAGCTGTTGATATGGCACAAAGGTAGAATCCAAAGTTGAAATCTAAAGTATACAATACCAGTCCTTTACATGCACAACCCTATTTATATGTAAACTGTCTCTAGAAAGTCCCTTAGGTTCCACAACATTGAACACTCGAGAACACACCGGAAAGTTAATCGGCAAACCGGAATTGGGAAGGGAAGAGCGCTTTCTCCACGTATCGAGTCCTTTGAAATCCAGATGACGCATTCTTAAACGTTAATGACCCCAAAACATCTTAACTTAGTTATTTAACGTGATGTAAGGAACATACTTTCTCATAATACATGGGGTTGAAAAGTATTCAAGAACATCATAATAAAATAGGAATTTGGAATATTGCACACTCATTGTTGATTTGTTGGTAGGACCCTGAATGTCTATAATAATGAAAATGGTATTTGTGAATAAAGAAGCTTGTGGACTTAACTTCTCATCGCTTCTTTCAATAATACTCCACAGAGATTCGAATCCCGCCAGGGGCACGGCAACTTTGTCTGCAGTAGAGAACTGTTCTACACGCAGTAAGGTTTGGGTGCAATGCTACACCGAATTTCAGCATTGTAACACCCATTGTTAATGCAGGTTTTGTTTTTCTATTTCAATTACAAATTATTACAAATTATTGATATAACTTTTCATGTCATTTTAGTTATTTTGCCTTCACCAAATACAGATTGTTTTATACGTTTTAGAGCCTAGCTAAAGTCTAGCTCCAGGCAGGTTACTGAGCTGTAGCCAGGGTCATGTGACCAAAACATGGAAAAAGCAAGCAAATGCTGATGAATTTACATGTGCTCAGTGGAAGGCTGATTTTTCATAAACTAACAGGGTGTTTTGGAACACAGATGTAAGTTATCTATTTTATGCATTTTCAATTGTTTTCAATTCTGAATAAGGTATTTGTCATCTTACTTCTTATTTTGGGTAGCAATTCTAAATTGTGAGATGTGTATTTTATTGAAATAATTATATTAATTCATTTTTCATTTGAAATATCATTCAGCCAAAGTAGTCTTCCAAATTTAACAGTAAACATGTAAAACGATTTTTCTCTGCTAATTAATTTGTTAAACTACTTTCTTCAATTTTACATTTCAAGCATATTTAGTAAGGAATGTTTCTTTATTTGCCTTTGTAGTTTCTGATGCTCGCCTCATTATTGAAGTTTGAGTTGGCCTAAACGGTTTAAAAGAAGAGGCCAGCTTGATGATTTTGAAGTAATAATTGCACAGGCAGTATTTATCGTCACTTGGCGTTTGACTTTAATGTCGCCAGGTATTCAAATGTTTACTGTCAATCAACGCAACAAGGAATTCTAATGTTTACTGTCAATCAACGCAACAAGGATTTTAATGTTTACTGTCAATCAACGCAACAAGGAATTCTAATGTTTCTGTCAATCAACGCAACAAGGAATGCTAATGTTTCTGTCAATCAACGCAACAAGGAATTCTAATGTTTCTGTCAATCAACGCAACAAGGAATTCTAATGTTTCTGTCAATCAACGCAACAAGGAATTCTAATGTTTCTGTCAATCAACGCAACAAGGAATGCTAATGTTTCTGTCAATCAACGCAACAAGGAATTCAAATGTTTCTGTCAATCAACGCTACAAGGAATTCTAATGTTTCTGTCAATCAACGCAACAAGGAATTCTAATGTTTCTGTCAATCAACGCAACAAGGAATTCTAATGTTTCTGTGAATCAACGCAACAAGGAATTCTAATGTTTCTGTCAATCAACGCAACAAGGAATTCTAATGTTTACTGTCAATCAACGCAACAAGGAATTCTAATGTTTAGTGTCAATCAACGCAACAAGGAATTCTAATGTTTCTGTCAATCAACGCAACAAGGAATTCTAATGTTTACTGTCAATCAACGCAACAAGGAATTCTAATGTTTACTGTCAATCAACGCAACAAGGAATTCTAATGTTTACTGTCAATCAACGCAACATGGAATTCTAATGTTTACTGTCAATCAACGCAACAAGGAATTCTAATGTTTACTGTCAATCAACGCAACAAGGAATTCTAATGTTTACTGTCAATCAACGCAACATGGAATTCTAATGTTTACTGTCAATCAACGCAACAAGGAATTCTAATGTTTCTGTCAATCAACGCAACAAGGAATTCTAATGTTTACTGTCAATCAACGCAACATGGAATTCTAATGTTTACTGTCAATCAACGCAACAAGGAATTCTAATGTTTACTGTCAATCAACGCAACAAGGAATTCTAATGTTTCTGTCAATCAACGCAACAAGGAATTCTAATGTTTCTGTCAATCAACGCAACAAGGAATTCAAATGTTTCTGTCAATCAACGCTACAAGGAATTCTAATGTTTCTGTCAATCAACGCTACAAGGAATTCTAATGTTTCTGTCAATCAACGCAACAAGGAATTCTAATGTTTCTGTGAATCAACGCAACAAGGAATTGTAATGTTTCTGTCAATCAACGCAACAAGGAATTCTAATGTTTACTGTCAATCAACGCAACAAGGAATTCTAATGTTTCTGTCAATCAACGCAACAAGGAATTCTAATGTTTCTGTCAATCAACGCAACAAGGAATTCTAATGTTTCTGTCAATCAACGCAACAAGGAATTCTAATGTTTACTGTCAATCAACGCAACAAGGAATTCTAATGTTAACTGTCAATCAATGCAACAAGGAATTCTAATGTTTACTGTCAATCAACGCAACAAGGAATTCCAATGTTTACTGTCAATCAACGCAACAAGGAATTCTAATGTTTACTGTCAATCAACGCAACAAGGAATTCTAATGTTTACTGTCAATCAACGCAACAAGGAATTCTAATGTTTACTGTCAATCAACGCAACAAGGAATTCTAATGTTTACTGTCAATCAACGCAACAAGGAATTCTAATGTTTACTGTCAATCAACGCAACAAGGAATTCTAATGTTTCTGTCAATCAACGCAACAAGGAATTCTAATGTTTCTGTCAATCAACGCAACAAGGAATTCAAATGTTTCTGTCAATCAACGCTACAAGGAATTCTAATGTTTCTGTCAATCAACGCAACAAGGAATTCTAATGTTTCTGTCAATCAACGCAACAAGGAATTCTAATGTTTCTGTCAATCAACGCAACAAGGAATTCTAATGTTTCTGTCAATCAACGCAACAAGGAATTCTAATGTTTACTGTCAATCAACGCAACAAGGAATTCTAATGTTTACTGTCAATCAACGCAACAAGAAATTCTAATGTTTCTGTCAATCAACGCAACAAGGAATTATAATGTTTCTGTCAATCAACGCAACAAGGAATTCTAATGTTTCTGTCAATCAACGCAACAAAGAATTCTAATGTTTACTGTCAATCAACGCAACAAGGAATTCTAATGTTTCTGTCAATCAACGCAACAAGGAATTCTAATGTTTACTGTCAATCAACGCAACAAGGAATTCTAATGTTTACTGTCAATCAACGCAACATTGAATTCTAATGTTTACTGTCAATCAACGCAACATGGAATTCTAATGTTTACTGTCAATCAACGCAACATGGAATTTTAATGTTTACTGTCAATCAACGCAACAAGGAATTCTAATGTTTACTGTCAATCAACGCAACAAGGAATTCTAATGTTTCTGTCAATCAACGCAACAAGGAATTCTAATGTTTCTGTCAATCAACGCAACAAGGAATTCAAATGTTTCTGTCAATCAACGCTACAAGGAATTCTAATGTTTCTGTCAATCAACGCAACAAGGAATTCTAATGTTTCTGTCAATCAACGCAACAAGGAATTCTAATGTTTCTGTGAATCAACGCAACAAGGAATTCTAATGTTTCTGTCAATCAACGCAACAAGGAATTCTAATGTTTACTGTCAATCAACGCAACAAGGAATTCTAATGTTTACTGTCAATCAACGCAACAAGGAATTCTAATGTTTACTGTCAATCAACGCAACAAGGAATTCTAATGTTTACTGTCAATCAACGCAACAAGGAAATCTAATGTTTCTGTCAATCAACGCAACAAGGAATTCTAATGTTTCTGTCAATCAACGCAACAAGGAATTCTAATGTTTCTGTCAATCAACGCAACAAGGATTTCTAATGTTTCTGTCAATCAACGCAACAAGGAATTCTAATGTTTCTGTCAATCAACGCAACAAGGAATTCTAATGTTTCTGTCAATCAACGCAACAAGGAATTCTAATGTTTCTGTCAATCAACGCAACAAAGAATTCTAATGTTTCTGTCAATCAACGCAACAAGGAATTCTAATGTTTCTGTCAATCAACGCAACAAGGAATTCTAATGTTTACTGTCAATCAACGCAACAAGGAATTCTAATGTTTACTGTCAATCAACGCAACATGGAATTCTAATGTTTACTGTCAATCAACGCAACAAGGAATTCTAATGTTTACTGTCAATCAACGCAACAAGGAATTCTAATGTTTACTGTCAATCAACGCAACAAGGAATTCTAATGTTTACTGTCAATCAACGCAACAAGGAATTCTAATGTTTCTGTCAATCAACGCAACAAGGAATTCTAATGTTTCTGTCAATCAACGCAACAAGGATTTCTAATGTTTCTGTCAATCAACGCAACAAGGAATTCTAATGTTTCTGTCAATCAACGCAACAAGGAATTCTAATGTTTCTGTCAATCAACGCAACAAGGAATTCTAATGTTTACTGTCAATCAACGCAACAAGGAATTCTAATGTTAACTGTCAATCAACGCAACAAGGAATTCTAATGTTTACTGTCAATCAACGCAACAAGGAATTCTAATGTTTACTGTCAATCAACGCAACAAGGAATTCTAATGTTTACTGTCAATCAACGCAACAAGGAATTCTAATGTTTACTGTCAATCAACGCAACAAGGAATTCTAATGTTTACTGTCAATCAACGCAACAAGGAATTCTAATGTTTACTGTCAATCAACGCAACAAGGAATTCTAATGTTTACTGTCAATCAACGCAACAAGGAATTCTAATGTTTACTGTCAATCAACGCAACAAGGAATTCTAATGTTTACTGTCAATCAACGCAACAAGGAATTCTAATGTTTACTGTCAATCAACGCAACAAGGAATTCTAATGTTTACTGTCAATCAACGCAACAAGGAATTCTAATGTTTACTGTCAATCAACGCAACAAGGAATTCTAATGTTTACTGTCAATCAACGCAACAAGGAATTCTAATGTTTACTGTCAATCAACGCAACAAGGAATTCTAATGATGGAAAAACGCGTCAACGACGATGTATCTTTTTGAAAAAACTTCATAAAATGGTGCGAGTTTTTCAGTGTCTGTATTCCTCCATCAACACCCATGGTTCGCTAGTTCCAGCCGATGCTCGCAGGTTTCACCGCAATGCATAGCCACATGATGGCGTTGCGGGCTTTCTCCCTGCCATAATACTAGTATAGCCGCTATGTTAGTGAAATACTCTTGAAAGCGGCTTTAAACCCCAACTCCCCTCACCACCACATCCGTCACGGAGAGTCGGGTTATGATTAACCGTAACGCTTTTATTTGCTTAGAATCAATCTATTACATGTTTTGGCATGGCTAAGGGTTGGGTCAATAGCAAGGACTATAACAGATATAAGAAGACGACAGGTACAGGACGAGAAACCAACAGCTTTTGGTGGTAGCCGTGAGAGAGTTCAAAGCATTAGATCTTCACTCTTCAGATCTTCACACATCAGATCTTCACACATCAGATCTTCACACATCAGATCAAGTCTTACCAGATTCAAATCGCACCAGGATTCGATGTTGAGAAATACTCTAGATAAAGTTTGAGATAAGATAGATATTATCATTCAGTGCAGCATTTAACATCATATTTGTTCGGCGGACTTTCTCCTGCAGTAACATTAATTGAACTATTGGCTGTGTAAATGACGTTACCCTGAATCAATCATCTGGCTCCACTGCTGTTCACCCAGATCAGATCTACATCACGTTTTACTTCTCCATGCGCAGGGGAAACAAGGCTAAGAATTAGGTAGATGTACATGTTTTCTAATGACTTTAAGACAGTGAGCCTAATGTTCCTCATTCGTAGGCTATATAAAGCTATTTGCGTCCATTCCTCCGATTTATTATCGTATCGTACCGTGGACGACTTTTACACTAATTGGTTCAATCTCACTGGCATGACGTACAGATTACACTTGTTTTGAAATTGTCAATAATACATGGATTTTTCAAAAATGATTTAATTTGTTCTCTCTTTGATAATGTTTAACGAATTCACTGCTAGTCATGCATTCTCCTTTAGATACGATAGCCTGGTCACCTCTTGGTGCACTAGTTTACAGGGAGCTTTACCAGCTTTAGGCAGTATCTGCATAAGAGGATCAACTGTACTGGTATCGGGTCAAGCTTTTATGTCAACCCATTGAAACATCAAGCTGGTAAGTATTGTCGGTTTCCAGATGGTTGGCTAACACCTGGAATTATATTGTATATCCATTGAGCAAAGTATACGTACTATTAGACGGGTTATGTCCTCAAAACTGCGCATTGTTATCCGATTAATTTCAGGTGAAAATTTTACAGGTTACAAACCATTAAAAATTAACGTTTAGCTTGGCCTTTTTGGCATTTTATAAAATATTCAATTTGTTTAATTGAGTGATGAAACATGTTAATATTTTTTTTATAATATAAAGGCATGCTATATGCGCCCTTATATAATGATTCGTAGGTTAGGTGTGCGAGTTGGTATTTTAAACCGAAACCAATATAATTAATTTACAACGATTAAAACTGACTGACCTGACTATCAAGGTCTACAACCTTACCATATCCTCGGTATCATGGTTTATCTATAGTATCAATATTCTACTCTCTTGTATTGTCTACTTCTGACTTCAAGACTGTTTGCTCAGTTACATTTTCTTTATTTATTGGTACTCAAGCGTACTCAAATCTATCAATATGCAAACTTACATCATTTTGTAAGAGTAACAGTTTAGATCATCCACAACCGCTCCGTAATACACTTCAACGTTGTTTATAAACTCTAGCATGAATTCAGTGTATTTGACAGCATAGACAATGTCCTTAAATAACGACATGCTGGAAGTAAGCAGCGAAATACAAAGATCTATCGACAGATTGTACGTCCTTGTTACTAAGAAGATGGATCATGGATGTGGCCATTTTAAAACGCAAAAGCGGTCATCAATCACACAGGAATGACGTCACAATGGGAAATAACGAATACGTCGCTACAAAGACTGAATCTGCCGAGTCACGTGACCTGTCTGCTCATGATCAATTGTTGGCCATTTCCTTTTAATCTTTTTGTACTTAGTTCATTCTTTACTTTATGTACATGCAGTCATTCATTAACAATGCCCTCGATATGTTTTTATCATAAAAATGTACTTATGCATTAGATATTTCGATATAAAAGTCAACCTCAGTATCACCCTATATAGCTACCTCCGTATAATATAGTCATTTCAAGGTCGTATCGTAGGTTAACATTGGTTACATTTCTTTATCAACCTATTAGCCATATAACGTGATACTTCAAACGACCGTCTAAACCGTATCACCGGTACGAGGGACTTTGTAAGTCCCTCCAGGAGGGTTTACACAGACAATTGTAAACCCTGTTAGGAGGAATTACAATGATGATAGTTAGATAGATCATCTTTATTTCCTCCAAAATATGAAGATTGCAACATATCAAAGCAACATCAGAAGTTGAATATACAGTGAATCAATGAACAATTAAATTTGAAAACAATCGAGAGTGATAGACAATCATAAAGTCTGACACTAATATAATCATTCTGTCATGTTTAAATTTCCCAGTGATGTACAGGAACCACCAAGCAGATCAACAATAATTTCATCATCATTTTCCCAAAATTCAACAAAATCAGATATTGGTATAATATCGCAAATCCTTTCATACATGTCATACATTTCTCAAATCATTAAAAACTGTACATGATAGTATAACATGTTTAACAATATCACAATTTACCATTCCACATTTACACTCTCTGGATTCAATCATGAGAGATATTGAAAACTTTATGCTTATTGGTTAAAGCAAGCTCCCAGAGTCTGCTGAGTTTACAAGGCTCTCGGATTAGGTGATATCTAGATAGATTATCTCACTGCTATCTGATGACAAAACAACATCTCATAAGAATTTTTTTTAGATTTAATATCAATTCATTTTGCTTTAGAGCATGAAACAACTGTTGCGATATGTGTCAAGAACGCCAAACAAGTTGTATTTGTCTAAAAGTGAAACCATGTACAACATAGGTAACTGGGATTTACCGATGTTGGCAACACACGAGCATTCAAAGAGACGATGAAGGGATAATTGCTTAGCAGCATTATCTTGACGACATAATCTACCAAACATAAGCAAACATGCTTTTTCTATATACCCTTTAACCGGCAGTACCCCCAGAGTATCTAAAACCTAAGGAGAAGCAGTGCGTTTGGGCAGACCTTGTACCTTTTGTTGATGATCCTTTTTCGTTTTAGTTAAATCCCAGTTTCACATGTTATTCTGATAGGATACTAATCCTACTTTTTGTATCTGCCCCTTCTGAGTAGTAAACAGTAATGGCTGCAAGCAAGTGGGTTTTTTTTTTATTTCCCTTTTTTTTGGTACAAAGTCAACATACAGAGATCAATCGAATCGTTGAGCATGGACTTATAACATCAGTATTCCAAATGTACAGTAATAATACTAGCGTCAGCAATGTAGATAAGACATCAACTAAACAACATATGACAAGAAGACCAAAAAGTGGCAAATGGTGTTACACTACACGTTATCTTTGAATTGTATTTATCTAGAGTGTATGCAGATTCAACGTCATGTTTAATGTGCGACATGTTTGGGTGTCTGTTTGTTAGTCTTGATTTAAAAATGTTGTACATTGTGATAATTATGATACGATTGACTTCGTCATTTCTTTTCTCAGGGTATCCAAATAGTATTTTCGACTTATCAAAGTGGAGAAGGATGCCAGTTTTTAGTTGAATCCATTTAATAACATTGCTCCAAATTTCTTTGATTATCTTGCATTTATAAAATATGTGTGTTATAGTTTCCACTTCGTTTTTACAAAAAGTACAAACATTGGTGTCAATCAATTTCATTTTTGATAACAGTTCATTTGTTGATATGCATCTATGAATAATACTATATTGAAACCATTGATGTTTTACATTAACAAGTGCCCTGAAAGGTATTTTATGAATATATTTCCAGTCAGTGTCAGCTATTTGTTACGTGCAAGCAAGTGTTGTGTCTTTTGAAGACTTGAGCACAAGAGTAAACCCAACCTAACAACGTTATCAACATCTTTTTGCAGAAATACCTCTGCACCGACTCCAATATCTCCAGTTCTCTTGAAGTTAATCTGCTCCACACTGTACAACCATATAATGCACATGGCAAGATGACATTATTCCATATGCGACAAGCACAGACTGGATTGAGTGAACAAGAGCATAGCCCAAGATACATATTTACCAGTTTTCGAGCCTTTTCACATGAGGACATGGTTCTATCATACGACCTATTACATGTAGACAAATGAACTCCAGCATTCGTAACCGGTTGCATTAAGGACATTGAGCCAAGTTATAAGATAAGTGGTGTAATATATCTATCTGCATTGCATACAAGCAAGGCACTTTTACTGACGTTAAACTTCAACTTTCACTTCAAGACATAATCATGCACGACTTCAAGGAGTGCCTGAGAGTTACGTGCATTGCTAGAAGTAAGTAGTTTCATCAGCAAGAAGAATACCTGGACAATGTCCCCATGGAAGCTGAAGGCCTGAACCTATAACACCTGTGCTACGTGAACTAGCGCTTTAGTGTACTGCGCCATCGAGGCAGATGAGAGTCCATGGTACAAAAGCAACTTATAATCGCGGCTGTAAACAGGGATTTCAGGTTCCAAACAAGGATTTTATTAACGACCATTTACCAGGAATCCTCAGTATAACGCGATAAGAAAGCCTGTTTAACACTTAAAAAGGGTTGATACTTTTTTTTATTACAATAAAAAGAAGAGTAAACAAGAAAAACAAATTATTTTGAAAATATATTCCTATGATAGATAAGGAGATAAGTATTGTAATCAAACACTTTAGCGGAAGATAAATGTATTCGTAATTGATTGAGACGAAGAGTAAATTATATAGACGCCTCTGAAGACACTGGAATTGTTGAATTTGATATCAAACGCTGGGTTGAATGATTTAAATAATACTTTCCGTTTAAATTGCAAAGGAAGGGAGGATATAGACAAGATATATATACACTTGTATGTATATTCATGGATATATATGTACGAGCCTTGCACAGCAGTTTTATAAATAAAGGTTTTTAAGTATTACTATAAATGCATATGCACACTTATTGTTGTTTATGTTTAAAACGCCCTACAAGCTTTTAAGATCAGCCCTAGCATTCAGAACACATGAATTACCAACCAAATGTTTAAACATTTGAAAGCTAAAATCTACTTTCATTGAAATAAGGAAAACGTTTATAAAATAAATAATTGCGTTTGTAAAATTTTCGGGTATTCATTGTCATTCAACATAGGGAAATCATCCAATGAGAATCAAGGATACACCGAAGTTATGTTACAATATAGAACAAGTTACGCTTTATGCCTAGCCTTCAGTTATGAGAGTATTAGTACTATTTTATTCACCCCCTGGAACCCTGTACTGCAGGGTTCCAGTGATAGTGTTTTTGTACAGCGAGAGATGCAGTGATAGTGATCGGATTAGCGATGATATTTGCTGTAAGTGTGTACAAAATGCAGCTGTAAAGCAACATATGGGTAATACACAGTACATGATTATGACTGATGGCAAGCTGAATCTTTGGCCCATTCATAAGTGTATTTACTTAAACCTTTTGCTGATGCATATGTTTGTGGTCATGTGGTTTATTAATCGGGGTCGTCACAATAAAACATTTTTTTAATATGTATGCAAATACAATACACCATATCGACCAAATTATAGAATTAACACGAACTTAAGACCACAGAAACCACGTTGTATAATTTTGGGGGATATGTGCTTATTCTGTGAAAACTTATTGTTAAAATATTTTACTGTACATACCTCGCAGTGACCGTGATCAGTACAGATCAGTGATCGTGGTTTGGATAAATGTGCAGTGATCGTGATTTTCTGTACGAAATTAGTAAATACTTCAACTTGAGCATCAAAATCGATGATTAATTGAATTTCAAAAGAGGAATTTGTAATCAATTTCCAGTCAGGCATCGGGGAAGCTACTGTAGAGTGTGGATATTGTTCTGTAATGGGTAAACTAGTATACCATAGAGAGACCAAATAAAAGATACTGACTGTAAACTATTATGAAAGTAGAGGCAGATACCTAAATCTTCCTTCATGGACAATGTGCCATGAAACCCTGAAAAATCTAAGATGACATCAAGTTTTTAATCGACCAAAATGATCATTAAAATAAATGTATCACTTCAAATTGACGATATCTTTCTTTACACGTAAGAAAGGTTGATCGGTAGAACTGCTAATAATGTTTCTTATAACTTTCAATATTTCAGCAACAATCATGCATGTCAACTGGTTATGTTGTCAAAATCATAATAAATGTCCTTTCTTCTCAGCATGCCCAGAATAAACATCGCATTATTATTACCACATTTACCAAAATGAAAATTGGTACACTTAAACGCATTATAAAGGTTTGATAATTGCAACTGATTTTGGGTAATACACAATTTAAGCGTTTAAAATATTGATTTGTGAATACATTGTTGTAGATCGTTTTGGACACTAATGTGGGAATTATTTCATTCATTAGGCAATTCTTTAGTTTAGTTTTGTTGTGTTGTTGGTAAGTGTTTGACGGTATACTAATTATAAGCAGATTGGAGTTGAATATTGTGCCACACAAACGTGAAATAGACAAATCTCTAATAGAAGCGGTGTTGATATTCAATAGTAGTAAATTGGTTAACGGGATGGCAAAATGGTGATAGCACTAGGATGGTTTTAGTACAAATGGCAGCTTGTTATGGTGTGGCTTCTCAAATGCACTTTCATATTACATGTTTGTGATATATGGTTAGGCAGGGTTTACACTACCTCCGAATAAATCACATTGCGTTGACTACTACTTTTTCGCTTCCTTTGCTAACGAAGCTCATATTCAGGAGTTCAATGTCAGTTATTTTCATTATTTTGATGCGCTTGACGCATATAATTATGACCCTAATCACTGCAACCAAAAACCACGATCACTGAAGGCATGTACAGTCAGACGATCACGATCACTTCATCAACTATTTTTCACAAATTCTCTAAAAGTATTGAAGTAAACAACTTTGCCCAAATGATCACCTAACTTAAACAATTACGACTTAATTTCCAATTGCTTTTTTAATCAAGTATTATTCATCATGTTCATATACTGGCTATATTTCTCTGTTTAACATGATGCTACCAAAGTAACTTGCCGATAACTTTCTCAATATTTAACTTACCAACATTAGAAAAAATATAGGGATTCACTGATGCCTCCACATGCATGAACTATGCTTACATGGAAGTAATGAGTTGTTTGTGTTGATAGATTTAGATATTTCCATCAACCGATGTACTAACGTCTGTAATCTCCGATCACTATCACTGCATCTCTCGCTGTACAAAATCACTATCACTGGAGCCCTGCAGTACAGGGTTCCAGGGTGTTGTATTGTCGTACATGTAGCCCTGCACCGACTGACCTCTGGCGGTATTTCCTGTATGGTAAATCCCGGTAACACTTCGCGGATTAGATGACTATAAGTAAGTAAGTAAGTATGCCTACTTACACACATTGGAAGAAGAAATAATATCCCTAGAGAGATTATATTTTGCCCTTTTTTGTTCAAATGTTTTAGAAGATTAACTACATTTATGTGTTAGGCCCTTTGAGATTTAGAAATATAATATCTCTAGCTACTCTGATGCAAAATGAAAATGTCAATCGTTCATATATGTTTTTCAAACTCTAAAGAAGCGTTTATATGACGTTATTCACTATTGTCAATTGCATGCATCTATTTTGTTTGATTTAAATACATTTATTCAAGAAAAAGGATTGGGTACAAGTTACCCAACTCAATGTAAATAAATGTTATGGGGATTCACTTATTGCACAAAACCTGTTTATTAAATCAAAATGTGTTTTGTATATTGTACAAGGGCATGTGGTCCTTATATTAAGTAAACTGCAATGATAACTAGCTATGTGATGTATGTGATCAACACTGGATGAACTAGCGCTGCAGGAGAAGATCACCTGTCTCAGACACCTGTTCACGAGTCAATCAGTGCGGTGGTACTGATGGCAGTGTGTAATGTGGTACTGATGGCAGTGTGTAATGTGGTACTGATGACAGTGTGTAATGTGGTACTGATGGCAGTGTGTAATGTGGTACTGATGGCAGTGTGTAATGTGGTACTGGTGGCAGTGTGTAATGTGGTACTGGTGGCAGTGTGTAATGTGGTACTTGTGGCAGTGTGTAAAGTGGTACTGATGGCAGTGTGTAATGTGGTACTGATGGCAGTGTGTAATGTGGTACTGATGGCAGTGTGTAATGTGGTACTGATGATAGGGTGTAATGTGGTACTGATGGCAGTGTGTAATGTTGTACTGATGACAGTGTGTAATGTGGTACTGATGATAGGGTGTAATGTGGCACTGATGATAGGGTGTAATGTGGTACTGATGGCAGTGTGTAATGTGGTACTGATGATAGGGTGTAATGTGGTACTGATGGCAGTGTGTAATGTGGTACTGATGGCAGTGTGTAATGTGGTACTGATGATAGGGTGTAATGTGGTACTGATGGCAGTGTGTAATGTGGTACTGATGATAGGGTGTAATGTGGTACTGATGGCAGTGTGTAATGTGGTACTGATGGCAGGGTGTAATGTGGTACTGATGATAGGGTGTAATGTGGTACTGATGGCAGTGTGTAATGTGGTACTGATGGCAGTGTGTAATGTGGTACTGATGACAGTGTGTAATGTGGTACTGATGGCAGTGTGTAATGTTGTACTGATGGCAGTGTGTAATGTGGTACTGATGGCAGTGTGTAATGTGGTACTGATGACAGTGTGTAATGTTGTACTGATGGCAGTGTGTAATGTGGTACTGGTGGCAGTGTGTAATGTGGTACTGATGGCAGTGTGTAATGTGGTACTGGTGGCAGTGTGTAATGTGATACTGATGGCAGTGTGTTATGTGGTACTGGTGGCAGTATGTAATGTGGTACTGATGGCAGTGGGTAATGTGGTACTGATTGGAACTGATGGCAGTGTGTAATGTGGTACTGGTGGCAGTGTGTAAAGTGATACTGGTGGCAGTGTGTAATGTGGTACTGATGGCAGTGTGTAATGTGATACTGATGACAGTGTGTAATGTGGTACTGATGGTAGTGTGTAATGTGGTACTGATGGCAGTGTGTAATGTGGTACTGATGACAGTGTGTAATGTGGTACTGATGGCAGTGTGTAATGTGGTACTGATGGCAGTGTGTAATGTGGTACTTGTGGCAGTGTGTAATGTGGTACTGATGGCAGTGTGTAATGTGGTACTGATGGCAGTGTGTAATGTGGTACTGATGGCAGTGTGTAATGTGGTACTGATGGCAGTGTGTAATGTGGTACTGATGGCAGTGTGTAATGTTGTACTGATGGCAGTGTGTAATGTGGTACTTGTGGCAGTGTGTAATGTGGTACTGATGACAGTGTGTAATGTGGTACTGATGGCAGTGTGTAATGTGGTACTGGTGGCAGTGTGTAATGTGGTACTGATGGCAGAGTGTAATGTGGTACTTGTGGCAGTGTATAATGTGGTACTTGTGGCAGTGTGTAATGTGGTACTGATGGCAGTGTGCAATGTGATACTGGTGGCAGTGTGTAATGTGGTACTGATGGCAGTGTGTAATGTGGTACTGATGACAGTGTGCAATGTGGTCCTGATGGCAGTGTGTAATGTGGTACTGATGGCAGTGTGTAATGTGGTACTGATGGCAGTGTGCAATGTGGTACTGATGGCAGTGTGTAATGTGGTACTGATGGCTTTATGAAGAGTTTAGATAAGACCATTAAGTATGAATAAAGTATGAATACTGAACACCCATATATGACGAAGGGGGTTACCTTTTACGGGTGCTTGAAATACTCGCTTGTGACATTTGTGTTCCTCGGATCAACCCGTCTGATTAAAATCCACCCCGTATGTCCAGAGGAATACAAGTTGCAAAACACTACATTTAATTTGTTCTACAGGTAGATGCAATATTCTTTTATTCCTTATTCCTCGCAACAAGGTCTATTTTAATCAGATTGACACATCAGCGTGTACACGATATGTATTGGTGACTGTTACAGAAAAAATAATACTTCAGCGCTGTTATACTCTTTAAAAAACAAATTCATATTAGTTAATGTAATCAAATACATCAATGTCATAAATTATTTATGATGAAGACCAAAATAATAACATATATACAGTTGGAAATTAATAAAGCAACACCCAATTTTTTGTTCAGCAAAATCGTTCCGACAAGACAGAAGACATCGTGTCAGGAGAACAATACGTGATAGATATCAGGTCGAGCAATCCTGCAGAAGTGTTGAACGAAAGATCACTCAAATAACAACAGCTTGGCATTTTGCAGGTCTCAAAATTCAAGATTCGTTATAATGGAAAATGATAGTCAATATTTGTCGCTGTAATGTGATTAGTGAAGAGATGACACTTTACTGAGTTTTAAACAAAACTCACTCGTTATAGCAGTATGGACCTTAAAACTCACAAAATCAAACTGTCCAAAATAAATTTAAATGATTTGGTGAACAAATACGGTCAGTATTTACGATTTTGGCTTTTCTAAAGCGAGGAAAATGGTTTAATGAAGAGATTGAACTCAAATAATCTCAAATCTATTCACAGGTCCTATGGTTGTTAGTTTTTTGTTATCAATTATTGTTTAAAAATATCTAGCTAGCTGCTTATAATGCGATGAGTGATAACAGATGTTTGGATGATTAAATGTCAACTTAAACTTGTCATTAAAATGTTGTTAAAAAAATAGTTTTTTAGTGTGTAGTATAGGTTATCTACTGGGACAATAGTTATTTTGGGTAAAAATTCAGTACCATCACTATTTTCCTCATTCATAAATTTTGCATATAGAGTTTTTCTATTTCAATGAATTAGTCAATAAATAAGCAATGCAACGTTATGTCTTGAGTGATTAAATCATTCAGCATATCGTTGCCATTCCCAGAGCTCAGTATTTCGGTTTACAAACTAGTTCATAGCCCGTGTTGTTCAATTGCACTCGATATAAGTGTCTCCACAGTGTGTAATGTGGTACTGATGGCAGTGTGTAATGTGGTACTGGTGACAGTGTGTAATGTGGTACTGATGGCAGTGTGTAATGTGGTACTTGTGGCAGTGTGTAATGTGGTACTGATGGTAGTGTGTAATGAGTTACTGATGGCAGTGTGTAATGTGATACTGATGGCAGTGTGTAATGTGGTACTGATGGCAGTGTGTAATGTGGTACTTGTGGCAGTGTGTAATGTGGTACTGATGGCAGTGTGTAATGTGGTACTGATGGCAGTGTGTAATGTGGTACTGATGACAGTGTGTAATGTGGTACTGATGGCAGTGTGTAATGTGGTACTTGTGGCAGTGTGTAATGTGGTACTGATGGCAGTGTGTAATGTGGTACTGATGGCAGTGTGTAATGTGGTACTTGTGGCAGTGTGTAATGTGGTACTGATGGCAGTGTGTAATGTGGTACTAATGGCTTTATGAAGAGTTAAGATAAGAACATCAAGTATGAATAAAGTATGAATACTGAACACCCATATATGACGAAGGGGGTTACCTTTTACGGGTGCTTGAAGTATTCGCTTGTGACGTTTGTGTTCCTCGGATCAACCCGTCTGATTAAAATCCACCCCGTATGTCCAGAGGAATACAAGTTGCAAAACACTACATTTAATTTGTTCTACACTCCACAACGAGTTTGTATCCAGGTAGATGCAATATTCTTTTATTCCTTATTCCTCGCAACAAGGTCTATTTTAATCAGATTGACACATCAGCGTGTACACGATATGTATTGGTGACTGTTACAGAAAAAATAATATTTTAGCGCTGTTATACTTTTTAAAAAACAAATTCATATTAGTTAATGTAATCAAATACATCAATGTCATAAATTATTTATGATGAAGACTAAAATAATAACATATATACAGTTGGAAATTAATAAAGCAACACCCAATTTTTTGTTCAGCAAAATCGTTCCGACAAGACAGAAGACATCGTGTCAGGAGAACAATACGTGCTATCAGGTAGAGCAATCCTGCAGAAGTGTTGAACGAAAGATCACTCAAATAACAACAGCTTGGCATTTTGCAGGTCTCAAAATTCAAGATTCGTTATAATGGAAAATGATAGTCAATATTTGTCGCTGTAATGTGATTAGTGAAGAGATGACACTTTACTGAGTTTTAAACAAAACTCACTCGTTATAGCAGTATGGACCTTAAAACTCACAAAATCAAACTGTCCAAAATAAATTTAAATGATTTGGTGAACAAATACGGTCAGTATTTACGATTTTGGCTTTTCTAAAGCGAGGAAAATGGTTTAATGAAGAGATTGAACTCAAATAATCTCAAATCTATTCACAGATCCTATGGTTGTTAGTTTTTTGTTATCAATTATTGTTTAAAAATATCTAGCTAGCTGCTTATAATGCGATAAGTGATGTTTGGATGATTAAATGTCAACTTAAACTTGTCATTAAAATGTTGTTAAAAAAATAGTTTTTTAGTGTGTAGTATAGGTTATCTACTGGGACAATAGTTATTTTGGGTAAAAATTCAGTACCATCACTATTTTCCTCATTCATAAATTTTGCATATAGAGTTTTTCTATTTCAATGAATTAGTCAATAAATAAGCAATGCAACGTTATGTCTTGAGTGATTAAATCATTCAGCATATCGTTGCCATTCCCAGAGCTCAGTATTTCGGTTTACAAACTAGTTCATAGCCCGTGTTGTTCAATTGCACTCTATATAAGTGTCTCCACAGAACTTTGGAGTTGACTCAGCCTTAAGATAGTAAATAATATAAAATCTTAGCAGAAAGTTGTATCTTCATATTGCTAAAAAATGAGAGAAAAACAGTTGGCATCTTGGGAATCAAACAAATAAAGTAGATGTCCAGGCTAATGTAGATATAAATCTATAAATATAATAAATAAGACTAAAAGTATTAAATTTGATAAAAACGCCAAATTCCAAGTCAAGGTTGTTTTCAAATCCGTAATGAAGGGGACACGAGGGACACGAGGGGGATCCTTACAGATATTTCAAGACGCGATGATATTTAAATTTCAATTTGAGATCATTTGTAATTATATTTCCATAAATATAAGTTGCAACATCATTTCTTAAACCAAGGCCATTTCAAATATTATATTTCAAATTGGTTGGAGATATGATCTATGAACTCTAGTTACTGCTTGTCAAACTAATGGTAGTAGAAATTTATATTTCCAAGAGTGGCTCATCCACACAGGAACTCGATAATCTCGTAATTAAAACGTAGATAAAACGTACATGTAGGTAAAACTACACCCTATTTAACATAGAGTATAAAGGGGCAAGAGCAGCCATATTGCCGACCAAAGGGTCCATTCAACATTAGGTCAAATGTATGCTAAGAATTGGTCACCCCAAGTTTCAGATAAGATACAATAGAGATACAATAGGGTCACACAGATCTTATATAAGCTACACATGTCTTAATATAGACACCCAAGGCAGAAGTTGTTGAAGAATAAGAGCTTGTTGACCGTTGATGTGGCACAAAAGCAGAATCCAATGGAAATAGTGTCAAAAGTCTAGAATGGCGGAGTCCTTTACATGAACAGCCCTAGACTGTCTCCAGAAAGTCAAAGAATCAGTCGTGATTTCCATTATATTCGAATATATTGTTAGTGAACAGTCTACTGTTTACTTGAACCTTCTGGAAGGGATGTTAGGTTGGATCAAGCAGAAGGAAGGAAGGTAACTCTGAATAACTATGTTGCAACTAACTAGTTTCAAGTCCCTTCACTGTCACCAGTTCAAAACAAAGTGACCCTTACTAAAACTAAATCTCAGCCTGATCCCGAACTGGCCACATTCAGACACTGCATGCGTGTTTACAGTTTTGGTAATGCACGTGCATCCTATTTGTTGAAGTTCACTTCAAACGTTTCGGTTGTTCATTCACTTAACATGCAAAGTTCCAATTCGTTATGTTCAACTATTCTATGTGCACGCCGGGATGATTCAGTTGATGCTCGTGATTCACGATACAGCCATGCAGGGGGCACGTTTATATAACTTATACGTACGCTTCATATACTGGAAGACAGCAGTCTCTTCCTACAGAGGTTACTCCCTTCAGATTCCGGACCTAATCTATGTTGTACTATAAGGACTTCATCGTCTTGATTGAATGCATTCGAATCGAGTTGTGCAATCAGCGACGCCGTTATAAAAGTGACATTTGCCAATGACTGATCACAATGCTATTCCCGAGATCAGAAACGTTTTTTGTGTTTTCATCGAAATGTGCTATTTGATATTGTAAAAAACAGTTTATTATAAACATGATGATAAATAAGAAGACTAAATCCGAATGTTCCGGATCGATTCTAATGTTGCCCGAATTTTGTCTGCCAACTGCATCGTCAAGTTTGTGGTTTACTTTATTTGGAGTCATGTTAATCACAACAATTGCTCCAGACTAACTTACAAAAGTGTTCATCAATCATGTAAGCATTTCAAGGACCCTTATATCATGTATTGGTACTAGGCAACATTGTTATTACGCATTAATAGATGAAGGAAACGCGGCGCCAAACTTTTATTATTTTTAGTAGGCAATCAGAAACAACCATTAGTTATGGTACACGTAGGATAAACATTCAACATTCTCTCATTTAACCACGTCTAAGACCGACTTCAAAAGCTTTACAAAGGATTCATTAGCAAACATAACCAGCGCGGTATCGACCCGGTGTTAATTAACAACACTGCTTAACAAGTCTACTGCGGAGAGACATCTCGTGTCGCAGAGCTACATATATGTAACAATAAACGTGTACTGACCCACGTGGCTGAGGGCTACACTCTAACAGGACTGTCGGAAATACTTGAAAAATTATGTTCGACCTGATCCGGGAGCAGACATCCATGAACAGATCAAGCCAACTGAACTACAAGTGAATGTCGACTCGTCCACCATCTTCTAGTACCTGGCTATACTAGCCACAGATGAATAAACTGACAATTATAACATTCGCAGGTGAAAATACGAAGGAGATGACATGTTACCTGAGATTAGAAACCTGGTTCGGATTTCGCCTATTGCAGGTCACTTATTTTCTTGGAATAATCTCTAAAGATTTGTTTCTTCTCAGAATAACCCCGTGTGAGGTTTAGTTTTGAAAGTAAGACCTGGTATGATACTTTACTATTGAGAGTAAGACCTCAGATGAGCCATAGAATTATTTATCAGACCAACGAGCAAATCCACAAACAATTATTGTCAAAAAGTATACAAAAGGTATTTTTTCAGAATATAGATGGCGGAAATCGAAATCGAAATCCTTCATCTATAAACAATACATTCTACCTCTATGCTACCAAAGATAATGAAAGAGCAAGCTTGATTTCCTCTATTTATAGTCATAACGTCTCTGCCTCAAAGTAACGCTATAAGGCAGGATTCGGGATGCAAAAATTATAAAATGTAAATTTTGATATTTGCCGTTTTTATAAATTGAGAAAATACTACTATACTCTAAGAAAAAAACTCCTTTAGCGCTGTGTTTAATGTGATTAGAAAGGAGTCTTTAACCACATTACACATACTTCAATATACGATAAAGTCTCACATTTATATTTTACGGTAATTATGTTAGATAAAACACTCTATACCGCGGTTATACATGGGATCGAAAACCCTCGTCAAGAAAACTTGGTCGCTTTTGGTCTTAATTTCCGCTGGGTTTTCTTTCCTCGAAATTAACAATACCAAACATAACCACGTGTACTGTATCGTACTGTATCCAACATATATTACCTTTTTGATGACAGTGTTTAATCTTCACTAAACCTTGAATCACAATGAATCACGTGCAAAAACCGGATAGAGGTCATTTACAAAATTAATAGTGTGTCTTCAATTATTATATTCAAATATGACAAATAAATAGTTTACATGCACTTGTAGCTGGTCACTCTTGTTGATTTTTAAAATAATATGTTGAAAAATGTATTACAAATGTTGAAAAACGTATATTCCCCTCGAAACATGAATGGCGACGAATTGTAAATACATCTGTACATAGTTACAGAACATCCTTTAATGCAAACATGTGTCTATACCAACGTGTTCACAACAAACTAACCTATCATATTCTCTGGCAATTAGCATATCTATATCCTGACTTTAAATCTGTCCTTCGAGTATGCATAAGCATTTCATCACGTGGTAAAAGTTCTACAGAGTGAAAACTTTGTCATAAACATACCTTCGACTATGATACTCATATATTGTTACGTTGTGAACATGTTAACTGTGAGAGAAATTAGTTCTTTACGATTATGATAGATTTTCTTGAAGTGGAAACGTATGTTGCATTTTAATTACAAGACGAAACAGACATATTCATACTCACACACTCTCACACTCTCTCTCTCTATATATATATATATATATATACGTAATTCAATGACATTATCATTGTCTGAAAAAATATCTGTATCTGTAGATAAATTGATTGGATTAAGTAAACAAAGCCAGACCGGCAGGGCACGTGACGCTACCTCACGAGAGCAGACTTGTGTAACCCCCGGCCATCTAATTTATCAGATTCGCCAGATTACCCTAAATGTCACCGGTAATTAAATCTTTTGGATTTAATACAACTGGACATGCAACTTCTGATGAACAACAATGGATCTGCCTATTTGTTTCTCAGATTACATTATTTGCCATAATTTATTGCTTTTGGAGGCGACACACACGCCTAAAGAATGTTAGACCATGGCTGCTTTGTTTTTACCCATGGTCTAACCAACCTCATTTTCAGTTAGACCACGGTCGGAACTACTTTTTATACGATTCCAGATTTTTTCGTGGTTTCAATATTTCGTAAAATGCTTGACATGTATTAAAAGAAGAACATAACTCAAATAAAAAAAATATTACATCAATGTCGTGTTTACAGATTAATGAGCTTGGGAAGTTATAAAGTATGTCCAGTGATATCAATGTTTACGTTCAGAAGTATTCAGGCGGTTCTTCTCGAGCCCTGGCGTCCTTATTAACTTCGTTCATCATAGATACAGTTGACTGGACAATACTTCCCGAAACCTGTAAAAAAACGAAAAGCCTTGTGAAAGTTATTATTGATATATTGTCTGTGGCATACACATCATTTTTTGTTCTGTAACCTATTAGTTTGACACCATTTCAATCGAAGTGTTTAAAATATTTACACATGTGACGTTAAATTGCGTACTGTTTGAAACAAAATCTATTAACTACTCAGTTAATGTTACTTTTTAAGCAATGCCAATGATCAATTTGCAGGTGAAGGGAGAAACTGAGATACACGTGTCCATATTCCCGCTGAACTATCTAAGCTGCATATTTTTAAAAGTTTAATGAAAAGTTACTTACATAGTAGTTGTTGTTCGTTATAATCATACTAATTCTTACCTCAGAAACAAGCAGTACAACGTTTCAATTTCTCCACGTACGTCGAATTGAGCAGCACGTCTGAACACAACTTCCCAATGCAAGGCATAACTCTTGCCAGTCTCCATTACTGGCTGATTTAGGCCTTGCAGTATTTCCTTCAGAAATCTGTGTTTAGAAATCCAGGCCCGCTATGCATTTCCAGTGCAGCGATTCACTGCCTCGACACAAGAAAGTTAGGGAAATACCGCAAGGGTTAAATCAGCCAGAAATGCAGACTGGCAAGAGTTATGCCTTGCGTTTGGAAGTTGGTCTGAACATTTCAAATGCCTGTTTTCAAATGAATGGAGCGCCATGTGCGCAAGTCA